>OY735224.1:26255515-26328015 GCA_963457665.1 Thysanoteuthis rhombus | reverse complement strand
GTCCTGGTTTATGTCCAACGACGAATGCTAAAAGGCTGATGACACTGACACGACCCCCCTCCCCTAGACGCGTAATCCGTGGGAGTGCTTGGTTGTTCAGAGAGGGAAAAATCGAAACGTGACAATGGTTAAATGACATTGTTCAACGAACGTTGAAGCACAAAGTAATGTTACTTACCAGAGGTAACCTCATTATAAAGTCATGTGCATTTGCCAATCTGGCAGCATTAACAATCTGCTCTTGGGTCACCGATTCGTGTCCAAGACGAATGTTGTCAGCGATACTACTGGCCAAAAGCGAAGCTTTCTGACTGACAACACCGATATAACGTCGAAGGTTTTGTAGTTTCATTTTCTTGATGTTGATACCGTTTATAAGGATCTGAGCAAAATACATAGAAACATATATCAATGTCATTGATTCACTATAAAAAGAGTAAGTTCACCCCAAATCAAAAAGAAAAAAAACGCACAACGGTCTCAGAACTACAAAGACGTTTTTTTTTAAACATGACCTGAAACAATTATCTTTGTTACTTAATTTCATAAGTCAGTTATATTACAGTCAGAACAAACAGAATTATGCAATTATTTTTATGATTGTTTTTTTGGCCATTAGAGGATAAATGATTGACTTTGTAATTTCAACACAGATGAATAGATGTATATACGTGCATGCAATATACATACGTATTGGTCGAAAGTGAATGTAGAAACAAGCGAACTTCGGTTTACACAGCAGGATCGTAATTTCTTATAGTAGTAAAGCTGCATAGAATATATATATATATATATATATATATATGTATATATATGTATGTATATATATATTTATATATAAATATATATATATGTATATATATATATATATAGATAGATAGATAGATAGATCGATAGATACATAAAACCTAAAATTACATTACAGCATTACAAGATGAAAAGTTTACATGATAATATATGTATATATATACATATATATATATACATATATATATATATATATATACATATATAAATATATATATATACATATATATATATACATATATACATACATATATATACATATATACATACATGTGTTGTTCTGAGTAATCAGTACTCATCCCAGTTTTCAAGGTTCATTGATAGTCCCAGTTCAAAATTTCAACTGTATTCATTATTTAGAGCTAATTGCGTTACTCCCGTTTATAGTGAAATGTTATTGTATTCAATTCATTGATGAAAGCATACTTTCGAGTTATGATTGACTCGTGCAGTTGTGTCGTTGTTTACAGGTAATTTAAGATGTTGGTGCGAACTTGATCAGAAATTTTGTTTATTCAGGGTTTTGATTTGATTTGATTATTTGGAGTCTATTTATAATGTGAGCACTTTCGATGATTGCTGTGTTTTCCATGAGTATTTTCCAGATATTTGAGGAGGGGCAATTGTCTTGGCAATGTCAAAAAGTACTAGAATTACGCAAAACAACGCATGCGACATAAATTGGGGGAAATTTATACTCCTTCAAACCAACTATTAAGGACAACATCTGAAAATTGTGGAACTTTGCTAGAAGGTCAAATCGATGAGAAATGTCAAAATGTTTAATGAAACATACACAAAATATATATATATATATATATATATATATATATATATATATATATATATATATATATATATATATATATATATATGTAAGTGTGTAAGTGTGTGTGTGTATTTATATATTAGAAAGAGAGGGTGGAAGATTCGAAGTGCAAACCAAAAGTTTGCAGAATTCAAACTGTGCACGAGAACCGAATATAGCATAGAATTTGCCATTCCCCTTTGTGAACCAGATCTAATATCTACAGAAAGACTATTTCGAAAAAAGAAAGGAAAGGTGGAAATTAGTTGTTGGGAAAGTAATGTTTTTATCATGGCTAAATCATACGAACTTCCCCACATTACTTCTTACAATAATTCATTTCAATATATATATTTGCCGTATCTAAACAAAATACATTTATCATGACTTGATTCTAAAATAATTTAGCGAGCTAAATGTAAGATTCAAAACTTGGAGAAAGATAGTGTTAGATCAGCACTGCTTGATGTCATGTTAAAATAACTGTTTTGTTTTTAAATCCCTGAAACGGTTGCACGGTAAACAACCAATGATCCTCACCAGAGAAAAAATCACGTATAGTACTATAATATCTAATTCCGTGTAAAACAAAAGGACCTTTTTGAAAATCTTACATTAATTATATTAATAGATATCTGGAAATCATTGATTTGAATGACATGAATCTCAAAAAATATCATTTCACATCCCAGGTTTTTAAAGCTGTGAAGCTTTCCAGAATATATATATATATATATATATATATATATATATATATATATATGCGTGTGTGTGTGTGTGTGTGATTTTCCATCTTTAGATGCAAGAGTTTTACAATAAAGACGCAAGCGTTTTCTTACTTGTCCTTTTTGGGGGTCGTAAAACCGAAGAATCAGCTGGAGTACAGAACTTTTACCACTGCCTGTTGGACCGACGATGGCAACTGTTTGGTTTGGCTTTATATTCAGTTGAAAACCATTCAGAACCTAGTTTAATAATAATAATAATGATAATAATAATAATAATAATAATAATAATAATAATAATAATAATAATAATAATAATAATAATAATAATAATAATAATAATAGGTTTAGTTAGTCATTCGATACAAACCGCCACGTAACCAACGTCTGTTGGTAATATAATGTATTTGGACGATCAATTAAGAATTGGGAAAAGAGGTAATCAATGAATAAGTTACTTCTTTCATGTTTTGTTAAGGAGTAACACTAAAGCAAGTCTGAATTTTCCGAAAAAAAAGCGCGAGTCTTGCTGGACATTTAACATAAACCTATTATGGATGGGGGGATCTAAGATTTTAAAAAACAGAACCTGTTTTTCTAATCATCACCATCATCAGTTTTTCAACGTCCGTCGTTGGACATAGACTTTCCCCAGTATCCACCAAACTTCTCTATCATGGGCGTAATGGAGCTAGTACTTTCTGAATTTGTCTAGCTTGTCTCACCATCTAATATTCTGCCAGCCTCGGTTCTGCATGTGGTCCCTGGGAATCCATGCTGTGTGTCGCTATGTCCATCGGCTGTCCGCCATTCTTTCAACATGACTAGCCCACTGCCATTTGAGATCGGGTAAATGTTGGATTTTCAGCACTGTAGCTCCTTTGGCGCGGCCTGTACGTATGATTCATTAATAACTAGTCGGTCAACTGGACCAACTTGAAAACTG
This sequence comes from Thysanoteuthis rhombus, assembly GCA_963457665.1. Classification (NCBI taxonomy): domain Eukaryota; kingdom Metazoa; phylum Mollusca; class Cephalopoda; order Oegopsida; family Thysanoteuthidae; genus Thysanoteuthis; species Thysanoteuthis major. The sequence continues at coordinate 26,324,729 of OY735224.1, read as the reverse complement.
AAGAAACCTATGTTGATAGTTTTGGTGACATTTCTTGTTGGCTGTTTCTAATAATGATGATAAGCGGATACAGGAAGTTAGCTTGCAAGGGGTTCAAAAATAACTGGGTAGGAAGGATGATCCACTTGGAACTGTGCAAACAATTTTCATTCAGCTATTCAATTAAAGATATTTGCTCAAGCTGGAATTCGTCTCGAAGAAAAAAAAAAAACACAATATCATTTGGAAAACGAATGACCCAATCCAGGCCAAGACACCAGATTCGATTATTGTTAACACAGAGAAAAATAAGTCAGTGGGTGGATTTCTCTATTTCAGTAGACCATGGAGTGGTATTCAAAATAACCGAACTGATAACTCTTGGGTCAAGTATGGTCCCAGCACCGAGACATCATTACTACTAACAGTAAGCAACCCTGCATTACCTCATGATACTACAAGACTTCATTGATTCACTATTAAAGTGCACGATCTGAAGATCCATGCTGATGAAGCTTCCCATCTTGGACCATTTTGATAAATTAGCTTTGATGATAATCGGAATATATATTTTAATTCAATTATTATTACAAGATATAAGATGCATATCAATATAACTTACCTTTTCATGTAGTACAGATGGATAGCGGAAATGGACATCAGAGAACTCAATGTATATGTCGCCTACAGGAAGATCCCTGCCTTTCTTTTGATTCTGATTGATAACTGGAATCTTCAAAATCAAAAATATTTACAAAGCAATGTATCAAAATATATCTTTCTCAATTTGGTAAAACAGAGACAAAATTTTAAAAAATAGTAGGAATATATTTACTATCTTCGACGGTTTCTGCTCAATGTCATATGCTATCTTCAGTCAAAAACTACCGAAAATCCGAATTGTTTATGTCGTGAGTGAGACGTGGCAGGGAATTTTGCATTATTCTTATCTTATACCGTTATCAAATTAAAATTTTTTCTATTAAAAAAACAGCCTCTATATAAAAGGTTTCTGTGCATTATTGAAGTAAGATTCTTCGTTAAATATTGTAAGCCTTATATTAAAATCTGTTGTTTCTCCTCACAAGCGAATTTTAGATTTCCAATTAAAAGGTACTTGGAAACCGGTGACTTGATTGAACTTGAAATAAGCTTTATTCTCTTAGTCAGAGCATTTCAATGGTATTGCGTTAACTAAGATCACGGTACGATGAGCTGTTTTTGCTGCGTTACAGTAATTAACACAAACACAGAGATTTCCAAACTATCATAACATAGAAAACAAAAGTTTTCTTGTTTCATTTTTTTATCTTTATCTACAGTTCACGAGTCTTGTGGCCAATTTTAAAAAGTAACTAGATACCAGCAAGAAGCTCAAATACTATATTGCAAGAATAATTCCTCCGGTGTTTGATAAGTCCCCAAAAAGGGAACTTTGGAGTTTGTATTTTTACCTAGGATTTGTGCAAGATGGTCACCAAGTCTTGATCACACCCAGAACAATTACTGCTATTTTTGCACCCCCACCCCTGCGTTATATATTATCCAGATCACGAGATTCCAATATATATCACATTGTCTTTTCCATTTCTCTCTTGAGGAAATTTACCACAATTGTGATAATATTACTACAAATGATACTACCAGTGTAAGTAAAAATAATTTGGCACCGAGCTATCGCTGGAAAATGACGAGTAAAGTATACAAAGTTCGATTTTATCATCTGCCAGTCGTAGGGTTCTTGTAGCTGAACCGGTAGAGCAGCTAGCACGGATAATCAGGCTTCCAGAAGTGAATGGGATGCAAAAGGGATGTGATTTCATGTTTCACTCATATTTTAATTCCTTAGTAGTAAATTCTTCTGCAGGGGCTAATTTTTCTTTATTTCCGATTCTCATCGCCAACTAAATGCTGTAAAATAAACCGTCTGAATAGTTATGATGAAAAGTGAATGAAATTATGATGAAATGAATATTAATCGAAAATGTATTAATGATCCACTCACATCGTCCAAGACCTTAATCAGATTCTGAGCGGCTTCTTTCGCTTTCATGATACATTCCAAACATGGATAAAACTGTCCAATGAAAATTGCACTCATCAAAAGACCAAGGATAGCCTGAAAATTAAACAAGAATATCTTCAAAATTTAAAAGGTTTCATTCGTTTTTTAACACAGAGTTGTTTTTTATTTACTTTTTCCTTCTTTCTTTAGAATCTACAGGGCAGCTATCACAACATACTAGATGATGGTACTGCGGTTTCAGCAGCAAGTAAGCTTTCACAGTATAGAGTTACAAGCCCAACGACCGAATACCTCCCTCCCCGGCGCATGCTTGGTACTGGAATGATAGCTTTTGTTATATAGCCATTGCTGGGCAAAGAAGTGGGTCAACACAAGCAGCTTTAGTAGAACTTGAAGTCGTTTCACGGATTCCGTTTTCTGCGTCAGTAACTGTTACGCTACTTGCACCTCTAGGACAATACTTTTGGCTGGTCTGACCTCTGCTCGTTCTCAATAGACTCTTTATCGTTTTCCTTTCTCTGAGATGCTGTCTTCACAATTGCCAAGGTTTAATGCAAATCTTACCATACGAGTTCAAAATAACCGGTATATTATTCTATGTTATTTTGATCAAAATGTTTCACCCTGTTTGTGCTCAACGAGCTTTCTCCAAAGTGAAAATAATCTTCAGGAAGTTTTGAACGGAACTCTCTATTTCCATCATCTTTCTGATAACATTTTCCACTCCTACGAGAGATCGCAGACCGATGTGACATAGATTTTTGCTGCCGATATGACTTTCGGAAAAATGATTGGTTCATTCTATTTCATTCATTTCTTCTTTTTTGCATGAATCTCCATTGCTGTGAATTATCCAGATTGAAGTAAAGAAATTTTTTTAATTTTTTCAAGGAAAATAAATCTGCTCAAAGCTTACTCAATATTTCGACCTGATATAATGTGAAAAAAAGATAGTGGTTTTCAATACTTCATCTATTAAAAGAAAATAATTGATCGGCTGGAAAATCCAATGGAAACTTTGTATTTGGAGAATTAAACATGAATACGGACGTGGTTAGTCACTCAATAGAAACCTTTCACTGATAAGCCTTCTGTGTTGGGGTTGATCGATTGAAAAATTGACAAAAGTGGGGGGATCAATGAATTAGTTACTTCTCTCGCCTTTCCATGGGTGGAGATATGAAAAGCTGGATTTTCAAAAAAACAAAAAAAACAAGCGTGAACACAAGTGGACACAAACTGAGGGACCAATTGAGCATTAACTCATGTTGTAAATTGAATCCCCATTAAAAACTTAATGGTGAGGTGAACAACAAATAAAACTTTTTTGTAGATATAGTAAAGAGTGGATGTTTGGATTTTCAGCCCAGTAGCTCCATTGGTGCGACCTGTATGTGCGATACATACATAGCAAGCTAGCCAGCCAACCAGACATACTTGAAAACTGAAGAAACCTATGTTGATGTTGACAGTTTGGTTTGAAGGTTTTTAACACGAGTCCAAAATGAATTTATTTGATATCCTTGCTCAGAAAATGAAAATCGACCAATGAGAAGATAAATTGAGGAGAATTACCTGCATGGCTTCCCCAGGTGAGGCTCTGAGTTCCAGGATAAGGTAGGACCCGTACCAACCACCGGTGGCCAGAATGAAAAAGGCCAACATCCAAAATGACCCGTTTTTAATGCCAAAGCACAAATACTTCCGAAATGTCATAAGACGGGCAAACCTGAACGTTTTGAATAACCTGAAATACATGAAATGGTATTAGTTTCAACTGCAGTGTTAAATGTCATCCATTCATAATCGTACAGAAGTAATGAAATACATTTGAATGTGTATAAACTCAACTGAAGTATAGTTATGAACAAAAGATTTTAAACGGCAAGGTTATCATGTGTCTAGTTAAATAGGACAGCATTATATAATAATAATAATAATAATATATATATATATATATATATATATATATATATATATATATATATATATATATATATATATATATATATATATATATATATATATACTGATTAACTCCAGAAATAGAAAATATGACATAAAAATTAGAAATTAAATAACTCATGGAAATAAAGGCAAAACATTGCATGAACCTAGATCTTAAAATTGAATTTGAAATAGTTGGTATTGAATAACCGCGATCAGATTAAAGATGTCTTGCATGTCACGTGGTCGTTGATACTCTGGAACTATGTAAAAGCTAAATAATGCAATTTCCTCTTCAGTGTTATAATATGAAAAGTTTACATGACAATGTATATATACGCACGTGTCTGTGCTTTTGTCATTACAAATTCGATTGAAGATCGCAGACAAAGAACATTGTATTTTAAATGGTTTTAGTCATTTTTTTTTTTTTTTTTTTGGACAGTACTTGAATCCAGACATGCGTTCTCTTGTACGTAAATCTGAATCTACGGTCGACTCGTATTGATATGTATAGAGAGAGAGAAAGGGGGAGGGAGAGTTGACAGGTTTTGCTCGGAGTTTAAGTGCATTATTCGAATAGTAAGCTCAGTCTGTAGAGCAGAGTCGCGTTAAAACTGCTCCTTGGTGGACGTGGGCTTGGACCCCACACGGTGCTCTTTATTCCTTTACAATCATCGTATATATATATATATATATATATATATATATATAATGTGACTCTGCTCTACCAACTGAGCTAACAGCACTTCTGGCGAGCAGGAGTTCGAAATAGCGCACATAAACGCACATATACTGTCAAATCTCTCTCTTTCTCTCAATATATGTATATATATTATTCAAGGTTGAGCACTCTCTAAGTAAGATAACTTGTTTATTATAAGCAATATAGCAATGGTCTTCCAACTCTGGAATAGAGCATTGTGCGTAAGTAAATATATCGCTTAAATTCAATCTTACTGAAGGTCCAGTTCTGCGTAGGGGCAGACGTAAAATGCCAGCCTCTGAGTCTGAAGCAAAAGTTTCGATCCTACCTCGTGGTACTGGATGGGATAATGGATAGTCTATTGCCATACTGGACAGTTGTGGTACAATTGTGAATGCCTGTGGATGACTCAATTATTAATTATCATTAAATTTTATATATAAATAAAAGAATGTTTCGGCATCATGAATTAAGATTTTAGGGGGGGGGTTCCATGACTGCAGATCCTTAGATGACAGGGTCGGGTATGTGAAATGAAGTTTCAAGGTGAAGTATCAACGTTCGTACAGTCGATCCTATCCTTTACATCAAGGGTTTACATACTATGATCCATCATTATGGCACCAATAGGAGCTAAAGCCACAGGTCTCAGGTTTGATCCGAGTTTCTTTCTCTTGCTGAGTCAATGAGAATATTCCGTCTCAGGACAATGATATATCTATCTTCTACTTTAAATCAATCAGTTTTTTTTTGCTAATCAAATATTTATTAACTACAAATATGGTTTTCTGAATCGTTTTAGATTTTACATTTTTCCATTGGGAAAGATAAGACAAGAACTGCTGTATTCGAATTTATTCAATGACTTACTTACCTTGTCGATTCAAACCCTTGACTTTGGAAGGCTGAGATTACTCGCACGTTGTTTATGGTTGGGATCAGCTTTGTTTTCACCAAATTCTTGCCTTCTTTCTCTCTTTTCGTGTATGATTTAATTATCTAGTAATTGAATTAAAATACATTTCTGGTTAGTCACTCAATAGAAGCCGTAACGTAACAATCGTCTTGGACAACAGGCTGTGTTAGGTTTATCAAGTAAAAAAATTGAAAAAGGGGTGATCAATGAATGTTACTTCTGTCACTTTTTGTTTGGTCATGATCACTAAGAAAAGAGTTCGAATTTACGAAAAACAAGCATGAATGCTACCGGACACACACACCTTCCGCTAAAATTATAAGTAGTAATCATTATTTAAGGGTGGAAGATCTGAACGCATATTTTACGTAATAAAACATAATTTCAATTCTCCTTATTCTGGACATTTTAATGAACTAATTTCGCCTCCCAACAATGATGGACTGAATACAAATAATCGAATTAAAGTAATTTGAAATAACAAAGTAGCTTCAATACGCGTTAATACACATATTTACGCTCTATTTTGAAATATTGAGCACTATCACCATAGATAAAACAATCCCTGAAAATAGTATATATATTACAAGGAAATTATTGGCTCATCACAGTGCGGGCCGCTCTGTTTCACTCGGCTGAGATTTACCAAGGATCATTTTTAAAATCTCAGCTGCGTGACCCAGAGCTACGTGTACTGTTATGGGCCAATAATTTCCCCGTAGTAGTGATTTGATTGCTTTGCTTGCAAGTACATATACATATATATACATTATTCTCCATATATATATATATATATATATATATATATATATATATATATATATATATATATATATATATTGGTCCTGAGGATGAAACAAAAAAATGCAGATACCTGCAGATTTTTGAAGTAGAATACACCCAGTGAGTTACAAATAATAGTTAGTAACAATCATCTGATATAAAGTATCTGACAGTGACCGGCACGAAAGGATGGAAATATATTGTTTTAGGATTTTTTCTATCCACGGCTCTTTATATTAGGTCAATCTGATAAGAACCCTAATCAAACGATAGATTCCGTTTTACGAAAATATCACCCCAACTACTTACCAAATAAGAACCCACGGCAGCCAAGAGGGTACACGGGAAATACGGAAAGATCACTCCAGTTACATTGACTGACTGGGCAAGGGAGTTGATCAAGAGAGCAACGGCTGCGGAAACCCACTGCACACTCATTGCTATAGTTTCGCCCATTCCACGCTCCAGGGTTTCAATATCACTGTGGAACGAGAAAGAAACAGACGGGTGTGATTCGTCGCTCAATACAAAATGTCACATGACCAACGTCTTCGGATTACTGTGTAAACATACAGACACAGAATTTGGATATAACATTAAGGAAACGACGGACATTTACTGTTAATGATTAATAAATTCCTGTTAGCAAAGTTTGAAAAAACTAAATGCGTAAATGAAATAAGCACAGATCGAAATGCTCGGGTATGAATTATTAGACTACTACTTAACGTCCATGATTAAAATCAATGAGATATTTGAATTTCAATGAAATTATTCTCTGAAAAGGGATGATAGTGAATTTGCTCCAGTTGAAGACACCAGATGATGTTCCTGCAGTTTCAGCAGCAAGTAAGCTTTCACTGTACAGAGTTGCAAGCCTAACGATCGAATGCCCATCCCTGGCGAATGCTTGGTACCGGAATGATAGCTTTTGTTGTATAGCAATTGCTTGGCGAAGAAGTGGATCGTCACAAGCAGCTTCAGCAGAACTCGAACTGGAACGGATTCCGTTATTTGCATAAGTAACCGTTACGCTTCTTGCACTACCGAGACAATGCTTTTGGCTGGTCTAACCTCTGCTCTTTCTCAATAGACTATAGAATTAAAACACAGATGTATTTGAATTTCAATGAAATCATTTTCTGAAAAAGAATGAGAGCGAATTTGCTTTGGTTGAAGACTCCTTAGGTTGGATTTGGTGGATAGAAGGCATTATTACCAACATTCTTCCCTTGGAGTGAGAGGGTCTGGTGTTAATGACAGTAAACCCTGAAAATCTCACGATTCATCATATAATTACATAACCTTGGAATGAATTGGTATTAGAATATCAATGCTGGGAATTCCAATGAGGATCGAACTCCATAACGACGGCCAGGAAAAAAATCAGACATAAGATGCAGGGATGAGATTGAAAGGTTTGCCAGTGATCATATATATATATATATATATATATATATATATATATATATATATATATATATATATATATATATATCCCTTTATTTTTGTCTGATCTTTTCCCACAGCGTTTATTCTCCTATGGACACCAACCAGTTAGCTCCATCCGTTGTTATCCCCTCTTGCCAATTGCCCCGCCCACCTTTATGGAGAGGTTAACGCAATTGCAGTCATCATTGAAGGAAATGGGAAAGCCTCCGTCCAGCAGTGGACTGACGATGATGATGATACAAGGAAGTTAAACTGCGTGCAAACTTTTTCAATTTGAAAAAAATAACAAAAGTTGTTAACTGAATATTTTGTTAGTTTTGTGCAAATTGTAATTATTAGTCATAAAGACGAAAAAGATTCTAGGGTCGATATGGTTCGAAGCTGAACCTTACCTGAACTGCTCTGAGCAAATCTTAGTGGCACCACTCCGATCAAACCAACTGATATCTTTTGTGAAAAGCGATTGAACGAGAGCCTGTCGAATTCTGATCAACTGCCTTTCTTTCACAATGCACCACAGATACATATTCAGGCCAGAGAGAACAAACATACCAAATGAAAGAATCACGTAGCCAACACTGTCGTCACCAATCAACTCAAAAACATCAGTCGTTGCACTGAAACAGGAAAAAGGCCAGCATGATTATGACTAAGAGCTAAAACCAATCTTGCTAGTTTTTTTTTTGTTTTCTTTTGTGTGTGTGTGTGTGTGTGTGTGTGTGTGTGTGTGTGTGTGTGTGTACTCGAAAGCGTTTGACTGTGTGTGTGTGTGAATTCTTTCTTTATTTTTTTTGTCAGAAATTCTGAGGTGGATCAACTTTATCATTCTTTAGCATTTAGCTCAATGCTTTCAGTGATCTGAAGTTCTGAGATTATTATTCCACAAATTTCTTTCTTTTTTTTTCTTTGGTTTTCTTTTTTTTTTTTTTCTTTATTTTGTTTTTTTGTGGGGGGGATATCTAAGACTCTTTTAAAAAGGCTATTAGAGTTAGAGGCATAAAACCATATACATATAGAGATAGAGATTGATAGATAGATTGAAAGAAAGGATCAGCATCATGCGGCAATTTTTTTGTGCCATTTGTAGGCTAGGAAATCATGGCAGTTCAATAGTTGAGGGGTTAGAGGCACGGGACATGTAAATCGGTGAGCCAGGTTCGAACTCCAACGGAGAAAGTTTTTTTTTTCACTCCAGTTTTATGCTTTCATACTATTTGACCATCAGAACCCAGAAATTTGTCAGTTTTGATTTTTAATTTTCTTGCTGTTAGAGGGGGTTTCCATCTACTATGCACTTATAATGCTAAACTGGACCCTCTCTTTCAATTCTTCACTGGAATTTTTTCTCTCTCAGTGGTGATGTAATTTTGACTGTACTGTTTATATCATATAGTATTAAAATTGTACTCTAAGAAGTCAAGAACTATGCATCATAGAGGAAAAGCAAAGGCATGTTCTAAATCAGCAATCTCAAATTATCTAAAGTATGCATCTGTTTGAAAAATGTGTCGTCGATTTCAATGGGGTTTGCGTTCGTACTCACAAAAACAAGTCCGTTGAAAAATATTTGTCCTTGTGTTTTTTTTATTCAGGATGTTCTCAAAACTATTAGTGCTAGATACATAAAATGAAATATCATTCATATATATGAATTATAAATTGCATTATATATTATAGAAATCTATATCTCCCATGGTCACACGGTTAATATTTCATTCAATTTAGACAACATAGATAGAATAAACAATTAAAGAAAATGGGGCTGCTGCAGGAATCAAATCAGCCACCGACAGAATAGCTGTTTCAACGTAGAGATGCACATGCCATTGTGCTAAATAGCCCGCCGTTAATGCAAAGGTTAAATAATTGCTTTAACCCAAATTCTCGTCTCGTTTATTCTCGGTCTTTTTCGTCTCTTTCTATAAATTTAACTTATACAATAATATAACGCAGTTTATAATCCATTTCGTCGGACCAAAATATATCCATTTCTTGAATATATTTTTTGGGGGGGAAACGCCGGGTATCCCAAAAAATCATTTATATTTATGCATTGCATTTAACAACCAGAAACCATCCACCGAAACAGTCAACACAGACTGAGTGCCTATTCATGTGTCTCACGTATAGGCTGCACCAATGGAGCTAGAATACCGAACATTCAAACATTTACTCATCATATGAAGAAAGAACACATGACCCATACCACAAAATAGGGTCTTATTGGGAGTTCAATTTAAAAGTTTACGCTATGGTCTCTTGGTTTGTGTCTGATAGCATTTGTTTGTTGCTTTTTGTTGTTGTCTTTTTTTTTTCAATTTTGACTTTTTTGTGATCATCATCCAACAAAAGGCGAGAGGATAAACTTATCTATTTCCATTTTTTTAATTGATGTCCCCCAACTCAGCAAACAGCCAAAAGACGTTGGCCAGGTGACAGTTTCTATTGAGCGTCGAACACACACGTTTGATTAGTATCTGATATTTGTTTAATTTAATTTTCTAACAGTAGCAATCTTTTAAAGATATGTAATTTGCATGATTAGTGGGTCGGGGTTATATTATTGAATTACAATGTGATATCTGTTGATTCGGTACAATCGAAAATATGGCACAGTTCTGGATGCAAGGGTGCTAGAAAATTGTTGGCGCATCTGTATTTCAATAGTTGTTATTTTTTTTTTCTTTAAAAATCAACACCTTTTAAGACGGTGAATGAAGGATTTTAAACCGGTGTTCAACTTTTGTAGCAAGGTGTTCAGTTCAGCTCAATTTTAGTAAATTGGTGAGTTCCTTCTGTTTATCCACGTAGTTTGTCCTGATATACGACAGTAGAAAAATAAATCTTACGAAATGAAATTAAGTATGTGACAAAGGTTATTCAAACCGGACAATGTTTATGAACCTAACTGACACATCAATAAATCATAGCTAAAGGAGAAAGTTCAGAGATTAAAATGAAACCCGTTACTGCTTTTTTAATCTTCGATTTTATAAAAAAAAAAAAAACCATCAATCGAAATTGAATCTTGTTCTTTTTTGTTTTTACTTTACGAGTGAAATAGGCTGCAGTATATTTTATTCAATACTATTTTTTTCCGTAATGGCTACCAATAATTTTTATCATAATCGTTATCTACAAAGACAAACACTTTCTGTGAAATCATACAAGGTTAAAAAGCTATACTAGTTCCCCAGAAACATGACGTGTAGCAACACGAAGGAAAGGTACATCGCATTCATGGAGGTGCTAGATTTTAGAAAAAAATACATTTTTGGAATTCATAAATAGATGTCGACTATTTCATCCCAGCCCAGATGTACCCAAGGAAAATAGGGTCTACTGGCAAAAGTCGACGTCAATAATAATGAGTGCCAATGTTCATGGAATCAAAGGAATCTGTCAAGAATAGAAATTGTATCCTAAAATCGTCCTCCAATTTTTTTTGTCCCGAAATTTCAAAGTATCGATTTTGAAATTTGTTTTAACAAAATTAAAACTAAAGGCAATTTAGGGAATATACATACTAATTCTTGGGGGACAGTTTAAACTCTTTTTTTCATACTCGACGTAATCACGACATTTTGGCCGATATTCCATCCAATTTTAGGACATTTCGACTTATTTGTGCTTTTTTCTCTCAATAGGATCATTTATTGATTTAGACATTAGCCTAATAGGCTATAGCTTAGGGACACACAATCCGCCGGAGTTACAAAAATTTTCCAAAGTATATATGTTTTCAACTTTTGTGACACCTTCTAGCATAATTTCTCAACCAAGGGCCTCCGAGCTTATACATAGCTTTGGGTCACACCAAGTTTAAATCCACTGCTAGGTAAGATACTTGGGGATATTCATTTTTACGGGTTTATAATAGCTGGAAGATTATTTTCGTATATATTAATATCATTGGCGTACGGTGCTTTATATCTCATGTATTTTATCTGCTACGGATGCAGAAAAACGCAAGAATCTATTTGTGTTTACGGAAAGCAACAGACAGTAACAGCCTTGTTGGTATAATGCAGGGAAGGTAACAAATAGCAAACAAATGAAATTAAATACAAGAATTAATGGAATAAAAACAATTTGTATCTGGACACTATTATCCGTTAATCGATAAAGGAAAGTGCACTATAATTAGCATTTAATATACCTTGAGTTATCTCCCTTGAGAAATGTGATAATTATGATATAGTTCGCAAAATGAACTGGAAATTGCTTTATTCTTCAAGTATTTTTACAGTATTGCACTAACAAAGCTTTCGGTACGATGTGCCCTTCTCTGTTTTCTTAATGTAACCAATAAACAAACATAAAAACTATGTTGAGAAATTGGATCATGACATGTGGAAGTCATAGAATATAATGAATGAAATCTTTCGATAGATCAATTGATTGAACAACTTAAGCCACCAAAGTTGGCGGAGAATTATATATATACATATATATATATATATATATATATATATATATATATATATATATATATATATATATATATATATATATATATATAGTAGGTTCTCTAAAACAACTCAACTCCATGAGTAAAATGTTGTATGTATCGAGCACTCTATGAAATAAATCCATTACATTTCAGAAAGTGGCTTTATATTATTGATATATAATTATATTATGTTATACTGCTAGCCTGATTTGCACCACATATACTATACTATATATATATATATATGTGTGTGTGTGTGTGTGTGTGTGTGTGTGTGCATTTGTGTCCCAGCATTCCTGGCTATACTGTTTTGTCAACAGACTTTAAAATTGACATCAGAACACCACTAGACCCTTTTTAAAAAATGTTTATTTGAATTCTAGGAAAAGAAGCCTTTTTTGTGGGAGGTGACAGGTATAGTTTATCATTAACATGTAGATTTTCTATCTTAGATGTTTCCAGTGGGAAAAGCCGGTGATATCATAAATAGAATTTATTCTGACCATTCTCATTCTTCAACGGAATCTCCATTACATGACTTTGAGTTTTTACGCTATGGTTATTCAATCACATACTTCGATGGCGAATATCAGTTGAACATGAATATGAAGAATACGAACCTTTCCTGGGTGAAGACGTCAGTGATTTCTCCGAAGATGTACATGTGAACAGCAAGGGTGGCGCCTGCTCCAATACCACAAATAGTCGCCACCATCATGAATACCTTGTCCCATCCAGAGGAAAAGTAGTACTGAAAATTAAATAACAGTATGAGTAAACATTTACAAGGCTTAGCTGAGGTACTATTGAGGTACTTAACAGGATGGCATTCACTGGCTAAGGATTGCGAGTTTAGCTTGCTTGCCATCAACTTTATATACCTGAAAGCAGACGGTAGAACAGGACGGCCGAATGGTAATAACAAAAGAAACTTAAAGATTAGTTCGAATAATTTTGGGGGACACTGATTTTAGTTTTGTATTGTTAGAGGTGACAATACTGAAGGGACCAATCTAGGATTGAACTCCCTAACAAAGGTTTTGCTTGCCATTGATTTACAGCCGGAGTTTGAAAACTACAACCCAGGGGCCAAATCAAGTTCGTGGCCTCATTTTATCCGACCTGCATTCACGTTCCGTCTGGCATTCTAACTTCATTAAATATTTTACGTTGCATACCAACATAGCAAAAACCAGAAAATTCTAGTTTGAAAGTAAGCACCAATAATAATGATTACGTTTTTTTTTATTATGTGGTAATTACATGAGAAAGAACAAGACTAATATTCTCGAAGCTGATAAACAAAGCGAGTTAATTTGCTTAAAAAAATTGAATACAATTAGTCACACAGCTGGTTTCGAATACCAACAATCGGGCGTATATGAAATTTTAATCATATTTGTTTACATGTTCGAGCTCACTGTCATCAACATTACAGGTGATAAAACATATATATATATATATATATATATATATATATATATATATAAATATATATATATACATATATATATACATATATATACATATATACATATATATATATATATATATATATATATATATATGTATGTATATATATATATATATATATATCAGTTTTTTCATGGTCTGCATCTACTCTATCCGTTTCTTTCAAAACGACACTTATGTTATTGAGAAATGGATATATATGATTCGACAAAATGATTATAAATTGTGTTATAATATATTGAAACTCTTATTTGAAATGATCTCCTGTTATCACTTGGTGAATGTAATATAATGCAATTTATAATCATTTTGTCAGATCATATATATCCATATCTTAACATGATAGTCGTGTTGAAAGACACAAATTAGGTGTATATATATATATATATATATTTATATATATATATATATATATATATATATATATATATATATATATAAATGTATATGTGTGTGTGTGTATGTATGTATATATATATACATATATATATATATGAAAATATATGAGCGTGTGTGTGTGTGCGTGTGTGTGATCTATCCACACACACACCAGCAATTTTTTTGTGTGTAGTAGAAATCATATTGCCCTCGAAGAAATCGCTTTTCAACTAGATTTTTTTTTTAAACTTTGAATAATGTTTTCCCTCTTGAATTATACAAAAAAAAATTTTCTGAATAAACTTCACTTTGCGTATCACTAACGAAGACATTTTAAAATCTATATCATTATTCTGCTCGTTCAAAAGTCATGCTTTCAATAATAACATTAAGAAAGGTTAGATAGTCAGATAACTGGTCAAGAAGAGAGAGGACCAAAAAATCAGGTAGTTTAATAAGAGAATGGGTAAAGAGATGATAGATAAGAAACTTAGGTAGTTTGATAAAAGAGAAGGTAGAGAGAGGAGAGAAGACAGTTTACTGAGGGGTAGAAAGATTTTCGCAAATGAAACTAAATCCTATTTGTATGAGAATCAGATAAAACAGAGAGGGGCTCAAATACTGAGAGGGATAAGTGAGAGAATGTCAAGATACAGACATGGGGTTAAAGAGGAGCAAATGAATGAGATTATTTAGGGGTCTGCAAATTACGGTCTACGACCTCATTCTATATGGTCCTATGACTTCAATTGAATATGCATTGTCGCATACCAATTTATTTTCCTTGTCTATCTTTCGTTAGCGAACAATAAGATTCAGTATCGAAAAATAGACTAACAGTTTCAACGAATCAATGTTATAGAGTTAAAAATGTTTTGATCTGCATTCCTGTTGTTCTATTAATGTACACCAAATTTGAACAATTCGTCAAAAGATAATTTTGTAGTTCTCACTAATTGATAGTTCGTGGACGTTTTTGTAGGTATATACTCATATAATGAAAAAAAACTTTAAAGTAATTAATCGAGAACCATATCGCAATAGTAACAGCAGGGTATAAGGTTGAGGAAGGAGAGCAAGTAGTTCTTTTTTGTATCAATTGATTCTCATACTTGTGAAATATTGCAATGTAGATATGTCCTGTAAGCATTATTTTCAATAAGAAAATTCGTAAATGTACATTTTGGGGAATATTTAACTTTTTTTTTAATACAAAAATTCTATTAAGATACCATTAGCAGCTGGTAAAAAAAATGATCCTTGGATAAACTGTAAAAAAAAAACGCTCGATACGTCATCTATTGATGACATCACACCTCTTATGACATCATAGCAGCTGCTAAGTAAAACACAAGACTCCCTCCTCACTCCTTCTCTTTAATATTACTGGAACCAACTAACAGAACATTGGTCGACCGAAAAGCGTTTGATAGAGATATATTGACACATCTAAGAACAACTTGTTCCCATCGCCTTGTAGGATCATTGTTTTGTTTTGTTTTTTGGGTTTTTTTTTTGTTCAACTTGGCCCGAGAGTATTGAAGAAATTCTAGAATAACCTACCCCCTAACCTCGAGTTTTGCTGGCTCTTGAGATAATGGATAATCTTAGTTGCCAACACCCATGGGAATTTCGTGGGTCCAGCTAGTTCGTTGTAAGTACTTACCAAGAAGGAACCTTTCGAACGGTAAGGAATCGATTCTATTTCTGATCGATCCTCGAAGACATTATGCGGAAGGAGGGGATTGTCATTGACAGTTCTTCGTTCGGAAAATTCATCGACTTCCGTTAGTCCGAAACTCGTCGATGCAAAGCTTGAATCATCAGGGAGGTATTTGAAGGCCTTGTTGGCATGCACTTGATCCTTGTCGTCGATTATGTCGAGGTCAAGGACCGCCATGTCTGTTGATGCTGACTGACCTGACTGGACCGACATTTTGGCTTCGATCCCGGAAGAACCAAACAATCTGAAATGATAAATACATTTTTTTTCAATTGAAAAATAATTACCAAATAGCATGGGCTGGAACAAGAAGATCAAATTAATCCTAAAAAAAAAAAGGATATACACCCAGTGCATCCTCCCGATAGTCACCTATGGAGCAGAAACGTGGAATCCGACCAAGACACTGGTGCACTATGCAACATGCACGTGAAAGAATCACGCTCAAATTCACATGGAGAGATCACGAGACAGCACAGTATATCAGGGAGAAAACAGGAGTCCGAAACGACGTTAGGAAAACTCAGATGGCAATGGGCTGGACACGTTGCAGGAATGGTGAACAACCAATGGACATCACGACTCACAATATGGATCCCCCGAGACCACATGCGCAACTGAGACCGGCAGAATACAAGATGGAGAGACGAACTTGACAAATTCCGATAGAAAACTACTGATGATGATGATGAGGAGGAGGAGGGGGGGATGATGATGATGATGATGATGATGATGATGATGATGATGATCTAAAATAAGATGTTATATGATTCACATTATGTTTTAAAACACTTAGTTTAGTAACTAGAGATTTAACCTCTTTGTTACATAATATCATTTAGAGTGAACAATGATATAACCTGCAGTCAAGTCGTCCCGAACATAGCCACTAGCTTGGCTGGGAAAAAGGGGGGTAATTTAGTTCTCGTGTATAATACGCATGGTATTTCATGGGACGTGTCAACCGTTAGTAGCAATCAGTAACCTGCTTAGAATACTACTGGGAACGTGTTCGTGCGCGCACCCAACGATAAAAGCAATGTGGACATTCTTTCATTGGCAGTCAAAAAAAGCTAAGCAGTTTTTTTCTAAAAGATACATTGCATTTTATGTAGATGGATGATTGACTGTTTCATATCTGTCTCTGCATAGTTAATATTTGCTGTTATTATGGAGGTAGGTGTGCTTCTTTACCTATACCCCTACGAGAATAAGATGTGAAATTACCTCAAACCTGGACGTGCCGATAGGCACTTCCTCAAAATCCCTTTTGTCCAATTGGTGTTGCGTGGACATAAGAATAAGCCTGACTTTGACGAATTCAGATTCCACTTGTCTAGACTACTCAAAGCAATAACACACCTTGGGTAAATCTGTTTGGGCTATGGCATCACATCCTCGTCCATCTGGTCAGAAATGGTCAAAACTTTAAAAATTTGGATATCTGGTCGTGTGTGTGTATTCTGTCGATTTAGCTATAATGCATTTCGTCCTATTGCACCTGATTCTGGTAGGCATTCAGTTACTGTCTTCGAGTGCCTTCTTCGTCTATATCGATTTTATTTTTCTTAGTAGTATATTAACCCAAGCTTCTTTATCCATTGTCCCTCTGATGTACGTTTCAATACATTCTCGTAATAAACCGAACATGACTGATCCAATAAAATAAGGAATAAGGCAACCGTTCGCAATTCTCCTTCACTAAATTCAAGCTTCATTCAAAAGCAGCGACCCCCTAGGATACGTATGCCCAAGAAATCCGTAAAAGCTAATCGAGAAAAATGGATGTACTAACGCTTTAAAAACCACCTTTGCAACAACCTCATGATAAGCTTTGATCTTCATCAAGTTCAAATAACATTCAAAATAAATTTCTCCCTCGGCCAAGGTATGGTGAAGCAGTCCCGTCTTGGGCATCATATATCCCCAGTTTTCTCCTCTCTCCTCTGTCCTCTGGCTAGACTTCAAAGTTCTTCAAGGTTTGCTACATAAGAAAATAGAATATCTTCCTCTTTTATTTACCCATGACATACATAAAGAGATGGATTCATGCCTTCCTCAAGTGCATTGATGCAAAGTAAATGCGAGTTGTCTCGGTCAGGGTTTGAACTCGGTTTGCCAATTCCATTTATCAACTAACAAATACGAAAATATGTTTTTAAACTAAATGCACATATCTTGAAGAAATGACGCATGCGTATAAACAAGACTTTACCTTGTGGAAGTGTTGAGTGCCTTTTTTTACTCAAAATCTGGAACGAGAATTACGGATTTTCTTGTGTTTCTTTATTTCTTCTTTGCTGATGAAGCTCTATAAGATAAGGATTAATATTTACCGATGATAGCCTATGGACTGAAGGTAAGAACCTCTTTTTTTACCCTAAGCTTCCTATCGTTCTAATCCTTAGTCTAATTACACCAGATCTAGCTATTTTTCTTTCAGTTTTTTACTCCAGAGCCATAATCCTGATCTTTTTAGGAAAAAATACTTGGTACTTGTGTGTTTAAATTGAATGAATTTGGCTCAGATATAGACATGCACGGACCCATAGGGTTGTCCAACGTACCCGGACCCTCCCACCTACTCTGATGAAGCACGACTAATTTTTTTAGATATCTAGATAAAGAGAATTTAAAAATAAACGTAACAGACTCGAATAATCAAAAATTAATCTTAAAAACAAATTAATTTTGTCAAGATGTCTTAAGTCTTATTCTTGTTTTTTTTTTTTTTTTTTATTGGTTCTGTGGTAAATTTCTTTGATTTTTTTTCACTCCGCCCTTGTGTCAATTATACTGCTATTTTAGTTCTAGAACTTGGGCTACATAGGGTGAGGACTGATATTTTGGAAGTGTAGGATTTAGTGCAAGGCGTCGTATTTATACAAGATTGCTAAAAAAAAAAAAATGGAGTAAACTCATTACGAATTATTGCATACACATCTCAACATCTTCCATGCCTTGAAATACATAAATCAATGGTTCCTAAGTCCTTGTGATCTTAGGTTTACTCAATTCCTACCCAGTTTTGAATTTTCATCTGGTAATGTTTTTCATCATTGTAATTTTACCATCGTAAACATGGAAACATTTATTCCTCCCCTGACTAAAATTCCTACTCTTAGAATCGAAATTCTACCTCGGGGGGGGGGGCTATGTCCCTCCAGTTTGAAAATCTCTGGAATAAATGAAAATTCGTTTTTTTTTCTCAAAAACAAATTAACCGACTCTCAAGCACGTCTTAGAACAACAATCAATGGCTTCCTGATTAAGATAATGTCGCAACACAATTCAAAATCTTTCAAACGATACTTTTTCACCCCCCCCCATTTTTTCTGGCTTTTTAGGCATGGATTAAAGTGTAGTATCTCTGGTTATACTGAGGCTGCGCGTTGCTACAAGCATTGGGAGTCATTTGATTCCTTGGGCTCCCCTATTATTACTCAGCCCAACTGCCGGGGATCAGTTTGCCTGGGGACAGCATTGTCCCATTGCTTAGCAACCAAAGTTGCGTCGGCTGGAGCTATTTTTGATGGGTGTCTCTTTTTTCCCCAACGTAAAGTCTGACCTTGTGTCGCATTTTGCTCTGGTGAGAAAGTGAACAAATAGGACCCTGGGGCAGCACTGTCCCATTGCACTTAAAGGGACATGTCGGGCTCGTCCTAACCACTGTTGCGTTGGCTGGAGCTATTTTCGAAGGGTGTCTCCTTTTTTCCTCCTACGTAAAGCCCCGACCTTGTGTCGCATTTTGCTCTGGTGGAAGAGTGAATAAATAGTACACGTTATTTTTTCAAATCTGGATTATTTTCTGGCGTTTCATCCTCTAAAGAGTGTCAGACGAAAATAGCTTTTCAAGAAATATTTTGTTTGGTGTCGAATGTTCTGTATAGAGATTTGCTTCTGTTTAATATGTGTCAGCTAATCAAGGGAGTTTCTTTTAATTTTGTTCCACCAAAAGAATTATTTGTGTAGAAAATATAAACTGGAGATAATCATGCTTGGAAACTTGTTTACTTTCTCAAACCACATAACCCTGAGAATTTTCATTGAGAAAAGGTAGCCCGATTTACGTATGTCTTGAATTTCACCAAAAATATACTGATGGACCGATTTCAATACAATTTTTGGTACATCTTCACGGAGAGATCGTTTTGTAAGAAAACCTCATGGAAATATGTATTTTTGAGACAACTGCCCTCCTTTTAATTTTGTGAAATCGATAAGATATCTTTTGCATGCCAAGAATATGATATTTCTATAGAGATAAGTCCCTAGAGAAATTGAATTAGTCAAAATGTTGTCCAATACTAAACACCCTTTTTTGTCAATTGGCCCCGAATCGAAAAATATTTTCAAACGAAAGATGGTCGTAAATATTTCATGCCTTAATAGCAGCCAACGATCTTCGACATCAAGGCAAGCAGACATAGAAAAAGGTTTCTTTTGGTGGGAGGTAACTCCGAACATTTTCCCACATAAATTAATAACTATATCTTCTCTTTTATGCACATACACACACGAATCCAAGTCAGAAGGCATCAGTTTAAAAACAGTGTAGTACGGATTACTGCAAGTTACAATTGCATTCGGTCAAAAGACAACACGATAGAACGAATATTTTAACTGGATTTGTGCTAATGAAGTAATTCACTAAAATCACGATAAAATGATAATTCATTTAAATTTACAAAAAATACAAAATTAGATTAAGAGGAATTCCGTTAGAATATTCGTACTAGTGTTGTCGTTTTGACTGATGCCTTTTGACCAGTCACTGCCTTGAGAATGATCGAAACATTTTTTTTTTTTTTTTCATCAACTTGAAAAAATGTTTGATCATAATGTATGATTGAATGTGCATGATCGGGAAAGGAGTATTGGGACAGCAGTTGGTGCTTCATAAAAAGTTGCCTTGTACAAAGTTAGATTTAATATATCTATGTAAATAGCTGTAGAATCTTCATAAAACTTCACCAACGCTTATATCACCTTGAACTGAACGAATATCAGTTTCCATATACCTGAGCTGCAAGAAAGTAACTGCAAAAGATTCCTCGATCAATCAAAAAATATAACCAATTCTTCTCTATCCCATGGCCCACCCTTCAAGAAAATTCAATTGAAATTCTTTGAGACCGTCTGGAGATATTGAGTGGACATGTAGCGACGATGCAGGGGAGGAAAAGGTTAGGGGCACAATCACGTTGAATACACTGATTCTCGTATGATCAACGAATTTAAGTGAGCCTGGTTAATGCCTCGATGGGTGACCATTTGGGTAAACTAAGAGCCGTACGCTAATCGGGATCATGTACAGAGCCTCTCGTAGCCACAGCTTTAATTCTCTTGCATGAATGAAGGGAGGAAAAGATCCCTGGATCCGTCCCAAAAATCCACCCACCCCCCCAACTTCGGTACCCCATTGCGTAACCTTACCACCGCAAAATGATATCGAAATCCATTGAGAATCCTTTGGGAGATGTTCGGTGAACTAATCGACGGACGTATGAACGGAGAGGCAGACGCAAGGGAATACATATACCTCTTCCAACTTCGTTGATGGAAGTGAATGAACGGAATGTCGATTCGATGCTCGTTCACCCATACCGAGGATGGAAAAGCAGCAGGTATTATATAGTGTCATTGTGGTCGTCGTCCTATTTATAGGCTTGAAAAAATACAAAGAGACAAACCAGGACAATTGGAGGCAGTCGTGTGGATTCGCAATACAGATTCTTTTTTCCCCCTTTTTAAAAATGGACGCCGAGTTTCTCACGGGTCTACGAGTGAGAATAAGCGTAAAAATAACTCGTATCAAAAATAGATTTAATTGCAACTGGATGTTGAAAAAAAATAGGTATACTAATGCATAAGTAATAGGTATTTCGCTTTTTCTATTTAATGTAGTTGGTTATTTCAAGTTGTCTTTTTTTTTCTCTCTCTCTCTGGTCGACAGTAATGGCATGTTGTATAGCAGAACAAGTCTCAACAAATTCAATAAATGGCAAAGTATATATTACATACGCTCATTATTTTTTTGTGCAAGGAAAAAGACTTCATATTCTGACTGAATATAGGTTTTAATACCTATTATTAGTCTTATTAATATTTACTTTTTTTATAATAGAGTTAGAGCATTCGACCGAAGGCTGTTGAATGAAGGTTCTATCTAGCGGGACATGTCAGTAAAAGATATAATCATAGGAGAGAGCACCCAGAAAGTTTATTCCTCTGCCACCGCCATATATCACCAAAAAACTGAATGAAAATTAGTTCATAGATAATCATGGTGCGGGAGAGATAATAATGTAGTTTGTTTTGGGTTTGTTTTTTTTTTCAATTTTCTATTTTCTTAATATGCGAAAAGATATCTCTTTCGACAAAAATTTCTGGACCCCCTCTCCCCCCCCCAAAAAAAAAAATTAATCAATTCTTCCATAGCTAAGGGCCCACTCTTCCACATGTCGTTAAAATTTATTCGAAACTTTTGGATACATTACGTAGACAGACACAGACAAACAAACATAAGCAAATGCATATACTAGTAATTAACCCAGAGTATCGATTATTGGAGTTTTTTTTTTGGATGGACAACTTTGAATTAGGTTTATCCTAATTTCTGAGATGGAACATTTTGATTTTTATTAAATTTCAAGATTTTTCTTTTCATTCTCTTTATTTTTTTTTATTTTTTTTAATGCGTTTTAACACTGGAGAGATCGGAACTAACGTAATCTCTGATTTGTTTGCCCAACGACCGTAGAGCGTAAAATGACCTTATGATAATAAGAAAATAAATAAAATGGAAGAAAAATTAGTCAAAATGAATTACGGTTATGCTCCATCAATCCGGACAAGTGAAAAGTTATATGTTCACTACTGCTAGTGTAAAGTAACAATATAGCATGGGGTAAAACGGACAAGAAAGAGTGTGTACACACATGTGTATATAATATATATATATATATATTTAAACAACGTCTACTGATTGATTCGCCTAGCCTACTTGGTTAGGCGTCGTCCATGTCGGATAGGTTCTTTGAAAATATAAAATGTAAGTAAAGAATCCCTAATTAAAGCGTTAAATATACAAATATAAAAAGAGACAATGGACAAGTCTCTAGTTCATCGACCATATGTTTGGGGTAGAATTGAACATTGCCACATAATCATTATTATTTTTTTGGTACCATTAACTTTCATCTTGATTATTGTTGCTTTTTATCGCAAATAATCTCAGGCTGGGTACCCACCATCAGTCTTTTATCGTCCATTGCTGAACACAGGCTTCGCCAGACCTCTCTATAGAATCTATGTCTTGAACTCTTGTTTCTCCCCTGATATATTATGCTTTCTTGTGATCTCTTCATTTGAGGTTGCACATGATTCTTTCATATGCGCGTTGTACAGTTCTCAGTTTGAGGATCAGTCTCTTGGTTAGATGCCATGATTCAGCTCGGGAGGATGCATTGGTTTTACACGACGAAGCAGACAAAGTCAGAAAGTACTTGCTCTGCAACTCCCATGATAGAGAGGTCTGGTGATTCTTGAAGAAGTTTCAAGTCCAACGACGGACGCTAAAAGACTGATGATACTAAGTTTAGTTAATATCTATAGTTGCTCATGTTACGAATCACCGATAGCGAGTTCAGTTTTCACTGGACACCTCACGATTGGAACAATTATCCCCATAAGGCAATAGCCTCGTGAAAGATCTCCCTGATTGTGGTCATTACAAGAATAGTTACTTAATTTCCTCCAACTTTGATTTTGGGTCTACTGTTGTTATGCTATTGTCAGGGGGGCAAATATCCGATGGGTAGTTGTCTTAGAACGTGTTACAAGCTATTGTAAGTGCTTCATTTTCATCAAGTTCTCAATAAATGCTGCCTTGAGCCAGACGGAGACTAAAAAATCTGAATATTGGTAAACAGTAGAGATTTTGGAGCAAAAAACAAAAATACTCATTTAGAGTCTGGAAACGCGTTCTGACAAATTCTCGAGCTTTGAGAAAAACAATCCTTTGTTTCTTTAAAAAACAATTAATTGCGATTTTTTTTCTTCCAGTCCTTAAGACCATCCTTTCATCAGGGAATTTGTCAGTTTGAAAAAAGTAAGTTTTCTAATGTTTTTGACGGGTTTCTATTTTATTTTTAGAAAATTGTATTCTCAACAAAATGTGTCATGTTTTCACCAAATGAGGTTATAAAAAAAACGAAAGTAATTGTCTGTGCTTCCATCAAGATAAAAATGTCGAAAGAATAAAAAGAAATAAGAATTCGTCGAAGAATACAGCCGTAAACACATAAACTAATAATTTCTTTCTAAAATGTGTTAAGATAATCAACGTCGTCCAATGAAAAACAAGTTTGCACGGCAAAACCATGCAATTACCTTTTTTTTTTCAATCCGAATACTTGAAATAAAATGAAAATAAAATTCATTTTTTTTTAAATACTCAATCAGGGTACATAGGATCTCTTTTATCTTCATAAATTGTATACACGAGATATATTGTAAACACTAAAGCTATTATAATTAAATAGTAAACTTACAAATATTACAATAGCTACATTTTTTTTCATAAATTGTAAACATACACCTTTTGCACTATTTTTTTTTTCAAGTTGACCGGTGTTTTTGTAAATAATAAAGTATGAAAGAAAGGCCTGTTCCGTCACTCAAATTTTCTTCCTTTGTTTTTCAAGCAAATGAAGAGTCGGTTAAGTGGTAAGTCGGCCAAACGGTGTGCAGGATTATCAAGGTCGGAAATCTGAAAGTCGAGACTTTGATTGCCACCGAATCCACAGATGGTCATAAATATCCTGGAGTAACTACTTGGCCATGTTTGTGGTACATATTTATATATTCCGATTCTGTTAATCAAATACACCAACAGGCGTCTCCGTTCTGTCAACGTAAATCATCAACCCTGACCTCAAAGGATAGCCACAACAACGACGTAATGTTATCTTGAATTTCATGATTAGAAGAAGCATTGTCAACCATTATTAATTTTTGACAAGTATTTCTTTCATCTTGATTTCGTTTTCTTTTTATCGAAACTGCTGAGTCCATCATTTAATGACTAACAGTGAACAGCGCAAATCGGAAAAGAGGAATGAGTGTGTATGTTTCGATCTGAGCTTCTGTGCTGTGCATTAAAGCAGCAAACATTGTAAGATGGGTTTCCGGGGGGGGGGGCAAAAGGGCCATGAGTTCGAGTTTCTCGGAGAGCTCATTCTTTATTTCCGACCCATGCTGATAACTCTCTATGAAAACCACAAAGGAAGAAGAAATTAAGCGAAGAATCACACTAGAATAGCAAGCCTTCGGCAGAGCAAGCTCAGCCCTCAAAAACAAGACAATCCAAATAATCCTAAAAAGAAAAATATAGAACCAATGCATCCTCCTGATAGTGACTTATGGAACTGAAACATGGAACCCAACCAAGTGACATGAGAGAATCATGCTCGACCTTGCATGAAGAGATCACAAGACAGCACAGTATATCAGGGGAAAAAAGGAGTCCGAGATGCCCTAGAATCTATTAGGGAACTTAAATAGCCATGGGCGGGCCATGTTGCAAGAATGACAGACAACCGATTGACATCATGACTCACAACATAGATCCCCGGAGATCACATGAGAAACCAAGGCCGACAAAATACAAGATGGGGAGATGAACTGAACAAATTTAGAAATTACTGGCTCTGCAATGACCATGATAGAGAAATGTGGTGGATCCTGGGGAAGATCTATGTCCAACAACCGAAGTTAAAAGACTGCTGATGATGATACTGGAAACTGATTGGTCACCAAAGGAATTAAAAATCGTCACCAAGGTGGAATAAATGCCAATGGACTGAGATAGCAAAAGGAGTCAGTTTTTATCATGGAATAATTTCTTTTCTTTTCAAATACCTTGGCAATTTAATGCTGAAGATGTGATACCTGGGGAAAATTTCAATACATCAAAGCGTATTTTCCTAGAACATCAATTTTTTTTCACGAAATTACAAACATAATCCAACGGATCTGATTAGTCACTCAACAGAAACCGTCACCTAAACAATGTCTTTTGATCGCACGTCGTATTGGGAGTGATGAATTGAAGAATTTGGAAAAAGGGTGATCAGTGAATTAATTTTCTCGCGCAACACATACATACACACATAGCCAACCATACACACCAACTTAAAAACTGAAGCTGTTGTTGACAGTTTTGGTTGACCATTTCTAATTTTTAATCTTTCTGTGTAATGAACTTGAAAATGCTTGACTTAATTCGGAAACTTGAGTGAGCAATGAAATTCATACACTGAACTGAACGTACGAGTAGCTCTTTATATATTTATTTGTTCATATTATCAAGTGTTAAATTACGGAATTATACTCTAAGCAAACAAATTTACTTCAAACAGGTTTGGCCAGTTTTCAAACAAAACTATGGAGTAGAAGATAAATATGAACTTGTCACACATTGAAAATAATACCCTCATACAATCCATGTAACCTAATGACTTTAAGGATGTAACTAATTCTGAAAACATACATGTAAAACAATGTATCTACAGTCGAGGGAAATAAGTATTTGGACACTTGCAAAATACTGATTTGATATACTTCTGATGCTTAAATTTACTTAGTTGATGTATTTTGATATGAAATTAGCAATTACTTTTTTAAATACATATTTCAAAACATATGATGTAGAATGAAAAATAAGCTGTAACAACTAACACTTTTTCCGATAAAAAAATATTCCCTACCCATCATTCGAAACGACTGAATTTTCTACTTGAACGGGTTCGGTCATTTTTCAATAAGACCCGAGACGAAATTGATAAGACGTGAAAATTCATTTATGCTATTTGTAGCTATGAAGTAGTCAGTTATTAAATCTAAAGGTGAGAGAATGTGGAGAAACTGTTCGAACTCTAGAGAAACGTGGGTAGTTTCCTTTTGTATCACATGCATTATAACCTCCAGTGAAGTTGAACTTTTTTCCTTTTTAAAGATTTTTAAATTAATTTTTTGGATATTGTTGCAGGTAGCATATTTCTGCTACTTTAGGGTTCAGCAGCTTGCTACAAAAACGAACAAATCTCTTGTCCTTTCCTTGACTAAAGCAAAGTTTCATTTGATATAATCTAAAATGGATGTTGAAGACGAGGATATAATCAGAATCGAAGACGCAGAACTAGAGAAAGTAGACCGTTACATCTACCTAAGATAGTGAATCTCCATGTAATTCTCATGAAGAGAAAGTAAGCGAAAATCACTCTCGGTTGGCAAGCTCATCCTTCAAAAACAAGAAAACCCTGCTGATGCAAAAAAAAAGAAGAGTATGCAGCCAATGCATCCTCCTGATAACAACCTATGGAGCTGAAACATGGAACCTAACCAAAAGACTGACCCTTGAACTGTGAGCCATGCAACGTACGAGAGAGAGAATAGTACTGAACATTGCATGGAGAGATTACAAGATAGCACAATATATAAGAGGAAGACAAGAGTCCAAGATGTCTTAGAAACCATAAGAAAAGTTAAGTGGCAATGGGCTGGTCATATTGCGAGAATTGCAGACAACCGATGGACATGACGATTCACAACGTGAATCCCCAAAGATCACATACGAAACTGGGGCTGATAAATTTTTTTTTAAAGTTGGCGTGACGAACTAGATAAGTTCAGTCAGTACTGGCCCCGTGACGCCCGTCGATAGAAAGGTCTGGCGAATCTTGAGGGAGGTTTATTTCCAACGACGGACTCTAAAAAGCTGATGATGGAAAGGTGGAAAAGACATCCGGGGGGAGACAGGGTAGCTAGATGAAGCTTGGTTATAAATTTTAGAATTGTCCAAGCCTATTAATGTTTTAAAATTCCAAGGTAGACACTAGTAGACGTTTAGCATTCAAGATCTGAGTTGAGCTTATCAAGATTTTTATCTTGTTTTTATTAATATCTTTTAACATTCAATTTTCCATGCATTGCTGCGTATAATATATTTTGGTGCAAATTGCAACTAATCTGATGATCTTGAAGTCTTACTTGTCATGTTTTTGCGTGATCTTTAGTTCGCAATTTCAATTCAATGGAGCGTTTTACTATACTGATACGGGTAGGGGAAAAATAATGTAACCAGAAGGGGTGGGCTGTATGAGCTTGGATGGACAGGGAGACGATACAAGGTGGTGGGGAGTAGGCTAGCGGGGAGAGTAAGTATGGACTTCATTAAATGAAGTTTGTTTTCTTCCAAAGGAGTGACTCTAACCTGAATTCCAATCAGGCTGATATACTGTGAGTTATTACTTTGATGAGTAATAGACCTCCACAGTTAGAGCACAACTGCTTCTGTCGGAGTGTCTACGATCTATGCTTCAAGCTGCAAACAGCTGTACTGCCCTGATTCTTCTTCAAAGGGACGATAAAACTCTACAGCCAGCTTGGGCATCTACCAACTTCAGAGTGTTTACGTTTTGTCAGCAATACTATCGAAATATCGCCACAAAGGAGATTCAACCCCCCCTCCTAGCAACCAGAAGGGAAGTCCTGTCAAACCTACGACCAAGAGACTTCGATTGTATCCATGCCATTTCAGTGGACCATAGGATGCAAACCCTTGGTTTAAAGGAGAGTCCTGCGCACGTTGCTCTTCAGCTTAAAACCTAATCGCGCTGACCGGGAGGATTTTCTGTGTACAGACCCCGCTAACTAGTGGATCCCCCCACCCCGAAAATCTTTGTTCACAAATCCAAGCCATTCATGATATATATGTGGGAGGGGGCAAGTTGACCTGTACTTAGAATTGATCCGGTCCTGATTAGACAGGATATTTTACGAAAATTACTTATTTACTTTGTAAAAGAAATGAGTTTCATTTTAATTTGATTAGAGACTTTTGATAATGAAAAAAATAGTTGTTTTTGTATCTTGGCTTTGATTGAATAAACCTTTGATCAAATTGAAACTACGCATGTATTTTTTTCAAGTTGAAACTAGGTTTCAACTCATTTTTTAAAAAAACAATTATTTTCCCAATCTGTTGATTGTAAAAGAAAAATAGTTGTTTTATATCCATGTTTTGATTAAATGAAATCTTGATCGAATTAAAACTGCATACTTAAATTTTCTTTTTTTCATTTTTGTAAAAATGTAAAAATTCCACCAATCGGATAATTTCACCGATTTGGTGTAACACATATCATTTCAAATATAGTTTTAACACAACAGCGCAATTTATAATCATTCTGTCGGATCATATATCTATTTCTTAATAACATAATTGTTGCTTTGAGAGAAACATATAGAGCTGATATGTACCGTGAACGAACGAGATGTGAATTTAGAGTTGAAAGCGGTTATCTGGACCTTTTACATTATGGATGTCTGTTTAGCTCAATGGTAATAGCAACGCTACGTTGAAACAGCTGCCCTATGCGACGCAGGTTCAATCCCTGCAGCAGCCCAATTTTCTTTAAATGTAATTCAATTAACGTTTCCTAGGCCAAATGGTGCATTCACCCAGTGATTACGAGGGATCATTCCAAATATAATTTCAGTATAATGTAAGCAATTTATGATCATAAATATACGTATATGTTTTGTTAATAACTTTGAGAAGACTCATTAACATACCAACTTTTGCTCTAACAATAAAATCTTTTCTTCCCATCTTTGATGTTGAATGAATCGACTGGAACGCTGTGTCAATGTCAAAGATGTGAAGAAGACATCAGATTGTTCGAACAAAAGTTGGTATGTATATGTTTTGTCCTTCATTTTGCCGGAGATTGAATAATTTTGCGAAGTAATTAAATAGACAATCGTATTTTTGTGATTGTTCTGTCGTTCAAGAACTTGAAAATTCAATTCAATCCAATGCAAATGAAGTTGAGAAAGCTCGATTTAGATTATAAAAAGTAAATTAAACATTTATCTGCGTATTCTTAGCCTTAAAAATATACATTGTATCAATTCCTTTCAAAGTAAATAATCGAATGTAACCTGAACAACTTTCTTTTTGCTTTTTTTTTAAGGGTTTTGGGGTCTTCTCCCGGGGCATGATTGTAAATATGGAGACCCAAGGGTTTCAGCTCCTTGAGGGCTCCCCTCCAATATTTAGTACAGTAGTTCCCAACCTGGTCGTTGAGAACCTGGGGATATTACAGTGTCTGTCTATAGAGCATAAACAGACCTTTCAAAAGCCTGGGTTCGGAGAGCATGTTGAATAGGTAGTCCATTCAAACGCAGTGAAGTAGCTAAATGATTGAGGGCCCGGGCGTGGGGAGGACTTTGTTCTTTGAGAAGTCTCCTTCGACATTGAGTGAGATTGGTTATTATATAACGTTAGTAGAAATGCTTTTGGGGGTATCTCCACTGGAAGCCTGGAGAGGAGCCCCAAAATTAGAATAGTAAAATCACCCCTAATTACGCCCTTTATCTCTTCCCTTCATCTACTACCTATAACTAGTTTTCTTTTTATGATTTAAACATCTAATCGTAGTGTAGAATGATGACGTCGAAATCTGTTAAGTGAACGGTTAATCTTGTCTTTATTCCAATAGTGCGGTAAATTTTCACTGTGTCTAAGATTTCTACACTAACGTTTCAGGTGAATTGATTAATACTTATAATGATTGAAATGGGGGGGAAATCCATGGGAGCTACGGTGTATACCTACTTTTTATTGGGTACATGTCTACCAATGGAAACATTACCGAATACCTAGTTAGCAGAACACAGCCTCGCCGTATACCGAATTCGCAACTGATTATGATTTGCAAGCCGTCAGTGACATAACAAGCAGGAAGAGTTGAAGGGTGTAATGCGAACACACACACACAAAATTGATTGGTCTTCTCTCTCTCTCTCTCTCTCTCTCTCTCTCTCTCTCTCTATTCATTCGCTGGCTGCTGATAATATAATTACAAATACTACTACTACTTGGGTTTCAGTTTTGTTTTTATTAAGATTGAATTCAAGAATTTTAATTGGCAATAACTTGCGTTAACCTTGTTAATCTTACAAATTTTGCTAACATACAGACACAGATCATAGTTCTAGGTATACCATTACCAACACAACAGCCATTTACTAGTATTAATAATGTTAACAAAATATTGCTACTTATCAATTAAACGTGTGCATGTTTTGTTTCATCTTTTCCCATTTCTAAAACGCAGGTTCATTTTTATAAATACACACATATATATATATATATATATTAACGCTCCCCATTGAGTACTCTTTAAGTGAGGTAACTCGTTCATTGTAAGCTTGTGCAATGCTCTTCAATAGCAATAGAGCATTCTGGTGGGTGGGGAATTTATGCGTAAATAGATATGTCGCTTAAATTCAACCTTGCTGACCGTCTAGTTCCGTGGGGCAGAGGTAGGATACCGGCCTCTGAGTCTGAAGCAAAGGTTTCAATCCTACCTCGTGGTACTGGATAGGATAATAGATACTCTATAGTCACACTGAAGAGTTGCAATTCAACGAAACAGCTGTCTGTGGATGACACAATAATATATATATATATATATATATATATATATATATATATATATATATATATAATACTTCTTGTAAGTGAGCCCTGTCACAAAAAATTAAATGTGTAGTATAAAATAATATCCATATACAATTCATAACGATAATACCCTACATAAAATAACAAACCTATGTGTATGACATGAGCTATGTATCAAAATCATAGCTGAAAGGGGGATGTTGTTTGATCAACACTGCTTATGTGTCATGTTAATATAACGGTTGTTTTGTTGTTGTTTTTTTAAATTCCCGAAACGATTACATGGTAAATAACTGATTATCCCAAAGAGAGAAAATCAACACTTTTTACCATTATGATAAAGTACATGCAGAACAAGGAAAAAACAGTCAAGAAAATCACATTAATGGCATTGACAGATATGAGGAAATAAGTGACTGGTGTGACACAAAAAAATTGAAAAGGTTTTTTAATGTTTAGTATTTAAAGATGTAAAGCTTTCTAGACTATATATACGAACACAGACACACACCCATTAACATACCCACCTTTCACTCTTAGCACAAGGCCACGATTATAGCGCATTCGGTGAGGATCTTATCAACTACCATTTCATTACGACACACACAAATAAAAGCCTAGCGTAGGGTTTTAAGTTCATGGACGCCCGTTGTTAATTTTCGACTGGTGAAAGCCAGGTTTCGGAACAACACAATCTTCCTTACCCTAATTTGGCCTTGTGTGAACGTCTATGCGTACACTTTTCTCAATACAAATAAGCACACTTTCCTGTGGACATCCTCTATTTGTAAGACACTCGATGATGTAATCTCGGGTATTACGTTGCCTACAGAGCGCTGGTATAATGAAAAGTACACCGATCCAAATGCTAGAGCTGTACAGGTAAGGGTTGAGGGAGGGTCAATGTGAGTAGAGTCCCAAAATGTCCCCGTAAATAATGCGCTTCATGAGACGAGTGATATACCTGCGCGCGTACACACTCACACAACTTACTGTTTTGTTTTTTTTAAACCAATGTCTATGTAAGTATCACGCTGCATCCAAAGCGCTGGTATTATGACTGGAAGGCCTCTCTGCATATGGAGCTTCGATGAGTTTAAGTAAGCAGTTGTCCTCCAAATACCCCTGTAAGCCATCCATATTAGTCTGGCATGTAAGATATATATATAATAATCAATAATTGTGTCATTCACAGACAGATGTTTCGTTGTATCACAACTCTTACCTGTGGCTATAGACTGTCCAATATCCCATCCAGTACCACGAGGGAGAATCGAAACCTCTACTTCAGACCCAGAGTCTGGCATTTTACCTATTATATATATATATATATATATATATATATATATAATGCTCTTCCAACATAGAATGGAGCACTCTGGTGGACGGGGAATATATGCATATATAAATGTATCACCTAAATTCAACCTTACTGACCGTCAAGTTCCGTGGAGTAGAGGGAGGATACCAGCCTCCAGGTCTGAAGCAAAGGTTTCGATCATGCATCGTGGTACTGGATGGGATAATGGATTGTCTATAGCCATACTGAAGAGTTGTAATACAGCAAGCAGCTGTCTGTGGATGACACAATATATATAATATATATATATATATGTATATGTGTGTGTGTGTGTATGTATTAATTAATGATAATTGTTTCTTCGCTTTAAACTATTTCAGATAGCGGGGGGCTGTACTCCTGTGAGTATTTCGTAAAAGTGAAGTGGCGTAAAACAAACTTTTGAAAAGCGGATGATACGTGTTCCCTGATAAGTGGACGGATGAATTGATAGACTGATAGATTGATAGGTTGATGTATATACAGGAAAATGAAGATTTATATCTAACAATGTAAATACTTTTTGGATGAAAGTCTTAAGGAAAGAAAAACACTTACCTTGCAAAAAACAATTAGTTTAGTTCAAAGGACGACAATCCACACATGAAAATGTCTTTATGCATTGGTTTCGAAGATTACATTCCGAAGTGTAGGAAACTTTATGAACTTGTCCATCACTGGCCTGAAGCCAGTTACAAAGTAAGCAAAGTCTAAAATATCATGCATAGAATATATTCCCAGTTTTTTTGTTAGTGTGCACAAGTGGCTGGTAAGACTATGTAAACGTTCGTACCTGTCTTCAAGCAATATGAAGGCCGTAGATAGAAAAATCGTATTTACTCCTTTTAAAAGAATACTTATAATTACGCAACTGACCCTCTGCTGGTGTGGTCTATCCGATATGAGTTATCTCCCTTGATTGTTTCTGCTCAGCTCATTTACATCTGAATGTGCGCAACACCTGAGTGAACAGAAATAAAATAGCCGGGTTTGTTTGTTCACCCACTTGTCGCTGACCTAAAAAGTGAGCCGCGCGCGCACAGACATAAACTCACATTGAGCATAACTTTTCAATAGAGGACAGTTTTCCTTTATTTCTCGACATATTTCAGAAAATAAAAAAAATATCCACAGACGAGCAACCAAGTACCAGGATGTAAAAGCATTTGTCACGAGGATAGGTTTTTATTAAGTTAGTTATCACCGCTTGAAAATAAGAGGGATTAGGATGACTTAATACGAAATGTTCAATATCATGCGCAGTTTGCAATACAGGAAAATGGAGATTTATATCTAACAATATAAATACTTTTTTCAGTAATTGCGTGGAGGGTCTATAGAAATTTTTACCGAAATATGTAGAGCTATCAACTGATACAAATGATTTTTTTTTGTTAGAATAATTGTTGTTTAATGCCACAACAGAACTGATTACAGATTTAACAAACAAGATTCTTGAGTTCTTTTTTTTTTTCAGGAGATTGTATTAGTTCGGACAGTTGTTCATGAAATCTCTAGCTTGCCATTCTCATTGAGTGAAAAAAAAAAAAAAAAGACCCTTTACATGGGGGACTAGGAACTCTTTGGTTAAGGGGCGGCGCTTGATTTAACCAACATTTTACCCTGATGTGGCCCAAATTCTACTCTCTTTATCCTGAAGTCGCTGGGTGGTGGCAGTTGCCCCACTGGCTCGTACGCTCATGACCCTTTATTTGCTCCATAAAGGCTCGCTACAAAACGAACGCTGAGCGTTATTTTCATTCTCCAACAATTTTGTAAGCGCAAAAAGTGGCGTAAAACAAACATTTGGAAATCAGGAGATACCTGTATATCTTCAATTTAAAATGGAAAGTTTATGAAGGTGTTAAGCCTATCATAAAATTGTCAGACATAGAATTATGTTATTTTGTGAGTCTGAAAACGATCAAAAACGTTCCAATACAAGTTGAAAGTAATTGTCTCTTCGCTTTACGCCATTTCGGCCGATAAAAGGTTCCATACGAATGCTCCACATTCGGATCGCTGGAGAAATATGTATTTATTAATTTTTAGTGTTCGCTTCTTGTCAATCTTGCCACAGTGTAACTGTTGGCGAGTTAGTACCTTGCCACAGAATAGCGGTTGGCAAGTTGGCACCTAGATGTGGAGCAGCGGTTGGCAAGTTGGCACCTAGCCGTGGAGCAGCGGTTGGCAAGTTGGCACCTAGCCGTGGAGCAGCGGTTGGCAAGTTGGCACCTAGCCGTGGAGCAGCGGTTGGCAAGTTGGCACCTAGCCGTGGAGCAGCGGTTGGCAAGTTGGCACCTAGCCGTGGAGCAGCGGTTGGCAAGTTGGCACCTAGCCGTGGAGCAGCGGTTGGCAAGTTGGCACCTAGCCGTGGAGCAGCGGTTGGCAAGTTGGTCTTGCAAATCCTTACTATTCTAAGTTCAATTCTTGCTAGATATCTCATTCTTGTCACTTTTTACTAGACTAAACTAAACTTAATAAATAACAGGCCTCCCCATGGCAGAGATAGGTGCAAATTTTCCCTCTGAGGCCTGTGGTCGGTGGTTGGACGCCGGTAAATATCCAGGCCTTTTCAGAGCAATACCTTCCTCTCTTGAAGTATTGCTGCAGCATTATCTTCTTATCCTATACTAACACCATATCTGTGCCACATGAAGCAATGCTTTGTTAATATCACTATTCATCTTTTAATACAATCTTTTGAATGGTATTTTTAAACTATTATCAAACTATACAACACTAGCATTGTAAATTTTGTGTAAGAGCATTCTTGTTTACTTTGTGCTTCTCAGTCAGGTGTTTTAAAAATGTTTGCATATTGTGACGTTATTGCTTTGCTTCTTCTGCTTCCAAAATGAAAATATCAATTCAAGTCTCTTCCTTTTCTTTAATTTCTTCCTGTAGTGGTTTACTCCTCTTCATTTCCTCCTCTGTGAACACGTGTAGCGTTTTCAGGCTTTGCTTTTAATGATAGGTTAGATATCTAAAGAAGTACAATGTTTAGCTCTTCACTTTTCCCAGCATATATTTGCGTTAAGAAATTCAAAACTGTTTTACCGATCTTAAAGGATACAAATGTTTTTTGGACTTTTCCACCTTTATATAAGCCAGGGTTGATCCCAACGATACTTAAAATAACCCGCTCTGGAGTTGGCAACTTTTTTGCTCATTCGAGCCGGGCCCTCGTATAAGTGAGGGAACGGTTGGCCAGATAAATACCTCCATAAAGTTTGAAATATGAGAGGTATCCATTTACATACATCTATTCAACCAAATGATGCGTGCTTCAACTAGAGAGGTCAGTCACGTGACAAAAATGGACGAAAAACAGCCAAATCGCTACCATGTCATTGAAATCAATCAAGATTTTCTTTCCACGGAACTTTGTTCAGTATTGAATGATCATTATTCGTTCATTGATCAATTCTCCGTCGATTGATATGTTTTTTCATTCCAAAGTGTGGTAGATAATGTTGTTTTAATGAAGATTTCGGCTGACAAAGATCAGGCCGAGAACAGACATCATTTCTCAAGCCGAGAATCTTTCAGTCCGCCCTCTCCTATGCATTAAAAAAAGATTACCCCACTAGAAAACCTGGTGCCAACACCAAATTCATCATCTATCTTCAGATAAAAACATCTGAAAACTGAGCAAATTTCAATCCATCATTCTGACACTCCTATAATAATAATACACACGGCCTAATGTTATAAATGATAGGGGAAAACCATGAGTGCTCTATCTTGCATATTGCTTAAATGAGAAGCTATCAAAATAGGCATCATCTTTTTACGTTTGGGATTTTCAGCCATTTTCGAAGCCATGTCTGAGGGGGAAATACATGACATACATTTGATCTGATTAAATTTTAGAATTTTACGGAAAACGTAAGCTTTAGTCACTAAATTCTGAAGCTGTCTATATCATATTAAAGGAGCTAAAAATGTCGGTGTTTGAACGAAAAGGCTCTTTAGGCAAAATTCATAAAGCTGAATCAAATTTCAAAGATTTTTATTTGCAAAACTATTTGCGATACAGATCTAGTATCTTGGATTTCTCCATAACTTTGGTATAGGAGTACCTATGGGTTATTTGAGCAGGATCTAAGAGGGTGACTGGATGAAAGTTCCTAAAATTGGATGATTTGATATGGAATGACTCTACGTACCATCAACATACATAGGACCTCATCTTTCCGTTAAACTTTCGATTAAATGTTTTAAACGCTTTTTGCCGTATTAATTCTTATTTGTCTCTACTTGCCACATAGGATTCGATTTTATAGACCGTCAAACCAGTTACAGTTTGAAGGGCTCAAAATGTAACATAATTTACCCGATTTTGGGAAGGGAGATTTGACATCCCCATCCATATCCTGCATCCCTGGCTCGTATCCGTTAGGGTTCAAGTGTGTGGCACCCCCTATACGTTTTAAGAATTAAATACAAAACCTTTCTTTTAGCCATATATCTGAAAGGTCACTTCTGACGACGACTCCCTATGAAACCGCTGAACACACGTGTCCAATGGTTCTTTTGCCCTGGCGCTTCTAGCCGGTTATACACTCTCTCTCTCTCGCACTCTCTCTCACTCACTCTCGCACTCTCTCTCACTCTCTCTCTCATTCTCTCACTCTCTCTCTCACACTCTCACTCTCTCTCTCACACTCTCACTCTCTCTCTCACACTCTCACTCTCTCTCTCACACTCTCACTCTCTCTCTCACACTCTCACTCTCTCTCTCACACTCTCACTCTCTCTCTCACACTCTCACTCTCTCTCTCACACTCTCACTCTCTCTCACACTCTCTCTCTCTCACACTCTCTCTCTCACTCTCTCTCTCACACTCACTCTCTCACACTCACTCTCTCTCTCACACTCTCTCTCTCACACTCACTCTCTCACTCACTCTCTCACTCACTCTCTCACTCACTCTCTCTCTCTCCAATTGGTATCATTTCTGAACTTCACTGTTTTTCCACCGTGACTGATCACAGTACTAAACGTTGCCCGTTTTAGTTCACAGATGTCGAGGCATCTCACATACGCACAGCTACTCAACCGTGTCCCCGCCGCTAGCTCAAAACACCTATACACTTCTATATATCATGAATGAAATGGCAAAACTTTTTACGACACGAAGATCTATCTTCTAATTCTACCTACTTCGGGAAGCGCACATGTATCAAACCCCATGTGTTTTCTGTGTGGGGGCGCCATAAGTGTTTTGGTTGGATGATTCTTGAAAAAAATAGAAAATTGATTTGATATCTTGTATTGAGTTCTTGAAGAAAAGGTGCTATCACTGATGATTTGAAACTATATGACCAAATTTGCAACCTGATCTCATTTCTCAAATCTGATAAAATAGATTTTAAGTTTTTTGAAGATCAAAAACAATAGAGGGTAAATTTTTTATCTTGCCTGAATATCAATCGCTTTTCACAACTACTTTAAATATGAGAATTGACCCCCGTTTTTTATTTTTGCGTCTCAACCTTCAAAAATAATAAGATCCCTTCAATCCTAAAGAGAAGGGTGTATAACCAATGCATCCTCCCAATAGTCACTTATGGAGCTGAAACATGGAACTTAACCAAGAGACAGACCCGTAAATTGAGAACAATGCAACGTGCACATGAAAGAATAATGCTGGGCCTCACATGGAGAGACCACAAAACAGCACAGTACATCCGAGGAAAGACAAGAGTTAGGGACATCATAGAATCCATTAAAAATCTCAAATGGCGGTGGGCTGGCCATGTTGCAAGAATGGCAGACAATTGATGGACATCACAACTCACACCATGGATCCCCTGAGACCACATGCGCAACCGGGGCCGGCAAAATGTTCGATGGAGAGACGAGCTAGACAAGTTCAGGAAGTACTGGCTCCGTGACGCCAATGATAGGGAAGTGTGGCAAATCCTGGGGAAGGTCTATGTCCAACGACAGACGCTAAAAGACTGATGATGATGATGATTGAGTTCTTGAAGAAAAGGTGCTATCACTGATGATTTGAAACTATGTGACCAATTTTGCAACCTGATCTCATTTCTTAAATCTGATAAGATAGATCTTAAGTTTTTGAAGATCAAAAACAATAGAGGGTAAATTTTTGATCTAGTCTGAACATCAATCGCTTTTCAAAACTACTTAAAATATGAGAATTGATCCCCGTTTTTTTTATTTTTGCGTCTCTAACCATAGACGAGGGTGACTTACTCTCCAAAAAACGACGTCGTTGAAAATGTCACCGATGCGAAATATATCAGTTTTCTATTCATTAAACCCACCCACACTCACAATAAGAGAAGAAAAGTGACATGTACAATTCTAAAGTGGGTCAGGGTCATTAAATAAATATTTTCAGTTTTGAAGGATGCGAGAGAAAAAACCGCAATGTTTCCACAATTAGAATTGAGGTCGCTGATCAAGATTTTATGTTCTTGATCTTTTGATCTCATTATTTAAGAAATATGTTGTAGTTACGTTTCGCCTCTGTACACGCGTGCACAAATATAGATATATGTTAGCATTATAACAAAGTACATGTAAAACAGGGAAAAGCAGCCAAGAAAATCACATTAATGGCATTGACGAATATGAGGAAATAAGTGACTGGAGTGACAAAAAAAATTGAAAAAGTTTTTTTAATGTTTAGTATTTAAAGATGTAAAGCTTTCTAGACTATATATACGAACACACATACACACGCACAAACACCCAAAGTTTTAGCTTACCGACTTTTGCTCGAATATCCCATCTTTCCTTCTCATCCTTGGTGTAAACATAACGTTTTGGCTGATTCATTCTACGACTTTCCCCAGGTGTAAAATGTAATATACGTTAAGAAAAAACACTCTTTTATCTTTGTCACAACGGAGAGAGAGAGAGAGTGAGAGGGGCCGATCAAAACTCTTTCCTTACTGATAATTATTATTACACCGTAGAATGAATCGGTTGAAACTTTGTGTTTGCATCTAAGATGAGGAGAGGAAATTAGATTATCCGAACAAGAGTTGGTATGTTGGTGGCTCTTGTCAAAGTCATACAAGGTTTTTATAGACTGATATCCAAGGACGGCCAAATTCTATCAGAGAGATAAAAAAATATATATCATTCAAGTCTACGTTCCAACTTCAGTTAGCCAAGCAGTAGATAGATAGCTTCTACGACAACTTAAACTCCATTCTACAAGATACAAACAAATTCTTCATCATTATGGGAGACTTCAATGTTCAGGTAAGGCGAAGTAATGAAAGTTGCATCGGCTTGCTTGGATACAAAAGCATCGTGGAGCCAGTATTTTCTGCATTTGTCCAGTTCATCTCTCCCTCTTGTATTTTGTCGGCCTCGGTTTCGTATGTGATCTCCGGGGATCCATCTTGTGAGTCGTGATGTCCATCGGTTGTCTTCCCATTACCATTCAAGTTTTATAGTAGATTCTATGACGTCTCTGACTCCCGTTTTCTTCCTTATATACTGCGCTGTCTTGTGATCTCTCCATGTGAGGTTGAGCATGATTCTCTCATGTGTGCGTTGTATGCTTCTCAGTTTGCGTGTCTGTCTCTTGATTAGGTTCCATGTTTCAGCTCCATAAGTGACTATCGGGAGGATGCAATGGTTATTTACTCTTCTCTTTTGGATTACTGGGATCGACTTGTTTTTGAAGCTCGAGCTTGCTCTGCCAAAGGCTTGCAATCCTAGGGTGATTCCCCGCTTGATCTCTTCCTCTTTCGTGGATTTCATGGAGATTCGTTGTCCTCGGTAGATATAGTGGTGTACTTTCCCCAGTTTTGCATCTCTGATTTTGACAGTTATGCGCAACGATTGAGAATAAGGATAAAACTGGGAATATTGGTTGCTGTCTAAAGCGACGAGATCGTCGTAGGCCTATGCTCTGCTACCGATTAACAGGAATATATTCTCACGCACACGTGACAGTGCGCTCTCCTAAGAGCCGTCACACTTGTATCGAGTGGCTGCAATTATTATGATATCTGTACCTGCATTACGACATTTTTTTACGAATGCAGTGAAGGCAGTCCACCATCTTCATTGGATACCTGCACTGACCACAACAGGGCACACTCGATCAATTACGCATGCGTCAATGTACGGTAAGGATAACAGTGGTTCAGAAAGCCATTAAAACTATATTATTAAATACATTGAATATCTCAAGTATCCTTTTCGTAAAAATGTACTGAATTTCAGTGTTGCTTATTACCAAGTTTTGTATTTCAACTAAGAGGTCAAAGACACCACAATAGAATTTAAAAAATGCAGAGCTGGAGAAAGTACATAACTACATTCACCTGGGACTACAAATCTTTATGAAATTCCCAAAAGTTGAGAAAATCAAGCCAAGAATCACTCCAGGTTGGCAAGCTTTCGGTAGAGCAAGCTCAACCTTCAAAGACAAGAAAATCCTATTAGTCCTGAAAAGAAGGGTATACAACCAATGCATCCTCTCGATAGTCACCTATAGAGCTGAAACGTGGAACCTAACCAAAAGATTGACCCTCAAACTCGGAGCCATGCAACGTGCATATGAAAAAAAAATTGTGCTCAACATCATATGGAGTGCATAACACAAGAGCGGAAAATGGGGTTTAGAGATATCATTGAATCTGTTAGAAAACTCAAACAGCAATGGGTTGGTCATGTAGCAAGTATGGTAGACAGATGCTGGACATCACGACTTAAAACATGGATCTCGAGGGATCATATACGAAATTGCCTACGATAGAGAGGCTAGGCGAATTTTCTAAGGTCTATGTCCAACGACGGATGCTAAAAGACTGAATGTGATAAAACGGAAAAATGGTTCATTCGACTTACGAACGATTTTTATTGGAAAGAGCTACTAGCTAATTGTAGAACCAACACATAATGTATTGGTAATCGGCAACCAAAACTGTCATCATAGGTTTCTCCAGTTTTCAAATTGATCTGGCTTGCCGGATGGCTATATAAGTATGTGTGTATTGCGTGTAAAGGCCAAACCAATGGAGCTAAAACACTGAAACTTTAAAGAATTACTCATATCTTTGTTCTTTCAATACCCCCCTAACCTGAAATAGCTTTATAGGAGGGGAAATCTGTTAAATTTATGCTAAACTGGTCCCTTAGTTTCTGCCCGGTGGTGGGTTTCATTTTTTTTTTTTTTTTTTTTTTTGTGCATTCAGATCTTTTTAGTGATCGTTGCCCAAAAAATGCAAGGAGTAACTCATTCAGTGATCATTTTCTTTTCAATTTATCTTGATTGATCACATGCAACACAGCATGCTGCCAAGAGGCATTGTTCATATGAAAGTTTCTATTCAGTGACTAACCAGACATATATAATTTGTAATTTTCATTTCCGTTAAGCATTCTGATAATTTCCAGAAGTCCTCTTTGTTTTTCCTATAACCATCAGCAGCATTGCACATTTCATCATTTTCTTTTAATTGCCCCTAATCCAGTTTTTATTATATTTTGGTTGAGCAAAGGTCCTTTTGAACATTCAAATGTACGATAGAAAATTCCACCTTCATTTGAGATGGATTTATCTTCAGCTTTGGCCATTTCAGGACTTCCCGATCATTTTCGATGGTTCTCGGCAATTTCAGTGTTCTTTGGTAGTGTTCAGTGCCTTAGACAATGATGTTGTCATTTGACCACACTAGTAATCCAACCAACTTCAACAGTCTTTAGTACACGCATGGACATATGTGGTTGGTCAGAGCCAGATCAGCCGTCTATGTAGTGAATTTAGGTGGGATGACGTTGGCCTCTTTTCAAAATTTCTCGACCTTCTTTCTTTAGCCGATTTCTCGATCTGTTTGGTACTTTCGGACTTCTCCTATAAGAAAATTCCTTAATTTTCTTGCAATTAAAAATTTCAATTCTTTCATGAAAGTCGATATTTTCCCCGAATTCTGGAATTTTCAATAATTTCACGACAACTTTCATAATTTCTCAAAAATTCTTGTAATTTTTCAAAATTTGACCTCGGCTTTCCTAGGAACTTTTTGAAATTATTTTGGAAATTTCAAGTAAACTTTTTTCGGTATTTATGGACTTACTTTCTTCTGGAATTTTCATACTTCTTGAAATAACTTCTATACTTTTACCATCATATTCATACCGAATGAAAACAAGTTAATTAGTTTTATTGGAATTGTTTGTGCTCTCTTCAAGTTATAGGGCTAAAACTCTATTCCACACGTATTTAATCAGTTGATTAACAAAATTGTTAAACGTCTCTCTGATTCGGTCTCTAATTGTTTTCTGATAACGAAATTAGATGCAAATCTTTTGCAATTTAACCTCCTACCATTCACCTGATATCTTTGCAGCAGGTAACATTAAATTCTCGACAACTATTTGGAGTTTGTGATTTTCCTTTTGAGAGACACAATCCGATAAATACACGTTCATTATCGGTACTTGACGTGTTTTTTTTAAGGGGGGTTCTTATAAGTGTCTGATTCACTTGCAATTCTTCCATTTAAAAGAAAATCGAGCATATCAGTTCACCTGAGGCATGGGCCTAAGGCCTCTGAACTTTAAGGGACCCCAGGATCCCTTCTTCTCTCTCTCTACGACAACAAGAACAAGTGATACTGGTAAATTGAGAAGCAAAATGGGTTTTGCAGATCTTCTATTTCGTGAAGATCCCATTAAAATTTGTACTTTGAATTTGTTTCAACCATGTGGTCTCCCAGATATAAGTATATCGTAGATCCAACGGAACGTGTGCATCACAGCAACAAAATCAATCCAACATTCAAATTACACCGACCGACCCCAAAAGTTGAACCTAGTAACTCAGAAGTACAAGTATGAACCTTTGCTGATATCCTTGTGACCTTCTGTATTATATCAGGACATCACATTCTGAATAAATCCATATATTGCACAGTATACTCAAACAAGTTCAGGCTACAAGCGGCACTTAACAGATAAACGCATGAGCATAGCTGCAAACCGTAAGTGCAGAAAGCGAACACACGAAGGAGGTACTTTGTGAATGCCAGAGTGATCACACTATGGAACAAACCTTCAACTGTAGAGCCTACTTCGTCAAGATTGTGATATATTTTGACACTCTACTTTAGGATCATAACTTAAAACCAAATTCTCTTTTTAAGTTTTAAGGTACATAGTAACAATCAATTTAGTCCTTTTTTGTGCTTGTTATATATATCCGTAGGGTAGTTCACCTGTGCCTCAAGTCTCTGTTAAGGCTTAATCTAGCCCTGGTCAAATCAGCGACTGTGAGCCATTGACATAAAATGTTGAACCTGAAAAGTTAATCTCTTATGTACGTTAAAAGGAAAAAGACGCCTCTTGATATATATACGTGTGTGTGATGTTTGAAAATCCATCTCGAATGAAATTTTTCACCATGTACCCAACCATATTTCATTTATTTATTTTTTTTTTCATCTTAGCAATTATTCAGTTGACCTGTTCTGGAAAAAAGTGCTTCAAATACATTCGTATTAGGAAGAATTAAGGAAAAACGATAACATTTTGGCTCCTCTGTTGATTGTGATCGACAATATGATATTGGATTTTAAGTTTTAATGAACAGCGTTGTTTTTGTTTGAATCCCTAAGGGTCATCATTATTATACACTCCTTTTTTTTTCTCGGTCTCATATTATTGTCAAAATGTTTGTCAGGCTTCGTCATTGTGCCTCTCAGTTTTTTTCCCATGTCTGTCGTTGTTGGGAATTTCAAATCAAACTCTGTCCGATTCACGGGGGCAAATCGTTCTTATTCCACTGCTAATGCCGAGGGATATCATGTATCAGTTGATTCTTCCTAGTTAATAGATAGCCTCCAATAAGGCATGCAGCCAAAGGACATTGATCACGTGGCAGTTTCTATTGAGTGACCAACCAGACCTATTTAAATATTGATTACACAAATGAGAATTAGAATTACTGTTCTTCTCACTAAAATCATAAGAATCTTTATAATCACTCAATAGAAACCGTCATGAAACCAAGGTTTTTTGGCAGCATGCCTTGTTGGAGGACCGATCAATTAAGATAGGAAAAAGGATGATCAATTAATGAGTTACTTCTCTCGCTTTTTGTTGGATCATTGAATTTTCAAAAAGCAAGCCTGAACGCAACCAGACATAAACTTAGAGACTGTAAGCATAAACTTACATTAGACATATTGTTATGACATGGGCTTGATGGCTCATGATCCCACAAAACATAGATTTTATGTGGATGTCTGGTTATTATACATTGCAGAAGTATATGTGCTCA
Organism: Thysanoteuthis rhombus; assembly: GCA_963457665.1. Classification (NCBI taxonomy): domain Eukaryota; kingdom Metazoa; phylum Mollusca; class Cephalopoda; order Oegopsida; family Thysanoteuthidae; genus Thysanoteuthis; species Thysanoteuthis major. Next base: position 26,279,735 of record OY735224.1, on the reverse strand, counting down.
AGATACAGTACGTGCCTAGGTAATTATATATGCGTAATTATTCCTAGTTAATTGACCCTTTTTGGTGCCGTGACTAAATGGCCATTTAGAGTTGTATACTGAGATGCGATTATACTGCATTGAACGCACCAATAGAACTATTTGAATATGCATGAGATATATAACGTGTGTGCACGTTGTACTATGTGTAAAGGATAATTGACCAAGACAGGTGGCACCTGATAGGAGGAGCTCGTTAAAAACACATTTAGGTTGTATGTAATTCGTTTCCTCTGAATGTTCCCTTGCTGGAGTTTGGTTTAGCGGCGATGTCATTGGTAAGTCAAAAGATACGCGCTGGTTTTATGCAAAAAGTGCCTTCTTGGAGCCAATGAAATTAAGTTTGCTTGTAGCTATGCTATAGATTCTTTTTTCGGTGCCGTGACTAAATGGCCTTCTAAAGCTGTATGCGAGATGCATGAGGTGTGATGGTTAAATTACATTGAAACTCCCTGTAAAATCCAATACAGAAGGACGGTTTTCAAAAGTTCTTCGTGGACATAATGAATTCAATAACTTTCTAGCTCCATTGGTGTGACCTATATGCGCGATGCAAATCCATTGAAAAACTTGAAGAATAATTTCGACGGTAACAAATACGGGAAGGGCTTATTTTCTTTGTTAGTTGTGTGGCATTAGTCTTGCTGTGAAGAAGGGGGGGTTAATAAGTTGCTGTAGTCTTATCTTGGGAATATGACACCAGAAATTTACCGATACTTGAGATTGGAACGTGAATTCCAATCAATTGCAAGAGGCCACTTGTTAACAAACTTCGATATATCCGCACTGACCTCGATGAACTCAGGGCGACGAAGTGTCTACAGAAAGGACAGTCGTGTCTCTAGGGATTATTAATCTATAAGCAGAAGGTCAGATGAACAGGAGGACTTATTAGTCTTACGATTGACGGCTTTTGTAAGACGTTAAGATATCAGCGTATTTTTATCTCTATAGGAAAAGACGAAAATCCTCGAAATGTTGACACTGATTTCTGTTAACAAAAGGAAGGGAAGTGTTGTTCTTCAACTATGAGAGAAAGCATTGACACAGAAGAATACGCATCTTGAGATAGATGTTGCTTACATTAACAGGAATGAGGTTTAAAGAGTGTCACAGAGAATGAAAGTATAGTTACATTACATTTGTCTTGTACCTTCAAATAATTAATTGAAACTTGATTACACTTATGAGCATCAAAATTATTCTTCTTCTCTCTACAATCACCACGATATATGGACAATTAACCGACTTAGAGACAAAAGGGGATAATAGTCTTTTATAGTTGCATAGCATCTATATTGTTTTAAAGAAGGGTAGTTAACAAGTTACAGTGGTCTTGTCTTGAGAATCTGACATCAGAACTTTACATAAGTGTCACATCAGAACATGAATCCCAGCCAATTGCAAAAAAAGCCACTTGTTCACAAACTTTAATATGTACGTATTGACCTCGATGAACCCAGGGTGACGAAGAGTCTACAGAGAAGACAGCCGTGTCCCCTGGGATGATAAATCTGTGAGCAGAAGATCAGATAGATAGGTGGGGGGGTTCATTTTGTCTTATAGTTGACGGCTTCTGTAAGACGTTAAGTTTTGTTTTTCTCAATAGATTTTGATAAGCTGGGCATTTTCGATCATTTGTCATGAATAAGTTATCAGCATATTCCTATCTTTATTGGGAAACACCAAAAGACTCCCAACGTTGATTGAGATATCAGTCAGCAAAGACAAACGAAAGTTTTCCACTTCGACTATGAGAGAGCATCAACTCAAAAGAAGATTTTGAGTTGGAAGGTGTTTACATAAACAGCAATGAGATTGAAATGAGATCAATCTGAGCTGAAGCTCGGATGAATAGGGACTTATTTTGCCTTGAGGTTGAAGGATTTTCTAAATCGGAGTTATCGGCCTATGGTTATCGTTATGGGGGATACTGATTTCTGTTTACAAAGAAAGGATTGAAAGTCTTCTATTTTGACTAAAGTAGTGTTTTCGACACAGAAACTAAATCGGCAAGCAAACCTATTTCAGGTTTGATAGAGGCTGTTTACGTTCACTTCACACTGATACCATTGGGAAAAGCATGAATCCATGTTCCCCCCACTTAAGCTGTTGGGGCCCTTTTGTTTTGTGTACAGACAAAATCTTTCTATTTCCCTTTCTATTGTGGATATGACTACACCCGCAGAGGGTTGTGAATAATCTGGAATTAGTCTTGAAAAACTATAGGCATGTCCCATTTTCTGTGGGGGTTAGATACTTCAGTTTGAAATTATAACCGAGTTGTATAGTTGTGATATGTTTGCTACATGCACTGGAATACCTTTTTTTTTTTTTTTCGAGACAAATATGGCGAGAAAGGGTTTATGGTCGGTTTGTGAGATTAATTTTCTTCCGTGTATAATTTGTGGATTTGTTCACTGTGAAAATTTTTGACAAAACGTCTTTCTATTTGGCATATTTTTCCAGCCAGCAGTATCGTCCTCAAAGTATGTGCTACAGCCTTTTTTGTGCAGTTTTTTTTTCTTTTAACTCTTGTGAGATTACAGCGCCAATAACGTATTCAAAAGCATCAGATGCAACTCTCTCAATAAGGATCAAAATAGTCATTCATTCCTTAGTATTTGTTTAGTATTCACAAAAGAGTTTGGAAGTCGACTGACAACTTTTGCTTAGTGAATTAAAAAGAGTGTGTCATTCATACAATTTAGGAACATGCAGATTGTAATAGTTAACCAGTACTGAAAAATAGACTGGTATATTGTTATTGCTTTTATTCTTTTTAAGATCTGGTCAGAGCCTATTTTTGTCTATTATCTGACCTGAATGTCAGTTTGCAATTTTGTACTCGCGAGCTAAACCCCAAATCATGTGTAGCGACTCTTTTATCATCTAGTTAAAATGAATGAGTATTATCTTTAGCTATGCAACCCAACATTTAGCTAAATATACAAAACGTCACTTCTTCTATCAAATCCTTATGAAAGTCCCGAATGTATGACTTAACTCACGCATTCACCTCGGTTCTGTTAGTCGGTTACCTCTCTCTCTCTCTTTCTTTCATTCATTCTTCCTTGGATCGTTATCCTTTCGCCGACCTCCTGGTCGATCCGCCGTAACAATCACCTTTTATTTTACATATGTCGAGGCATCTCTCATACGCTCAGCTATTCAATCGTGTCCTCTTCTCTGGCTCGAAACGCGTATTCACCTCCATCTCCCATGAATGGAATGGCGATGTCTTTACTATACAACAGTCACGATTACCTGTCTTCTAATTGTCTTTTAATATAGGTTCTATTTATTTGGATAAAAACTCGTATGTGTCTTTACGACAAAAATTCGTACTCTCTTTAATCTCTGCGTCCACACTCATACTTGGCGCGTATATTCTCCACCCTGTCAAGTCAACTATCGTCTCATTTTCCTCCTTCAACATTTCCAGTGACGTGGACCCGCGACAGGAAAAACCAAACACGTGATGACAAAATCCTATGTTCTTCATAACTACACATTCTCATCGTCACACAGAACTCCAACTACATCACTACTTTCCCTATATAGATACTATAATATTTTTACCTATATTAGTTAAAGGACTTCCTTCAGGTGTTTATTACATTCTTCAACTGTTCTACTCGGGATTATGATGTCGTCTGAGTAAGCCCCTACATAATCAAAACACACCAACACCTTGTCTATAATCTTTTGAAATCTTTCTGACGTACATATAACGCCAAGCGGTTGTTGATTATATTGGTACATTCCTTGGTGTGTGCTTTTATTGTTAAATGTTTGCTCTTTTCGTTGACTTCTACTTGGAGGTATGAGTCTGAAAAATCGATTTTTAGAATTTAGCGAACTCTTCTGCCGTCAGTAGTAAATTCGTATGGTCCTGTTTATCCCGGTCGAAAAGTCCTCACATAACTGTAATGTATTCTTACTTTTTCTGATTATCCCTACTGGTGAAAAATTAACGGATGAGTTCAATCTAGTTCCCGATTCACGCTTTCAATAGCGGCAAAAGGGTCTGGTCTTTTCGGACGAAAGGGTGATTTTGCGTTAGAATGCACATAAAAAAAACTCTGCTTATTTTGTATGCAGTTCTTATTCTTTTGAAGAGAAATAATTGAATTTTCGCAGTACCTTCATTTGTCTGAATGAATGAGCGAATTTACTAGGAATAGAGTTTACTGTTTTGCAAATTAAGTTAACAGACTCGTCCCACGACGCAAAAAGTCGACTACCAGAAGATTTGTCATTTCCTCCAACGATATAGGCGGCAGTGTTCGTTGCTTTCTCTGGAGGGTATCAGCGCACTGAATTTAATCCCTAAAGCACCTTTTGCTTTCCCAGAACCTTTTTGAATTTTCGGGGAACCGATTTTTCCATGTTCTCACTTATTATTGTTGTGTCAAGGTGTAATCTCATAGGAAAACAATCTATTTTCATTTGTGCTAGTTTTCTATAGAAAGGAAAGTTATAATCACATTTACAGAGTTGCCAGGACAGGAATTCTTCCTTTAGGAATTCTTCCTTGGGGAATTATTTTTTTGGTTTTACTGTCAGATTATTTATGGCTCTTTGGGACCACATTTATAACAGGTGCTATCGTTGAACGAACAATATTTGACATAATGATACACACCACTCTTTCAGCTGGACCTAGGGGTATTTTTCCATTTATTTTTCTCTTTTTTTTTCCTTTGAACGGCATGTTCAGTTAACTGGGTCTTAGATTTTTTTTTTTTGTTTCGCTGTGACATGTTTCAGATTTATAAAACTTTGGCATTTCTTGGTAATTGACTGTTTACTGTAGGGTATTTCTCAATTTTGTCAGAATATCTGCATTTCTTGCCGATTTGAGATCTAGTCTGAAATTTACTCATATGAGCTGATTTTGCATCAATTCCCTCAATCTGAAACCTTCGCATTGCCTAAGTAACGAAGTCGTCATTCACATTTTCTGTAAATTGTAAGCACTGATATCTAGTAAGGAATAGAGGTGCCTTTTCGCCAAAGATTGATTTGATCGTTTAATGCGTCTTCTATACTCAAATTGCCAGGGGTTTCGGGATTTGTTTTTTTTTTTTTTTAGGTAAGATGAAATTGAGGATTTTTCCGTGTTCCGTTACGCTTGACTTTTGTAATAGAAGTCTCACTTTCTCATCGTCCTGACAATTCTCAGTATTTTTTTTTTTTTCAATTTCTTCGTAACCACGCTTCGAAAGTCTCTCCGTTTTCAAGGTCGGAGAGGAATTCACCGACTGGATTGGCGATGGTTTCAGTGTCATATGATGGAATTCAGCCCCGTTTGTTGTACCAAGACTGTTTTTCGCTCTAACATTTTTGGGAGGTTACCAAATTTTATGAGTTAGAATGTTTGCAATGTCTACATGCAAGAAGGAGGCAAAATAGGGAAAAGTTAGTATCCCTTGCTACCGGGCACGCACGGTGCGACCAATGGTATTATGTATATGTTCCAGAACAACTCTTAAGACAGTGCGTAGCCGTTTGTCGGACGGACACTCAGCAGCGTAGCGCCTGGTATTTTGAAACTGGAGGGACTTTCGGTCAGTCGAACGCCAAGTGAAGCCCACCGGAAAGGCGATCCGTCGCGAAGCTATGGCCATAGTGGGTCTGATTTGCGATGGATTTTCCGTCCTTTCACGCTGGGCTACTTATTGAGCTTAGGTGTCTTAGTTTTAATTTAATTGTATTAATTTAAATTTTCAACTGCAGAATCCCGAACATTTTCGGACAGAGGTCCGCAGACCTTAGTTTCGAAACCGGTGATCTAAAAGATGCCTCTTTCATTTTGACCTCGCCTCGGTGCTGTCCTCTCGTGATTAGTTCTTTCATCATAATCAGTCTTTTAACGTCCATAGACCTTCCCCAGGATTCGCCACTATTCTCTATCATGGGCATCGCGGAGCCAGTATTCTCTGAAATTGTCTAGTTCATCTCTCCATCTGGTATTCTGCCAACCTTGGTTTCACATGTGATCTCTAGGTATCTATGTTGTGAGTCGTGATGTCTATCGGTTGTCTGTCATTCTCGCAACATGGCTTGCCCATTGCCATTTGAGTTTTTTGATAGTTTCTATGATGTCCCAGACTCCCGATTTTTTCCTTATATACTGCACTGTCTTGCAATCTCTCCATTTAAAGTTGAGCATGATTCTCTCATGCGCACGTTGCATACTTCTCAGTTTGAAGGTCTGTCTCTTGGTTAGGTTCTATGTTTCAGCTCCATTAGTGACTATCGAGAGAATGTATATTCTTCATTTCTGGATTATTGGGATCGTCTAATTTTTTAAAGTTTAGCTTGCTCTGCCAAAGGCTTGCCATCCAAGAGTGATTCTTCGCTTGATTTCCTCCTCTTTTGAGGATCTCATGGAGATCCGTTGTCCGAGGTAGATGTAGTGGTCTACCTTGTCAAGTTTTATATCTTCTGTCTTGGCAGTTATTTTCTTATTCACAACATGATTATTGCACATGATTTTCGTTTCACTGAAGTTCATGAGTAGGCCGACTTTTTTGCTTTCTTTGTTTAGTTCATCCAACATTAGCTGGAGGTCGTGTAGGTTCTCTGCGAAAAGGACGATGTCGTCTGCAAATTTAAGGTTGCTCAGATATTTGCCGTCTATTTTGATTCCTCTATTTTCCCAGTCCATACTCCGGAAGATCATCTCAAGGCAGGCTGTAAATAGTTTGGGTGAGCTGGTATCACCTTGTCTTACTCCTTTTTGGAGCTGAAACGGTTGAGTCCTTATATAGCCTAAGGAAGGAGTTGCTATGATTGTAGAGTGATGGCCTTCTTGACCCTAGGAATTTCTACTGATGAATTTTACTTATTATTTTTTCCTAATAATATATTTGCATTCTTATCAAGTTCTAGTATTTTTCAACTTCTAAGTCTCTTTCGTCTCCATCATGTGGTCTATTGGCACAACTAAGCCTAGTTATCTTTTCTTTGATTATGACTAGAATAAATCAAGCGGAGAATCACACTAGGATGGCAAGCCTTTGCAGAGCAAGCTCAAACTTCAAGAACAAGAAAATTCCACTAGTCCTAAAAAGAAGAGTTTAAAATATCATTCTTAGTATCCTGTAAACTTGCCTTCTTTATGCAAGTAAGGTGGCTGTGTTCATGATTCTTTACGGGAAGTTAGACGAACTGATTGGAGAAAGCAAGAGAGTTGACCTTCACATGAACTTGTCATGTACAACAAACATGTTGAAGACAAACACAGAATGATCAAAATCAAAAATGCAGAACTTGAGAAAGTAGACCATTACATCTACCAAGACAACGATTCTCCTTGGAACTCTCAAAAGGAGAAATCAAGCAAAGTATCACTCTAGAGTGGCAAATCTTCTGTAGAGCAAGCTCAACCTTCAAGAAAAAAATTCCATTAGTCCTAAAAAGAAGGGTATGCAACCAATGCACTCTTCCAATAGTCACCTATGGAGCTAGAACATGAAATATCTATAGAGATATAGAGAGATCAAAAGACGGAAAAAAATAGGAATCTGAGACATCATAGAAACCATTAAAAAACTCAAATATCAATGGACTGGTCATGTTGCAAGAATGTCAGGCAACTGATGGACATCACGGCTCACGATATGGATCCCTAGAAATCATATACAAAATTGTGGCCGGCATAAGAGATGAAGAGACAAACTGGACAATTTCAGCAATTATTGGCTCTGTGACGCTCATGATAGAGAGGTCTGGCAGATTCTGCGGAGGGTATCTTTTGTCTCCATCCTGAGGTCTGTTGGCATAACTAAGCCTAGTTCTTTTCTTCGTATTTAGAAATATCTGGTCTTCTCATTAGGATATATAGTTGGCCTGGGCCTCAAGGTATTCATTTCATTCTCTTGAATAGCTTACAGTTTGTGCTGATTTTATTTATTTATGCGATTGGACCAAAATCGTTTGCACAGTTCTCATACCATGATTGCACACGCCCGTTTTCTATTAGTCATGTAACGGTTGAGTGTTGAAGACTGAATTTTTAGGCAATTGTTTGATCAGTCATTACCCCACTCCTCTGTCGAGCCCGAAAACAGAAAAAATATCTAAATATGATAACAAAGGAGAGCAAATCATATTTCATGGAGATTTGGAAACCTCAATTTAGTTGGCCATGCTCAGGCGTGTCCCTCCCTCCCTCCAAATCAAAAACTAACACAGACTCTTAGATTTGAAAATGAAAAAAAAAAAATGACTTCTCTCCCTTAGATTGGGAAATAGCAAAAATTGATTGACCCTGAATTGACCTTGAGATGTCACCAGAAGAAAGCACCACCTATCCTATGTTTTTTTTCTGGGGCTATGTTACACTTATACACATATTTGCAGCCCTTAGGGTGTAACCATTTGAGAGTTTATGGAACATATAATTAGAAACAAAAGGAAAACAACGAAAGAAACATGTTTTTATAATATTAGATACTTATACATTCCCCACTCTGAAAATTGAAAAAAAAAAAAGGAGCGTTTAAATAGTGTATGAGACATCATCGGGCAAAAAGTCCCTGGGCGATGTATTCTGTTTGTTAGTTCCATTTGCACAAAATTTGAATTTTTTTCTCCCTTCTTTGGCAGAACTTATTCCATGTTGACTGGGGCGTAGCTAGAAGGGCTATTTGAAGAAAAAAAAACATGGCTCTCAATGAAATGGGGGTGGGGTAGGCAAAAGCTTTATGAACATTAGTTCATCTCTACTTACATAATACAATAGCAAATCTCACTAAATGCCCAAGGGGGCCCCTCAAGGAGCCTAGACCCCAAATTTCAAGCTCTGCCCATTACACCTTGATCATTGTAATTAGGAAAATCAATCTTTTATAGCTGTTTTCAGTTCTTTCAATGAATACAGGGTCAAAAATCACAATTTTAAACTTTTCTTTTTTTTTAAATTCAACTCCACAACAGACCAAAACTTTTGATAGTCAGTACAAAAATAAAAATGAGAATTTTGTTGTTCAAATAAGATTTACTTTAGTAATAGATTTCCACATGTTAGGTTACTCCAGCCAAGCCAATGATTGATACAGGCTGTCATGACATTAGCAAGCATTTTGGGAGAGGATATTTCTATTATAATCTCTTGTCTGTTTCATGATAATCAGATTTTTTAGCATTAAACATCATTTTAGAAATTTATTGCTCATATTGCTGTCATTATATAAATTCTATAGTTCAGCCAGCAGTAATAATAATATTGAACTGAAAAATGGATTCAATATATTCCTGGCTTAAAGAGCTAAAAGTCTAGAATTTCATTTCATAATCAAAGCATAGGTTTTAAATGTTTGTGTGTAAGGATATTCTATTGATTTTTCATTTTTAACTTCACTTTTGTTTGATATTCTAACAAAGGGAAGCAACCTGTCCATACGATTGATATAGTGGGGTTTTGTTTTTGTTTTTTGATATTTTTGGTTATGAATCTACATTATTTTCAGTTGATTTTTCAAGAATCATTTTTATCTTTTTTTTAAATGTACTTATCGATTAATATTTTTACTTTTGAATCTACCTTACTCTCAGTTAATTTTTTGAAAATGTACTCATCTATTAGTAGGTATTTGCAAAGCTCAATTTAGTCCAGCAAAAAGCTTTAGTGAAGAAGTACCCAATGAGGATCAAACTTGTTTCACTCCGTGGTCTACAAAAGAATCCTGCTAACAATCACGTCACTTATTGATTATAGGTTTTCCTAAAATACATACTTGTAAGTTTGAGCTCCAAACAAAGTGATGGTTAACAAGCTAGTTTCGCAAACCATTTGTTGTGTAATATGCTTTATCCTCACAGCTTTATGCCATACAAGGTTAAGCTTATGAATAGTTTCATATTACTAACTCATATTGCAGGTGAATATGTATTGGGCACTTCACCATGGCACTACTGGTGCACTGTATATAAGTACAGGGTGATTACAAAAGGAATAGATGGATTCAAAAAATCATTGAAGCAAAATTATCTAAAATATTGACACTTACAGGGCACAGTTTTCTAGAGGAATACTTGGTATCGAACCTTGCATACAACTGATTTAAGAAAAAGAAAAATTCCGTTAAAAAGAATTGTTCAAAGTTTCTCAAAAATTAAAAACATTTTTAAATGTCTCAAAACAAAATTCCATTATGAGAAAAAGCAATTGTGAATTGCAGCAATAAAATTCAAGTGTTTCTCCATAAAACTGTGCATAGTGAATGTCAATATTTTAAATGATTTTGTTTTAATAAATTTTTTAAACCCTCCATTTCTTCAGTAAGCACTAAATATGCAATAAGACAGTGTGATGTTCTACAGAATGTATACACCTTTAGGTGATGACATCTATAGTCATCACCTGAAAGGTAATTAAACATTTTCCACAAAAATGTTCAAATGTTTATTTCAAACTTCTGGACTGATTTTATACATTTATAAGAAAATACACTGTATGTGTCATCATTCTTCACTTTTACCCTCATCGAGGATGGTGTGGGGTTAGGTATGTTTGGGCTATTGTTACTAACAACTTATGTGATAAAATTTCTCTCTGGTACTGGCCAGGCTCATTGTAGCATAACTTTGGATGCGCTGGTGATCTTACAAAAATGGATAGCCTTGAGGAAAGGTTCCTCAATCCTAGTCAATGTGTTGAGCGGAGAGGCTTTGAGTACCATTTTTAAAGTTTTTGGAATGATTGTGGTAGGTTATGGTTCAATCCTTCACAAACTGGAAACAATTACTCACCACTGGGCCATAGTTATTAGTAAGAAATACATGAGATGATGTTTATTTTAGAAGCTTTTATGACAGCAGCTCTGTTTATAATTGGCTCGTTCCTCACTTTACTTGCAAGGATCAGGGGAGGATACTCTTCCTGTCTGCACTAGTTGAAGAGAAGATCACTTTGGGCACACCAAGTCCACTTTAGGATTGATGCCTTACAGGGTTAAAGGGCTCCATCTTCCCTGCAATTTTTACGCATAGCTGGGGGGCAACAAAATAGATTAATGCCGTTCCCATGAGCATCAGAGTGAAGTGAACAAACACCCTACCTCAGCTAGAATTTGAACTCATTTCACCAATTTCATTTTCTGTACCATTTACAGTTAGGCCACTTCACATCTCTACTCTGTTCATTACCTGAATCCAAATGTACAAATAATAATTGGGGCATCCTCTCCCTTCCTATCAAACTACTTTGAAGCCCATAGAAGTATTTCCAGTAAAAGCTTCATTAAATGATGACCTGGGGGAGTTAGACATAGTTTCAAAGAGAAAAAACGATATTTCCAGGTAATAAAACGAAAATTTTATTTAAGATTTTTCCTTAGAAAAAATGGACACAGATAAAGGTTTTCTGCTTTTTCCTTGGAAAAAATGGATGCAGATAAAGTTTTTCTGCATGTAAAGAAAGAATATTTTATTTAAAATGTTCCAAAAATGAATGCCTCTTGTATGAGCCCTGAAAATATCAGAATGCCTTCTTCCCGTTTGCATCTTTCACATCATTACCAAAATCATCACAAGTATGTCTTCCTGAGAAAGTTGTCCACTTTTGTTAGGGAACTTCAGATTTTTCTTGTGTTGACTGCAAAAGTAAAGAATAAGTAATCAAATAGAAAGCATAAAAAATGCACATTTAATGATATAGGAAAAGAACAAGCAATTTTTTAAAATAAACAATTATCTTTATCCTATATACATTTTTGGATTCTTTTGAGGAAAAAAAAAGAATATCTATCATCTGCTCATCTTCCATTAATCTTTTATTATGCGATGATATTAGCTTTGGAAAAAGTTTTGCCTAATCTTAAATATGAAAAGAATTCCACATGTCTTTTAAAGATCCTAAAATTTCTTTGAAAATATTTTCCAAGATGAAATCTTAACTCTGTTATATTGGAATTTCGATATGTCTTTTAACATTTCAATTATAACACGTTGACATTTTTCTAATGATGAAAACTGAAGACTAGGAAAATCCCACATGAGAAAAAGGAAAAAGTTAACCCATAATGAGATTTCCTCCCCGGTGTAAAAATTAATCAGTTTGACTTGAACTTGGGTTTAAAAACACGTAGAGTATATTTCAAATTATTTAATATATAATAAAAATACGAATAATGTAGCTATCTTCAAATTTGCTTGTATGTAATTAGTATTATCACTCCAATTTGAACGATAAATAAACCTAGAAATACTGAAACAATGTTCATTTTTACAGTTTTCCCCAATTTGACAGACTTGCATCCCTCAAAAATAATCAGATAACGAAAAGGGGGGATAAATACGGAGATGCTCATAGAGTTACTTCCCTTTGTAAATCATTTCGCGTGTTTCAATATTTATTTTCTATTTATTTTTTAGTCGAGAATGAGATTTTCAAAATCATAACCTTTGTAATTGCAGAAGAATTATGCGTTCTTGAATACAAGAATCTAGTCCTTCGTCCAGGATTCCTTTAAATCTGATAGGCCAAGATTCAAAGTTTGATCATGGTATTCATCATCATCTGGATTCGGGACTGTAACTGATTTTATTCAAACATAAGAAATGATTCATATCTCAACAAATCTCTGTGTGTCAATGCAAGTATAAAAATGAGTTGGGGTTTCATTCACTACAATAATTATAGTCTGTAAGACTAGCTTACTATTTTCAAATTCATGATCTTATATGTGAATTTTTTCGTGGGTATTAACTAGTATCTGAATTTTTATGAAATGAGTTTTTGAGAAGAAAAATAAATTGTGAATTTGAACAAGTTGAAGAGTCCATGGTTTTAAATGGTGGGTAGGAGTTATCTGATATCAACTCATCTACTAATAATGATAAGTTGAGAGATCCACTAGGGATCGAACCTTCTAAATTGAATCTAGGAAATCATAGTTTGAAATTTTATTTTTCAGCAAAATTTCAAGCAACTCAGTAGAAGAGTTAAAAAAATCATACTGTTCATTTTAGAGTATATTTTAAGACCCTGTGTAAGCATTAAAAAATGTTACTTATGTTTAGCTTAGCCTGGCACAAAGCATTAAGTGTGGGGTACCAATGGGGATCTGCTCAGCTTGATAACCTTTATATTGACCTTACATAAATGTGAATAATTATCTTTATATAAATTCTGGGTTCGATTAAAATGATTCCAAATTCACTTGATCAATAAACATATTTTAAAACTAGTATTCCTAGAGAAATTATGAAACACCACTGCCCATATATGCCCATTTTTATCACGTAAATATTGTAAATTGAACCCTCCACTGAAAACTTGATGACGGGGATTTTCCAAAAAAATAATTCAACTACTCTTTGATGTGCGTGTATGTGTGAGAATTTAAAGTTTCTACTCAAATTATTTTTTATCTGGACTTCACCCAGCTTTTAGATAAATACATATATTTAATTGGCAGAATACATAGATAGCTTAAACCTAACAAAAGTGCTCAAACCAATTTGAAGTGGATAGAAATGGGTCCCACTAAAGTGCCAATCAAGAAATCTGCCCATCGCAAATTTAACAAGGGCATAAAACTTTCCATCAAAACATAATTTCCCCATCATTCTCTTATTTTCTACTCATTTTTGATTATTAAATATTTGTTTTGTGTTTTTTCCTCAAACACAGGCTATTTCAAATTAATTCGTGGAGGAAAAGTGCCCATTTTATGTTATGTAAAAGTTTATGGCACAACCCAGCCACAGTGGTCCTGAGTGGGATTCTGAGAGTGAAATGAAAAGGAATAATGTTTTGTTTTTTTTCTTGAAGCAATAACAATACAATGTTTTCATTAGTTTTTTTTTTGGGGGGGGGGGTCAACCACAGGCCATCTTGAATTTATCAGGGGAGGAAAAGTGCCATTCTAAACATAACTCACTGCGTTTTTTCTTTCATGAATCCTTTTACACCTTTTCATTCTTAATTGATATAAATTTGAAAGAAATGAGCAAGGCAAAATAATTTGTACAGAAAACTAATTGGAACCACCGGAGTTGAGAGGTGCCAAGAGTTTTTAATCTCAATAAATTCATGATGGTCTGTGTGTGAGGGGGGGGGGATCTTCTAATAATGAAAAGAAATAAGTGAACTCATGAAAGAAAAACAGCAGTTATGCTTAGAATGGCACTATTCATCACTCAATAAATTTGAGATGGTCAGTGTGTAAGAAAAAAAAAACACCAAGAACAAATCATTTTTTTGTTTTTTCAATCAAATTCAATTTGTTTGAAAAAAAATTGTACTAATATAGCTTTGAATTGCTTATTTTTTTTATGTCACAGTCACAAGGGTCCCTATTGGAATTTCAAGTTGTGCCAAAAGTTTTAAAAAACGGGCGCTTTTCTCCTCCATTGAATTCAAAATGTCCAGTGTATGAGAGGGAAAAAAAAAAATTCAGGATGGCAATTGTATGGGAAAAAAAAAAAAATTTGAATAATTGAAAAGAAACAAGAAAATGATGGGCAGTTCTCCATCTCGGACAAATTTATGATGGGCACCTATCTATACCTATAAGAGTTACATGCATAACAGATGAGATGTACATATGTTTTTGTTTTTTTTCTCAACCACCAATGTCATAAGGCAATATGTTGTTTTGGGGTGATAAACTGGAAAAAGGGTAATCAATGAATGAGTTACTTCTATTGCCTTTTGGTGTCTAAATTTCAAAAAAGACAAGGTTGGACACAACTAAGGAACCAATATAGCATAAATTTACATGGAGAATTCACCCTCCCCTAAATTCTCTTTGGAGGGGAATTTAAGAACAAGAAAATTCCGCATCTGCTGAATGGGTATGTAATGAATGCATCCTCCCGATAGTCACCTATAGAGCTGAAACATGGAATCCAACACCCTCAAACTAAGAACCATGCTCATCATCACAATATATCAGGGGAAAAAACAGGAGTCAAAGATAACAAAGAATCCAGAAGAAAATTTAAATGGCAATGGGCTGGTCATGTTGCAAGTATGTCAGACAACCATTGGACATCATGACTCACAACGTGGATCCCCAGAGATCACATGCAAAACTGGGGCCGACAGAATATAAGATGGCGTGAAGAACTAGACAAGCCCAGAAAGAATTAGATCCGTGAGGACCATGATAGAGAGGTCTGGTAAATCTTAGGGAAGGTTTATGCCCAACGCCGGGTGTTAAAAGGCTGATGATGATGAAGTTCATTATCAGAGTAGATTTATTACAACTCAAATGGCAATAGGTTGGCCATGTCACAAGAATGGCAGACGACTGATGGACATCATGACACATGGCATACTAGATAGAGAGACGAGCTAGACCAATTCAGAAAGTACTAGCTCAGCAATGTCCATGATAGAGAAATGTGGCAAATCCTGGGGAAGGTCTATGAGACTGATGATGAATTACAATTCACATAGGCCCAATTACATTTGTAATTTGAATAATTCTTCTATTCCTATTGGGCTTCAATCAACACAATCTACCAAATATGCATGTATACCTACATGTAATCGCATGTATAAAAATTAACTTACTATATTACATCCACATTAACTAACCAGATGATAATGTGAAATCAAGTTTGGATAGCAAGATGATGTTCTATACAATCCAATCTGAATTCAAAGTGATAGCTCATGCTAAAAAACAAAGGGATCCTATGAATTATGGTATTCATTCTGATACTGGTTCCTTCAACTGATTTACCAATCTCAGTCTAAGATTCAAATTATTGTCAACACAGGCAATCAATCTTTAGGAACATCTTGGGGGCATATCCCATTTGTTTGTGACAAGTTAACAATTGTATGGTGTCACTGTCCCTTGAGAATACTCATTGTAAATCCAGCAACCAACCTTTATCGCTTCACATGGTAGTTTTTTCCCAACTGCCTCTGGTCTTTCCTAGTGCCATTCAAACTTTCCAGTAAATCTCTATAGATATAATGTCATACACATGCTGCTGCAAAAACAACAGCTGTGCCACCAACAAAGCCTTCATCCGATGATGACCTTGGGTTCAGTCATGGTTTTAGGCACGAAAACCTCATTACCAAGCATACAGCAAAAAAAAATTATTAGCTCTGACTACGTTCACAATACTATCAAGGAAGCTAAGAGTTGATCTAGAATCTCAACATTTTCTTCATCATCATCAGCATCAGCTTTTTAGCATTCGTAGTTGAACATAGACCTTTCCCAGGATTCACCAAACCTCTCTATCATGGGCGTCACAGAGCTGATAATAACTTATCTAGCTTGTCTTGTCATCTTATATTCTGCCTGCCACGGTTTCGTATATGATCTCTAGGGATCTACATTGTGAGGCTTGATGTCCAGCAGTCATCGCCTCTTCTTGCAATATGACCAACCCATTTGAGTTTTCTAATGGATTCTATGATGTCTAAGACTCCTGTTTTTTCCCCTGATATATTGTGCTGTCTTGTGATCTCTCCAGGTGATATTGTGCATGATTCTCTTATCTATATTTTACATGGTTCTCAGTTTGAGGATCAATCTTTTGGTTAGGTTCCATATTTCAGCTCCATAGGTGACTATCGACAGGATGCATTGGTTATACACCCTTCTTTTTAGAACTAAAAGAGTTTTTCTTTCTCAAAGGCCAAGTTTGCTTTATCAAAGCTTGCCTGATTTCTTCTTATGAGGATTTCATGAAGATCCCTTGTCCTAGGTAGATGCAATGGTTTATTTTATCCACATAAACAATTTTGATTTTGATTTTTGTGTGCTTGGCTTCAAAATGATTGTTGGACAATAAGTTGATGTGAAGGCAAACTTTCTTGCTATCTCCATTCAGTTCGTCTGACTTCCAGTGAAGAATCATCAACACAGCTGTCTTACTAGCATAAAGAAGGCAAGTTTACAGAATACCAAGAATGATATGGTACCATCTGGAACTGGAAGTCAAGAGTTAAACACTAGTCTTACAAAAAAAATTGAAAGAATTAGGATGGAAGAGTAATTGATAGGTGAGACAGTTGGGTATTTCCCACGTGTGTCATTATTTGAGCTGAGATAAAAGCCAGGATTTGAAATGCTGATTTTGTAAGTTGACAGATGGGCCCTTGTCAATTGTAAGATTGATGAAACACAATCAGTTAGTCCTAGTAAATATTAGGAATGGAAAAATTTGGATGGGGTTGCTCAAGTAATGTGATGAGTAAAGAACATAAAATCCCTTAGCTTAACTCATGAATTCATTCTAGTAATAAAAGTAATTTGAGAGGAGCAGCTTCTGATTGAATTTAATTCACATAAAAAATCTTATTCATTGCTTCTAACAGCTGTAGAACTCTTCAATCTATTTAAGAGTTAATTTTATTTATTATGTGAAAAAATTTTTTAGAAGCACTGAAAGTTAGTAGTGATATGAAGAACTAGGTTTGGTTTGAATATCATAAAATGGCTAATGGATCTTTTAAATTCTGATTGTTCTTAGTTTCAAAAGCATAAACTGTTCACATACCTTTTGTTCTTTGCTGTCAATTTGTATTGGAGTGGCAGTCTTTTCTTTCATTTCAGTCAAGGCACGAGATGCATGAAGAAAAATTGCAAAAGACACACCCTGGGGAAGGAAAACAAAAAAGAATTTGTATCAAAGATCTTTTATGAATATTTAGAATTACTACTAATAAAAACTAGAAAGCACTCAGAGAGATTCTACCAGCACCATTGTCAGAGAAAGTAATTGTGCTAGGATCTGACCCAAAATATTCTCCCTACTCTTCTGAAATTGTAGTAAGTTAAAGTTTCATTAAGTGTCCCTTATGGTCTTGTGTCAGACTAAACTATGTAAATACTTCAACTGAAAAGGAGATCCAAGATTGAAATTCTGGATTTCAGTCATGGTGGTTATCTTGAGCATCTAACGAGATAAAGAGACCTGATATGCATAATTCTAAGGTTATTCCTGGAAGGATAGCTCATAACATTTCAGACTACGAAGCACTAAAAGAGCATATATCTCTGACATTGCCATTGTCACTAAAAAAAAACTGAATGATAATCAGAACATATATAGCATTGATGCAGGAGAGGTAATTGTAAGAGAATTCCTGGATCAACTCCAAAATTTAATCAATTCTTCCTTAGCCTACAGCCCGCCCTCCCACAAAATGTCATGGGAATTGATTGAGAACTTTTGGATACAATTATGTGAACAATTGTATGGAGGTGGAGAAAGAAAAATATCTTTATACCAGAAATAATTTCATGATCCAACCCGAAATTTGACCAACTTCTTTATCTCAAGGCCTACCCTACCGGAAAATTTTGTTGGAATTGATTCAGAACCTATGGGGATATTGTGTGGACACACACACACACACACACACACAATTAAATACACATACCTCTCCCAACATGGTAGAGGTTATAAATTTTAAGTTTCTGAATATTGTTTCTACTGATTTCAAGATCTCAAACAAAAATGGCAATACGAAACAGAATTATGAGAATTGTAAGCAAACATGATGGTCTGCTTTCTTTTCCTCGACAAAAAAGCGCAGAAAAATCAATCGGGGTCGATAGTATCAAAAGCTTGATTCAAAACTGCAATGAACACTTTTATCCAGGATTCAAAGAATTTTATAGATTTTTCTCGATAAATAGTTGCATGGTAGACACATTCCCTGATAAAACAAAACAAAGAAATGAGAAACAAGTCTAGTTAGTCACTCAATAGACACCGTCATGAGACCATCTCTTGGCAGCATGCAGCGTCGGGGAGTGATCAATTAGAAAATTGGAAAACGGGTTGACCAATGAACTAGTTACTTTTCTCACTTTTTGTTGGGCAGTGGTCGCTAAAAAACAGAATCTTGAAAAAAAAAAAATGTGTGGATGTGTGAATGCTGCTGGACACAAACTAGGGGGCAATTCAGCATAGACTTAGACTTATATTGTAATTTGACCTTCCCCCCCCCCCATGCCTCTAACTAAAATCTATATTGAGACAAAATACAAACCTGTTTTTTTTTTGTTTTTTTTTTTTTCAAAAAATGATAATGAATAAATATTTTAATTTCTAGCTCTCTAGCTTAATTGGTGTGGCTTGTGCCTGTAATACAAACATATAGCCAGCCAGCCACACTGACAGTTTTGTTGATGGTTTTTGATAAACAGAACTTTGTCTACAAAGAATTAACTGAGTACACATTTGTCCAATATCACAAACAATTTGACAGAAAAAGAAAAAAAATGAAAATCCCGTTAAGTTCATGAGGATAAAAGTTGTGTTGAAAAATCTTTTTTCATGATTGTTTCCCTGATCAATACGAGTCCATGACCCGTCACTTTGCTGATGCTCATTATAAACGTACAACAGGCTCGGCAGATACTATAAGTGTGGTAGACACTGTAGGGAGGGACAACGGAGAAAAGAAAGTTATTTTAACGAGCAGGCAGGAAGAGAGGAAAGAAAGTTAGATAGCTTAATAAGAGTTCAGGAAGGGAGAGGGGCTGATGCCTGCTTCTGATACTATAAGTGTAACAGGCACTGATTGTTACGTAGATGATGATGATTCGACTGAGAAATTTTCATTGGACTTTTTGTATTGGTATCATACTAGATTCTATACTTTCCTATTATCTAGGGAGAATGAAACAACTCTTAGAAAAACATGCTCGTTTGAAATCAATGTTTGACAAACAAAGACGGGGGAAAAATTTCGAGACCTGAAAGGGTAGAAAAGTTTCTCTACACTTTTGACCCCTAAAGGTGGAGAAAAGTCTCTCTGTACCTTTTTAAATAAACACAAAATGAGATATATGCATATAAAATGGAAAGTGGAGTTCCACTTCTTCGTCAAAACTCTTTACCTAGAAAAACCTTCCCCGAAGTCCATAAAGAATGCATGCCAAATTTGGTCGGCCCGCGCCCACGTTTAGGTGGTTTCTATAGCATGACAAAAACAATGTGACACCTCCTAACTTTACATACACATCCACCCACGCACACAAGTGTAGATCAATACTGTCTCATGGGAAAGTTCAAGTCACTGACTTTACTGTGACTAAACACGTTGGCAGAAGTTACTCTGCCGATAGTATTAGCAAATCCATTGTAAAGTGAACAAAGAAGTACAGACGGGGCTGTCTTAAATCTATGAATGATCTTCTGCAAGATGAACCATTTTCTTATTCTCATCCGTCAGGAGAAAGCCAAGCAATTGTGCTGGAAACAATTCGAGAGATGAAAGAACGAGTTACTAGTACTGGAGGGATCAATAGCACGATTATTCAAAACTGCACAGTTGATTGTCTCCACCAAAAGAATTAGAAGAGAAAACAAGTCTGGTTAGTCATTTAATAGAAACCATCATCTGTTGTGCTGGGGGTGATCAATCAAGAAATTGTAAAAAGTGATGATCATTAAATGAATTACTTCCTTTGTCTTTTTGGGGGCCAGCGATCACTAAAAAAAGTAAAAAGAAATGAGCAAATGCAGCTGGACACAAACTAAGGGACCCATTTAGCATAAACTTACATTGCAAATTGAAGCCTCACCTAAAAACCTACCCAGGGGCAAATTTTCAAAAAACAAACATAACATAGTTTCTACACATAAGGAAGAGTAAATGTTTAAATTTTCAGCCCTCAAGCTCTATCGGTGTGGCCTGTATACATGATACATACATAGCCAGCCAGATCAATTTAAAAACAGAAGAAACCTATGTTGACAGTTTCTAACTTCCAAGTGGGGACCAATTGACAGAAGACTTTGGAACTTTTTCACAAGCAGAAAGATTTCCATTGTATGGAAAAGAGAAGGTAATTAATCCCTTAACGGAACAATTTTTTATTTTGGGGTCGTATTTTTCCAATACACACATATGCATAAAAACACTCTTGAGGGACAAACATTTCTACTTCCATCCAAAAACAGATTTCTTTTCATGTTAATACATGATGTTCACAAAATGTAAAAACAAACACATCCAATATAATCTGATCATTATCATCATCATCAGTCTGTTAGTGTCCGTCATTGGACATAGACCTTCCTCAAGACTTGCCAGACCTCTCTATCATGGGCATCGCAGAGCCAATACTTTCTGAATTTATCTATCTCATAACACCATCTTACTTTCTGTCGGCCATAGCCTCGCATCTGATCTCTGGGGATCCATGTTGTGAGTTATGATGTTCAGTGGACATCTGCCTTTTTTGCAAGATGTCCAACCCGTTGCCATTTGAGTTTTCTAACAGTTTCTATAATGTACTGGATTCCTGTCTTTTATCTAATATACTGTGCTGTCTTATTATCTCTCCATATGAGGTTGAGCATGATTCTCTCATGTGCACATTCCATAGTTCTCAGTTTGAAGGTAAATCTTTTGGTTAGCTTCAACGTTTCAGCTCTGTAGGTGACTATCAGTAGGATACATTGGTTGTATACCCTTCTTTTAAGGACTAGTGGGATCTTCTTGTTTTCGAAAGTCAAGCTTTCTCTGCCAAAAGTTTGCCAATCTAGTATGATTCTTTGCTTTATTTCTTCATCTTCTTCTTTCAATGACCTAATGGAGATTTGCTATCCTTGGTAGATAAAGGGCTCTACTTTCTCCAGCACTGCATTTTTGATTCTGATCGTTGTGTATTTATCCAAAACATGTTTGTTCTGTTCAGCAGTTTTGATGGCAACCAACAAAAACCTTGATTTGCTGGCAAAAAGTTATCATTGGTTTTGCAAAAATGCATTAGCCTCAACTGATGTTGATTATCAACTATACACTATTACAAAGAAATCACAATAATCCTTCAATGTATTGAATTACAATAGCCATGCTCATAGACCCAACCAAACAATAACAGACTAGAGGTTTTTTTCCTTCTTCAGTAGTCTGTCTGTCCGTCTATCTATCCATCCATTCCAGTTACTATTTCAATGCACATTTCATTGCCGCACTTCTCTATCATGGGCGTCACGGAGCCAGTTCTTTCTGAATTTGTCTAGCTCATCCCTCCATCTAATACTTTGACCAGCCACGGTTGCACATGCGATCTCAGGGAATCCATGTTGTGAGTCGCGATGTCCATCGGTTGTCCACCATTCTTGCAACATGGCCAGCCCACTGCCATTTGAGTTTTTAATCCATCGCAAAATAGACACTTTTATATCACCACAACCATGACGTAGTATTTATAACATTTAGATGATCATAAGAGAGCTTGGTTGTAATGAGATATATATGCATAGTCTAGAAACCTCTACAGCTTTAAAATCTGCACATTAAAAAAATTTTTTCAAAAATTTTTGTCTCTAGTTTTTAACGCGATATCTACTCATAGGCTGCAATCTGTTTCTTTAACTGTTGATTTTGAATAATGCTATAATCAGCAGCACAGAAACACTTTCAAGATTTAAGTTTTTTTTAAATTTTTTTTTCCGCTTTGGGCAATATCTTTTTGCTGACAAAACTCGTACAAGTATTAAAAAAAATGCTTTGATAATAAAATCAATACAGGCATTAGCATTTGTTTTCTAGCTATGATGCTATCAGCAAGTTCAACTGATTTTGTTATTAGTTGAAGAAACAGACAAAATTTTGATAGGTTCTGTCTATTTTGAAACCTGGTTATAAGCCATTCAAAGGAGGAGGCAGAGATGTCTTCACTTTGATATTAGGATGCAGAATGTAGCAGATACTATTGTGACTGAGTTACTCCAAACAAATAACTTTGTGGAAAGGTAGGGATTGCAAATTTCAACTGCACAGCAAGTAGGCATCAACCATTAAAACGTCTTTTGCATAGTTGTTAAATTGCAAGACTAAAACAATAAGGGAGATAGCAATTGAACAAGTCTTGGCTGGCATTTTGCAAAAGAAAAGGATATTAGATAATCAATGAAAAATCGAAGGATCGGCTTGACGAATCAAAAATTTATCAAATTTATTCCAAGTCTACTGTTCATGATTTGTATGGCAGTTCAACATTTTTGATTTGATTTTTGCTCTTCTTAAAGGAAGTAAATATTATGTCACATAAACAAATATTTCAATTATTTATTTTATTTTATTTTTTTATTTTGCTTAAGTAACCTATTGAATCACTGTAGCCCCCCCCCCCAAATGTTCCGCCCAACCAACCCTCCAAGTGGGCTACTAATTCCTCTCTTTGTCTGTCTGTGTTTGCAGGCACTTCTGCTTACACTTTTAGGGCTACAACCTAAAAAATTTGCATGATTACACCTCTAGTCACTATCTAAAAATAGTTTGTTTTTTTTTCACAAAAAAGTACTTTTTTTGGTTTCTATGTTCATTTTGTACCAAAAATGCCAAAATCTTCTGCAGATAAGTTTTTTAGATAATTGATTCTGGTACATATGCAGACTTCAGTGATTCATTTATGCAAAGTACGGATATTTCATAATGTTTTATACCACCATGATGTCCTCAAGTTCAGTATGCTCTAAGATGTAAAATGAAATTATTTTCAAGATATTATTTTACCTTCAGATGGTCAGTGGATCAAATAATCAGACATGAATTAATATTTTTAATGTAATTTACTATTGATGAAACGTCCATCCACAAAACATCCCTTTGCAATAATGTTAATGACAAGAAGTCTTTCCAAAAAATGTAAATCAACAAATCAATAATTTCAAGAATATGAAAAACTTATCAATGAAAAGTTCTGTTGTCAAAAAGCCCTTTCAAAAAAATCTTGTTAATCAAGTATTTTTTTTTGTCAAATGGGCTTTATCAAAAACAACAGACAAGTTATGTTAAGTAACATATAAGAAATGTGATTTAATATGAGAAATTGCCACAGTATGTAAATAGATGAGCAATAGTACTTACATGGTTCTCAGCTGCTCGGACATAACCTGAATTTGCTGTCATGGTGATTGCTTGCAAGTAGTCTCCTGTGCCAAAGATTATCTATAAAAAATTAAAATGAAATCTAAAACATAAATTAACTATGATTTATGAAAATAGTTCATTTACTGGTTTACCTGAGATCGTGGTCTTTTATTAAATGGAAAAAACATTCAAAGACATACAGGTTTCTCTGCTATCCCAAAGTAGAGTGCTCCAATAAGATCTATTGTAAGACGAAATGGCAAAGAAACAAACGCCATTAATTTAGATAAGAAATTTTTCTCAGGAAAAATGGTTAAGGATGATAGGTAGGGTTGAGTTATCAGAGGT
>OY735224.1:26172336-26244836 GCA_963457665.1 Thysanoteuthis rhombus | reverse complement strand
GGGGCAATTTGGAATTCAGGTTTAGAGAGCAAAACAAGTTCTGTGGCTCAACACCAAGTCATATCAAGACTTGACTGACTGATTAATTTCTAATTATACAATACTATTAAATACTAATTGAATAATTTGAATATATTTGGTAGGGGATTTGGAATTTGGGTGTGAAGAGTGAAAAATGAGTTATGTCAAGGCTTAACTGATTAATTCCTAATTATACTTACAATTAATTCTTAATTACAAAATGCAATTAACAACTAATTTTTCTATAGATTACATTGTAACTACTGCTTGACTCATTTACTTTATAATATAAAAAAGCAATGATGTAATAGTGTGGTTAATACTAAAGTTCATATGTCAGTAATTATAATCACTGCTACCCATGCTTGTTTAAACACTGTTGCTGGGTTTAGTTTATTCATGTGTTCTGACATTGATATGTATCTATGTACCAGAACTTCGACTAGCCATAACCATTCAAAGTAGAAACTTGAAACTTTGCACACGCCTTCCCTTCAATGAATTGGGAAAGTATTTTTTGGTTTGATAGGTTTTTCTTATATTCCCCCTTCCCTAAATAGCTTTTAAGTTGTCAATTTACAATGTAAGTTTATTCTAAATTGATCCTGTAATTTGTGTCCGGCAGCATTCACACTTGTTTTTTTTTTTTTGTTTTTTTTTATTCCAGACATTTATTGATAATATCTGCTGCAGAAAATGTGAGAGAAGTAGCATTCACTGATTACAATTTTTCCCAATTTTTTCATTGATCACCCCCAATACAGCATGCTGCTTAGGGACCCTTGTTTTTCTTTCTTTTTTTTTTTTCTTCAAATCATCACTTTATGGTTCTAACCATACTGGTAGCATTTTCATCAGGGTAATTCAATTTTACCACCACCAATGCTTAATTTATAAGGTTAAAAGAAGCATATATGGATGGAGTTGAATCATAATTTCTATTGGAGTGTTAATTTGTTATTTTACAAAGAATTTGTTTCTTTACAGACATTTCATTCTTGGTTTAAAACCCAGCATTTTGGTCAGTTTCAGATTTCAAAACACCAAATGTATTTCATCATAGAGCATAAAGAGAACCTCAAATTTTCAAGTTGTCTAAGTACCACATTGAGCAGAGAAAGTTAAGAGCTACTGGGTTACTATGTCCAGTGCCAGATTCAAGCAAATAGAGGCCCTGGGTTAGGATAAGACCTCTCAAAGTATAGGAACGGGACCTCTCCCTGAGTTGTGTAAAGATTACTGGATAGCAAAAATACTTGAAAATCTTTTTTTAAAGAATAATTATAAAACTGGAATTATTTCTTTATTACCTAAGTGACCTCTGATTTGCTGGCGACATCATCCTCTTTGCTGAGAACCTTCAAAATATCTAAATAATGCTAGATAAACTAAAAGAAGCAAGCAAGACAGTTGGCCTCCACATGAAATTCAGCAAAACAAATGTCATGTACAAAAAACATGTTGGGAATAAAGTCACCACGATCAAAATCAAAAATGCAGAGCTGGAGAAAGTAGACCACTACATTTACCTAAGACAGAGAATCTCCATGAAGTCATCAAAAGAAGAAATAAAGCAAAGAACCACACTAGGTTGGCAAGCTTTGTTCGAGCAAGCTCAACTTTCAAGTTCAAGAAAATCCCATTAGTCCTTAAAAGAAGGGTATGCAACCAATGTATCCTATAGACAGTCACCTATGGAGCTAAATATTGAACTTAATCAAAAGATTGACCCTCAAACTGAGAACCATGCAATGTGCACATGAGAGAATCATTTTCAACCTCACATGGAGGGATCGTAAGACAGCAAAGTATATTAGAGAAAAGACAGGAGTCCGTAATATCATAGAAACGTTTAGCATTGAGCCATTTTTGTACTGGGGTTTTCTATTTTTTTTTAGATTTCGTTTTTGTTACATTTCAATTGATTTATTTCTGGAAAGGAAATTTATTTTTTCTAATAATAAACACCGAAAAACTTGACACATGCCTCTGATTTTTTTATGTTAGAAAATTGATATAAATAATGGTAAATTTTTCAATTTTCTTTTTTTTGGCGGGAGGCCCTATTTTAGATTATGTGTTTCTGAGCTGCAGTTCACACAGCCAATGTGTAAATCCAGTTCTGGTTAAGTCTACATGAAAAGAATGACAGAGTAATTTTACCTTGGATCTTTTTTTGAGCTTCCCTGTAACTGGCAAAGAACGCGATCTTTCTGATGGCTGATCTGGAACAATTTCAACACGTGATAATAAATCTTTTGCTCTTGCTCGTTCTGACTGGCCTCCAAGAGTGGTTAGAATTGTCTCAAAGTCGCACACAGCTGTCTGGCAAGAATACAATTTTTTACCTAAAAAGAAAACCAGAAAGACATTAAATGAAAAAGATAAGACTGGCTGTTGCACTTCTACTCCAACTAAAGATGATTACAACAACTTGATGATAAATAAAAAAAATCATATATTTTTTGCAAAATGAATTTATCTATTAGAATGAAATAAGCCTATGTATATCTGCATGACTACTTTTTGTTGATATCTGAGCCTTATCAGTTCAGTCAGTAAGACAGCCTCAAGCGAATCAGTTGATCATGAGTTCAAATCACAGAAGGGGAATGTTAATTTTACCAATCTGTATACGCACCTAATCTTATTGAAGATTTTTCTAGAAGGAAAATGAAATCAACTCCAGTTTTGGAGTTTGACAATAACTTAATCTATACTATAATTTGCAACGTGTCAGTCTCTCTGTCACCTAACAAACAAAAACAGAGAAGGTAGAAATGTGAACACAGAGGCAAAATTGGCTGGTGAGTTGTGCTGCGAGTGCATGTGTTCACTGGCTACTGGTAATGTAACTACTACTACTATTGCTGCTGAAAATTCACCATTTTAATTTTTAAATAAAATTTTGAGACTTGGAGGGTTGAAGGGTTTGGGTAAAAAGGGGCAGAGAGAGAGATGAAGGGAGCTTTTCAGTTTCTGCTGTGCTCTAGATTTCCAATCTTGGGTGTATCATAAGCAAAGCAACTGGTATTAGAAACCAGTCACGAAAACAGTCAACATAGGTTTCTCCAGTTTTCACTTCTATCTGGCTGGCTAAATATGTATGGATCGTGCATACAGACCTATTGAGCTAGAGGGCTGAAAATTTAAATATTTACTCCTTATCATGTCTACAAAAGAAGTTTTTGTTTTTTTTATTTAAACCCCTCTCAAGTAGGTTTCTAGTGGAGAGTTTAGTTTGCAATGTAAATTTATGCTAAATTGGTCCCTAGTTTGTGCCTGCCTGCTTGGTTTTTTTTTTCCCTTAAAAATTCAGAATTTATAGTGATTACTACCTGATAAGAGGCAAGAGAAGTAACTTATTCATTGATTACCCCTTTTCCGTTGTTTCAGTTGGTCACATCATGGTTTCTATTGAGTGACTAACCAGACCTGTATCTTATTAGTTTTAGATCAACAGGAGAAATATGTAATCATCAGGTTCACCTCTCCACAATGAGGAAACAAAACATATCTTACATTATAGGGATGATGGGGCTGTTTGATTAAACGTTTCATTTTTATATTCAGATATTCCATTTGATAGTTGAATATACTTTTGTATTACCATATGTCAACCATACATATGTACTTGGTCATCCTTCAAAAATAAGAAGATCCCATTTATCTTAAAAAGAAGGGTGTATTGCCAATGCATCCTCCAATAAGTTACTATTGGGAGGATGCATTGGCTATACACCCTTCTTTTTATGGAGCTGAAACATGGAACCTAACAGAGAGACAGATCCACAAATTGTGAACCATGCAACATGCACATGAAAAAATTATGCTGGGCCTTACACGGAGAGACCACAAGACAGCACAGTACATCCAGGAAAAGACAAGAGTCAGGGACATCATAGAATCCATTAAAAATTTCAAATGGCACTGGGCTGGCCATGTTGCAAGAATGGCGAACAACCAATGGACATCGTGACTCACAACATGGATCCCCTGAGATCACAAGTGGAACAGAGGCCAGCAGAATATTAAATGGAGAGACAAGCTAGACAAATTCAGAAAGTACAGGCTCTAGAACACCCATGATAGGGAAGTGTGGTGAATCCTGGGGAAGGTCTATTTCCAATGACGGACATTGAAAGACTGATGATAATGTGGGTGTAACAGACTAACTCTCTTCACATGCCAAAGTTATGATGGAAACATATTAAGTAGATTTATTTGACCAACTGAATAGATAAAGCTTGGTTGCTTCAAACCCCTGCAGTTACCAAATATAGCCGGTCACAGCCACTTAACTAAGAAGACATCAGTAGAAAGAGAGTGAAAATGGGTTTGAAACAAAAATGAAAAGTATATAAAGATTTTAACAAAGTAATTAAGAGAGATAGACTAGATTTAGTGGCGTGAGAAACAGGAGAAAACAGGGGTGGGGTAGAGGAAAAAATGTAGATAATCAATTAGTTCTGGTATCAGGCAGAAGAGGGTATAAGATAATCTAGTGAAAAGAGATAGTGATAGAAAGAAGACTCTCACCTATGAGTTAGGGGACCAAACGTTAGCTGAGGAGAGTAGTAGACTGACAGATACACTTGTGGCTACAGACTGGCTGTTGGCCTACAGTAGTAGAAGGTTTGATTAACCAGTCCCTCAACAAGCACCATCATCATCATCTCTCTGTCACTCTTTTATCCACTATGGGAGTGAGGATTTTGTTTGGTTTTCAAGCAAAGACCATGCAATGTATTTTTAGTTGGCTGAACTAAAGAAAATAAACAGGTTCGATTTTGAACCCCCCAAACAAGTCTCTCGCATCTTCCGTTCCTCCCTAACTGCAACCAAGGTGAGCATAGATGCAATATGGAACAATATGTCAATTATGTAACACCAGTTATCAAATATTGAAATTCACAAAATCTGATTCTGTGCAACCGTACGTTACAGAAAAGCTGAGAAAGCAAGAGCGAGTTGAACCCCTCCTCCCTGTTCCCTTATAAAAATAAAAAATGTGGGGAAAGTAGAAAGAAAGAGAAATAACAAAATATTGACATGCTTTTGTTTTTGAAAAAAAAAATTAACCAGAAAAGTCTTTGTGAAATCAGGAAATATGATTAGTTTAAGTCCCCCCCTTGCATTTTTCATTAGTTGATTTAAGCAATTTCAAAAGTTAAACTCTACTGACAACTCTCAAAAATTTAGTAGGAACCTAAGAATATATCGAAACACCCTTTTATAACTATAGTTACTTCAATGACCTATCGACTGCGAATGACAAAAATTTCAATTATTGAGGTTCTGAGGCTAATTCAATAAAGTATCCGCTTCATTGTGATAAATGGCAACTCGGTTCTATCTGTGAGCTGGGCTTTCATCTCAAACTATTACTCTTCACCAATTAATGGGTCAACAGAAGAACAATCTTGGATATGATATAAAGGTGTGTGGTCTTGATAAATAGAATTACTGCAATGAGCTGTCAATGCTCAGGTACTAATTAGGCTTATTTCTAATTGATTTCAATAAATCCCTTAAGGATGATTTTGATTAGTGATGCTTTCTCTTGGACTAATTAAAATTTGCCATGGTCTTCTCTGCGGTTATATAGATAGACATGCAAATACACACAAAACGGGCCTTCATCTAACCAATTATATGTACTAGCTGAAAATCAGCTATGTGGCCTTAGTTCAAATCCATGATCTCGTATTATGTTGAATATTATCATATTTCAAAATTATTACCATAATGCTTCGATCACAGTTAATTTAGAAAGCTGAGGGATTGCGGGTGAAATAGCAAGATAGAGGGAGATAGAAGGAAATCAGATCCTTATTATCGATGTGAATGCAAAAGCAGACCTCACAATCTTGTCTATTATTCCAAAATTATTATACTTCAAAATCTTCCTCTACATTCATTGAGTATGCAACTAAATTTCATTGGGCGACATCCCTGTTGTGCGTGACTGACAGACAAACAAGCACATAGATGGATAACACCAAGTTTTCATTATATATAGATATCAGTGGGGATTCTAGCTCATCAATATTACTTTGACTCGGCATGAAAAGAAGGACACTTGAGATCATTGGTTCCCAACCAGATTGCCATTGACCCAAGTGTCACAAGGATATTATTGGGGTCCATGAGAGTAGCCAGACCTTTCAAAAGCCGAGGGTCCAAGGGCAAAATCATTTGAATAAAAGATTCATTGGTAATGAAAAGGTTGGAACCACTGACTCTCTAAGATGTGTTGACTATACATCATGGATTATCAGTGTTGACAATGACTAAAATGACTGAAAAATATCATGTTGATTGTTGTTACAGCATCCAGATCCCAGTGTTTCAAGTGTAGCACCCCCTATACTTTTAGTTAAGAATCAAATACAAAACCCCTCTTTTAGTTAGATATCGAAGACGTCACTCCCTATAAAGACCCTGAACACATGTGGTCAATGGCTTATTGGCTCTGGCACTACAAGCTGGTTATGCCCTTTTGGCCCCAGCACTGATTGCTGGCTACTCTTTCCCCATCTGTAAGATCGGTATCATGTTGCTGACCTCCCAACAGATCCAAACTTGAACATTTTTCCACCACGACCAATTTCTGTACAAACTTTACCCATTTCAGTTCACTGATGTTGAGGTATCTCACATATGCACAGCTATACAACCATGTCCTCCACACATGCTCCAAACACTATACACCTTTGATTCTCATGAATGAAATGGCAATGCTTTTCACTACCCAATAGTGATGATGATCTCTCCTAATTCTCCCTACCCATGCCTATGGATTAAACTCCATGTGTTCTCTTCCTTACAATAGTCTGTCCATCATGTGTCTACCAGCAACAGAGAATGGCCCCCAAGTTGCACATGTAACTTGGCAGTTTGGCATACACACTAGCATTCCAAGCCTTATGGATTCAAAAGCAGTTCAGATGCATCTGCTTTGATTCCAACGATTATACCATTATGGCAACAAAGCTCCTATCTTTCACCTTTTGCTATCTCCTCTTTTTTCTTTACCTGATTGATCAAATTAATATTTTCAATACAAGTATTTCATTTCCATTTGTTATTTGTCATCAATGTTCCTGTATTAAATGTGCATTTTATTTGCCCATCCAAATACTGTGTCCTTTTTACTTTGTTTCATCTCCTTGTCCACATCCATACTTGGCACACATTCTCTCCATACATCTCCCTTCCTCTCTCCACATCTCCATTGGTGCTAACACCAAACCACTTGGAAGCAAAATCCTTTGTCATCAATATCTTCACACTACCCATGTCTCAACAAGAACTATATTAGAGCCATATATATCTTATAACTGATGATCTTGATTATATAGAAGAACTATATATCTTATAAAAGTATGTCTGGATTAATTTTAGATATTTTTAGTTTAGTTGTTTCAATCAGCAAGTTTCTCTAATATTTTGTCATATAATTCTATTTTTTTTCTCTAAATCAATGAAGACAACCATTCCTGAGCCATTTTGATCCCAAGAAGCTCCTTTTGTTTGCAACTGAAGTAGCAAGAATCTTTGTTTCACCAAGTAGAACTATTTAGGCTTCAATAGACGTTACTATATTTTGTCTATGAAACATTATTACTAACAGCAGCTTTATTCAAGTCAGTATTTCAAGTTCTAGGTTAGAATGAAACTGTATTCCTTGAAAAATAGTTAATCGAAACCATTTGAGATTTTTTAGAATATTATTAGTAGTTAGGGCAGGAATTGTTTTAGCCAAAGTCAAGTTATTAGAAGGATAAACAAGAGCTTGGAAACAGTCAACATCTTTGGGTCTGAGTAAGTAATACAAGTCAAGTTAGAAGAACGAATGAACAAATAAATGAACTGTTCTGAAATAGATTGTCAGGGTACTTGGGCCAAGCCCAATCAGCCTCAGTGCTGGAGCTGCCAATCTTTTTTTAATTTTTTTTTTAGTCACTTATTTCCCAATATCTGTTAATGTAATTTATGTAGTTTTCTTCAGTGTTTTTTTATGTTTTACACAGATTTTGATATTATACAATGTGTGAATTTTTTTTTCTTATTTGGATCTTTAGTTAATTACCATGTAACCATTTTGGTTATTTAAAAACAAAACCGTTATATTAACATGACTCCCCAGCAGTGTTGATCAAACACCACCTCCCCTCCAGCTATGATTTTAATGTATAGCTCAGGTCATACTATACATAGTTTATTTCATATAAGGCTCTATCATAATGTATGTTATAATGGATGTTATTTTATAGTACACATCATTTGAATTCATATATTTATTACATATTTACTTCAGGGTGGATCAATAAGTAAGTGTTGTTATTAGCTAAATTTTGATCTGGAATTTTCACTGCATAATGTTCAATTTGCGAGAATAATATTCACTTTTAAATTAGGTGCATTGACAGGAAAGGAGATTGGGTTAGAAGATAGATATTTCTTGTATAGACTAAATGCTTTTTTCATCATGTTTACATTCACTTCATGAAAGAAAGGCATGAATCCCACTCTCCCTCTACCTATGAGTAAATAGTAAGGCAGATGGACTTCTTTAGCCTTGTAAAGTAGTCCATCTTAATGGAGGTTCATCATCATTATCATCAGTCTCTTGACATCCGTCATTGGACATAGACCTTCCTCAGGATTCGCTACACTTCTCTATCATGGGCGTTGCAGAGCCAGCACTCTCTGAATTAGAGAGACGAGCTAGACTATCTGATACTCTGCCAGCCTCAGTTCCTCATGCAATCTCTGGGGATCCATGTCATGAGTCGTGACATCCATCAGTTGTCTGCTATTCTTACAACATGGCCGGCCCATTACGAATTGAGTTTTTTTTAATGGATTCTATGATGTTTCCGACTCCTGGCTTCCCCCAGATGTATTGTGCTGTTTTGTGGTCTCTCCATGAGAGGTTGAGCATGATCCTTTCATGTGCAAAATGCACTGTTCTCTATCAGGAATAAACCTACAGCTTGGTAATTACTATAACTAGTTCCAAGTTCAGTTGAGAAATGGGGAGAGTTGGGCATCAAGCTCAGAAGCCCTACAAAAAACTACAATTCCTACAGAAGCAATGGATAAATCTCATAGAGACAAAAATTCATGGAAGAGTTATTAGAAACCACTAAACAAAATTGCCAATGTGAGTTTCTTCAGTTTTTTTAAATCAGACTGGCTATGTATTATGAATGTTAATATACATCATACTTACAGTCTGCATCAATAGAGTTAGAAGGCTGAATATTGAAACATTTACTCTTTATCACATCTAGCTCAACCTTCAAAAATAAGAAGATCCCATTAATCCTAAAGAGAAGGGTGTATAACCAATGCGTCCTCCCAATAGTCACTTATGGAGCTGAAACATGGAACCTAACCAAGAGACAGACCCGTAAATTGAGAACCATGCAACGTGCACATGAAAGAATAATGCTGGGCCTCACATGGAGAGACCACAAGACAGCACAGTACATACGAGAAAAAACAAAAGTCAGGGACATCATAGAATCCATTAAAAATCTCAAATGGCGGTGGGCTAGCCATGTTGCAAGACTGATGGACATCACGACTCACGACATGGATCCCCTGAGATCACATGCGCAACCGAGGTCGGCAGAATATTAGATGGAGAGACGAGCTAGACAAGTTCAGGAAGTACTGGCTCCGCGACGCCCATGATAGAGAAGTGTGGCAAATCCTGGGGAAGGTCTATGTCCAACGACGGACGTTAAAAGACTGATGATGATGATGATGACATCTAGCTTAAACCTATGAATGTTTTTTCTAATTTGGCCATTTTCTTTGAGTCTGGCAGCATTCACACTTGTCTTTTTAAAAATTCAGACTTTGATCACTGTTGAAAGAAGTAACTCATTCATTGATCACCCTTTTTTTCCAATTTTTTTTAATTAATCAATTTTTTTTAATTAATCATCCTCGACATGGCTAGCTGCCAGTGGCTAACCAGACCTGTTATTATAATCATTAACAGCAACTCACCTCCCATCCATTCTACCTATCAAATACTACATAAATCAATCCAAGTTGGATAAGAGAGAAAAAACAAATATCACAAGAAAAACAAATGAAATTTTGATTACAAGCAGGTAAAACATTGTCTGTTCTGGATGATAAATGTTATTAGTGTTTCTAGGATATCCATTGGTTGCAGCTAAATGAGAGCATATTATAAAAAATGAATGCTGGAAAATTAATAGTAATTTCTTGCTTTTGTACCCACATCTAACATTGCTACTAGTGCTACCAAAACAGTTGTGGCAAGTCAGTGTGATGTCTTGGCAAGTTTAAAATGATACAGGCTGAAATCATGCCTTGATTACTGAGGGTTAACATGTAGTGAATTTAATTACCACATGGGGATAATCGAATCACTGTTGTCTCACAAATTGCCTGACTAATCACTCAAGTGAGTCACAGATTTTTCTCTTTTTGCTTGTCTGAGTGTGTGTGTGTGTCCAGGTCACATTTTTGGGGCTAAAAGCTTGGAAAATTGCGTGAGTACACCACTAGGCACCCTCTTAAAGAGCTTTTTGGTTTTTTTTAATCGTTACTTGGCTCTCTGTTGTCATTTTGGACCAACAATGCCTAAGTATTGTGCTAGTATTTTTTTGATAATCTCTCTCTCTCTCTCCATATATATATATATATATATATATATATATATATATATATATATATATCAAAGTCTGTTTGTCTGTTCTATGTTGTAGGCAACAAGCTTGCATGTAAGAAGCTGAAACTTTGCATAGCATTACATCTTTTCATGTCGAGGGACGTAGGGGTTTTCAAAGGTTTTTCTGGATGATTTTATTCAAAATGAATCTTTAAATTCAAACTGGATTTCTATCAACATGAGTAAGCAATATTTTTCATCAAGTTTTTCCAAGTACGGTATCTCTTTGTACATATGCATGAATTATCCCCTTCTTTTTTTTTTTTCAGAAAAACTGGTTTTGTTGTATTCATTTGGCACAGAATTTATTTGAATACATTTTTGTATTCTAAATTATGCATAAACATTGGTGTTTACTTTCTATATTAGTCATTCAAACTATAGGAAAAAAAATCTGTTCTTGAAGAAAACTAAAGTCATCAACCATTTCTGCTTTATTGGTATAGTCCCATCATTGGCTCATCTACTTGTAGAAGCCATTAATAATTCCCCTCCGTGTAACCCAGTCTGTCCTGTCCTTTTTGTAATTTTTATGTATCGTTTTGATTAATATCATATCTTATATTGCATGTTATGAGGAAGAATTTAAAGAGTAGAAAAACTAGACTTTATGTGGGTGATATTTCATTAATAAGCATCTTTTTTAAACACAAAAACATCTATGTAATTCAGAAGAGAAAAATGTATCTAAATAAATTGTATGCCGGAAAAGAATACTGACAAAATGTATTTTTTTCAGAAAAAAAAATGCTTCTATATTTTCTTACTTTTCATTTGGGAAAAAAAAAATTTCTCAACAAAAATGAAAGCCTTTAGACTAATTATTAGTTTTATTAATCGTAACTTTTTGTTGAGTAGTGCACAACATGGATCCCCAGAGATCACATGCGGAACCGTGGACAACAGAATACAAGATGGAGAGATGAACTAGACAAATTCAGAAAATACTGGCTCCAAAACGCCCATGATAGAGAATTGTGGCAGATCCTGGGTAAGGTCTGTGTCCAACAATGGACAATAAAAGACTGATGATGATGACTTTTTTGTTGAAGATCTTCTGGTTTAAAATCATCTACAATATTCGTTTCTATAAAAAAAAGTATGAAATAACTTGATGAAAATAGAGGATAAGTATTATGGCATCCTGGTAGGGGTAGAAATAACAGCAAGCTTCCCTTTTTGAAACCAGGGTGTTGTTGATGGTCCATTAGAGCAGTTGGTCTTCTGCCCTGGAGAGGACAATGAGAGAGGGAGACAGTGTTTTAAAGTCAATGTATAGTAGTAGCAGCAATAATTTGGTGCGGGGCTTCATTTTTTGGCAACCTGGGTCGAATGCTAAATTGATGCAATATTGAATGTCATGCAAAATGTTTCTTGGTATGAATTCCATCTGACGTCTCCTTAGCAAATTGATTGATGCTATTGTATAGCTAACTCATGTAATTACATTCATTTAAGGAATATAAAAAAAACGAGCAACTTCAGGTATTTCTTCTAGTTCGAAATAAAAGATCAATTTTTTTTTTAAAGATAACTCATTCGTGAGCGGGATATGGTGATTCTTTTACGTAGAAAGGTCACAAAATGTATCAGCCAAAAACACACAGATCAAGATGATAGTTTTAAAAATTCATGAAATGATAAGAATATTTAATCTCCGAAGTTTAGAACACAGACTAGCAAAAAAGGAAGAATCTGTAGCTCACTTAGCTAGTTGGTCAGGCAAGCCATTTCGGTGATTCATTGTCAATAGTCAGACTAATATATACCATAGTGAAAAGATTTCATCTCAGAACTTCAGACAATAGGTGACAGAATATGACAGTCATTTAGTTGTGTTTAAACAATAGAGAAGAAGTTAGTCTAAAAAAATTAGTTGAATATTTTTTTTAAATGGCAATTACCTTCCAAAAACTTCAGCATTCTTGGTAATACAGGGCATTCTCGTTCTTCTGCTGCTTGCATTGTTAAGATCTTCTCAGGAAATATCAAATGACACCGTCCGTGACTGACAGCAGAGACGAGGGTTATCAATGTAGTAATATCTAAATTAACTTTTGTTATATGCGAGACATGATTATCACCGTGGGTCACTAGTTCAGGTTTCAAGGCAACTGGAGTTGGTGATTTGGCAGCAAGTGGTGATTTCTGGGAGTTGAAGTATTTCTGAACTGCAAATGGTAATGTCAAATATTTGGAATCATCAGTCAAAGACTCACATTGGCTTAGTTCATTCTTTGAAACATCTTTCAGATACTGCATGTATTTGCCGATGGTGTCCGAGACTATTTCTCCAACTTGCAACAACTGCTTGTCAGTTTCGACTGGATACATTGGCGGAATCTCCGAGGGAGCAGAAAAGAATTCCTCCTCATCTTCTTCATTTCTATCTGAAAGAGTATCACAATCATCTGATTCTGATTCTGAAGAATTGCCAAAAATCTCCTGGACCGACTGCAATTTGATCTGGGTATCTGGTTCCACTGGAACGATCTCTCCCCAGACTTGGATTCCGAGTTGTCTGAGAGTCTCTGCCATTGGTTCTGTGATGGCATTGAAGAATACAAAGTGAACTTTGGGCACAATGTAATTAACAGGATGCTGAGAGGCACATTTCAGATAATCACGTGCTTGACACATAAGGTCTCGGTCACCAAACTGGCCTTGGCCTGCCAATTAAAAAGAAAGAATACAATTCATTATCAAGGGAAAAGAGATAATCAAATAATAAAACAAATTTGTCACTCAATAGAAACCATTACAAGACTGTCTGTTGGCAACAAGCCATGTTGGAGGTGATCAAATAAAAAATTAGAGACAGGGATGATTCAATGAATATCACATCTTTCTCTTCCTATTGTTACTTTGATAAGTCCAAATTTCAAAAGATAAAAACAGGCATGAACACAGTTGAACCCAAACTAAGGGATCAGTTTAGCATAAACTTACATTGTGAATTGAATCTGAATCCTAAAACCTATTTAGTGGAAGAATTCAAAAAAATTATAAAACATAAGACAAAAGAGTAAATGTTTACATTTTCAGCCCTGTCGCTCCAGCATGACACATACATAAATAGCCAGCCAGGCAACATCACTTAAAAAGTGAAGAATTTCTATGAAACAATTTTTCTAAGAAAGAAAAAAAATGACTAACTTATTTCAAAAGATGAATAACAGGCATTTTTATCACTAAAATTCTACCTCTAAGTGGAAGAGTCCAGTATTACAGAGGGAAAAATAAAGGGATTTATTATTATAACTAGTAAACACCTATGAAAAAAATTCATCAAGATATTTGAATTTCTATGAAACAATTTTTTTAAGAAAGAAAAAAAATGAGTAATTCATTCCAAAAGATGAGTAGCAGGTATTTTCATCACCAAAAGCCCACTCCTAAGTGGAAGAGTCCAATATTACAGAAGGAAAAATAAAAAGATCACACTATTCATTATACAAGTATATAAACTTTGCTCAAGTTGGTATCAGGCCATATATACCAGGAGATCAGACAAGGATTGAACCTTCTGACAATGGCTAGCAAGATTAACTTCTAATCATTGCTATACAATGTGCATCGTTGATCTGGTTCTTTTTTTCACATTATTTATTAACGTAGCAGTTTTGTAACAAATTATCGATAGTGATAGATCCAATGAGGATCAAACCCACAAGCAACAATTAACAGGTTTAGTTTGGTATCAGGCCAGTTCAGCAGGCAGTTTGCAGATCATTGATTGCTATACGATGTCAGTCAGTCTTGATCTATGTTTTTTATTTTCATATGAGCAATTCACAATGAAAAGGATTCATAGATATATCTAAAACTCTAAGAATAGTAAAATTTGTAAAGTTATTTCAGCTGATGAGTCAATACTTAGAAATGGTGGGTCAGATGAGCCCTGCTGATCATTGCTACACTACATTCATTCTGATCTTTTTCTTGTTTGTTTGTTTTTTACGCTATAATTTATCAACTCAGCATAATTTGGTGGGAGATCAAATGAGGATTGAAACCCTCTCACCCTCTGGATTGAGTTAGTTTTATAGTTTGTTTTTTGTTTTTTCTAGTCAAGAACAAATACTGGTATCGTTAAGAGGAGGAGTGCATAGTTAAAAGTGGTGGGTAGGATGTATTTTTCTCAGCAAAATTTTCACCTCTGATAGGAAGAGTCAAGTATTACAGACAATGAACAAAAAAAAATCACATGGTTATTTATTAGAGTAGATATTTATTTACTCTCTTTCTCTCCTTCATACAATCAACCCAGTTTGGTATCTATCTATTTCAGTGAGTTCATCTCACTATAAACACGTTCCCATCCATCTACCCAGATTAGTCTGTTAGAAACAAAATCAAAACAGGTTTCTTCAGTTTTTAAGTCGTTCTGGCTGTGTCAGATGTACAGGCCGTACCGATGGAGCTAAAAGGCTGAAAATTTAAAGATTTGATTATGTCTAGAAATAAGGTTCATAGAGTGTTCAGTTCACCATCTATTTTCATGATAAATTGGTCTCTTAGTTTGTGTCTGGCAGCATTCACACTTGTTTCTTGAAGATTTGGCAAGAGAAGTAACTTTTTGATTGATCATCCCAACACTGCATGCAGTCAAAAGACATTGGTCACATGACAGTTTCTATTGAATTACTAAACAGACCTGTTCTTAATTATGATCTTTAATCAAAAGGTGATCAATAAAGAAATGACAGCTACAAAAGGTTTTATATTAATCGCCTTATAATGTTATATTTCACCATGACATAAAACACTAAAAAAAATCTACCCACAGAAAGTCCCAGCTCCATTTCCCAGTACCTGCAAAGAGTGTGGAAAACTCTTTATTAGGATAAATGTGCACTTAATTGAAAAAGGTGTGTGATTGGGGCGGAGATATCCCTTCGGTGGACTTGCATCCTGTCAAGGGGGTGGTCATAAAAACTTCTAAGTATAAAAGTCTTAGTCATGATCAGACTAGAAATTTCCACTGATCACCAAGCTAAGAGATGGAAGAAGAAACCGGGTCTTTGTTACCAGCCGTATATATATATATATATAAAATGATAATTAATAATTTTGTCATCCACAGACAGCTGTTTTGTTGTATTACAACTCTTCAGTGTGGCTATAGACTATCCAATATCCCATCCACTAAGGTAAGATCGAAACATTCACTTCAGACCCAGAGGATGGCATTTTGCCCCTGTTCTATGCAGAGCTGGATGGTCAGTAGGACCGAATTTAAGCAATATATTTACTTACACCCAATTCCCCATCAACAAGAGTGCTCCATTCCAGAGTTGGAAGAGCATTGCTATATAGCTTATGATGGACAAGTTGCCCCACTTAGAAAGTGCTCGACCCTGACGAAAGGAGTGTTAATCATAATGATTAATAATTGTGTCACCCACAGACAGCTGTTTTGTTGTATTACAACTCCTCATTGTGGTCCTAGACTATCCAATATCCCATCCAGTACCACAAGGTAGGATCAAAACCTTTGCTCCAGACCCAGAGGCTGGCATTTTACCCCTATCCTACGTAGAACTAGAATATATATATATATATATATATAATATATATATATATTCCAATGGGAGTTGTCTCTCAAAAGACAGGTACTTCACCTTATATAGCACTGGAGGAATCCTGACTTGGGACAAAGAAGCAGTGAAAGCATGATGACCGTTTGTGCTTCATGTGATATCAAACTCATTTCAGGCAACCTGACATTTACTAAGCTCAGCTTAATCTGGCTCAAGGCCAATGCACTAGCTAGGCATGGATCAAAATTTCTCTGAAATCAATCTCCCTGCCAGCCATTCTGACATAACATGGACACATAGAGAGAATGTATGGATGATTCTGAGCAAGTTCTCCTCATCTTGATTCTACATGCAAAGATCGATCCCAGGAGAAATTAAAGAGATGCCTAAAAACACAACCTTAATAATAGAGAGCACTCAGAGACCACATACCTCTGCCAACGACACAATGAAAATCAGTTGATATACAGCTAAGATGTAAGGGAAGTAATAAAAAAAATCCATTTGTCTACCCTAAAATTTACTCCAGTCTTTCTTAGCCCCTGGACTACTCTTCCATGAAATTCGTTGAGAACTTTTGGAGATATCATGTGAAAAAACATGATTCAATACAAAAATTTCAATGAAATAAAATTTTGAAAAATGTCTCAATCGAAAAAAAAAAAATCCTGGATCTACCTCCAAATTTAACCAATTCTTCTTTACTTCTTGGCCGATCCTTCAAGGATACTTCATCGAAATTCATAGAGAACTTTTAGAGATACTTTGTGGACATATAGCTATGATGCAGTGGATGTAACTATAAAAAGATTCCTATATCTGCCCTGAAATTTAATCGATTCTCCCTTAGGTCATGGCCTACCCTTTCAGAAAACATCATTGAATTCATCGAGAAATTTTGGACATAATATGTAGACATGCACTCGTGAATACATATACTTCTTCCAGGGGAACAAAAATTTTTAGAATGATGACTGGCTTAATTTATAAATATTTATAAATTCATAAAGATGTTTATTCAATGTCAGTAAAGTTTTGAAGGCATCTTGCAATTTTGAATGAGGAAAGATAAGAAAAAAGAAATAGAAATTTAAAGAAAAGAAAAAAAAAGCAGTACAAAAGAATATCTCAGGATGAGAGACATACTGATAAATCTATCTCTGAATGCGAGAACGGAGAAAACTTATATGCCATCATAAAAATCTTATGTGGTTGAATGAGAAGATGAAAAATATTGGCTATTTCTGTTAGTAATAAGGAGAACTTTCCAGAAATGAATCAAATGCTTAATTGCCTGAAGGGAAAAAATAAATAAAATAGAAATGGAAAAAACAAACAAACTGAGAATTTGCCTTAGAGTTGTCATGGAAACTATCATGAATAAGGCAATATCAAAAGTGAATGAATTTTTCCATCTCACTTGACGTAGTATTTTTGAAAGGTCAGAAAAAGTAATGTATTTTTAATTCTCCTTTTCTCAACAGCTTCGGCAGACTCATTTTTTGTCAAATTAACCAAGCTATAAAGGGAAAGGATAGTATGTTTCCGCTGTCATTAAAAAGGATATAATTTTCATTTCATTTTTTCCAGTCCATCTGCTATAAAGTCTTTTTTTTTTTTTTTAATAAATTCAAATCTATCTTCCAAAAATATTAAATTCCCAGTAGAAGTATTAATGGCCTCGAAAAAGAAAAAATAACTAAATTATATCTAGTCTGGTACAAAAATACAATATTGGGAACACCTTGACTACTTAAGACTACTTGACTATGGCTATCAAGCCTAGTCAGAAATTTCCTAAACAACCAAGCCATCATTCATATAAAAAGTTCTCTTTACAACTATTTGTACAAGCACAAAATCTGTTTTTTATTGCCCACGATTGCAGGGGTCATTAAGGATTTGGGGCAGGGTTATCCAAATTAACTCACTTGATTGGCAACTCTTCTAAATAGAAATGTGGGCTTGCATTTTCAATCTCCTTGATTAATTCTGAACAATTTTGGAAGGATAGAGAAACAAAACTTGCTTTTTTTTTTTCATTTAACAATTTAATTCTATTAAAAGACATTTTCCAGAAATTTAGCATTCAAAACCACAAAACATTCTAAATGCATTCCTTGTTATGTTGATTGCAATACAATTTGGTTCTTCCTGTATAATGTTCCTACTTTCAACTCTCAAAACCAAGTGATTGGAATCAAAATGTCTGTTTTTTCAAATATTCATGATGATTACTATATAATATTTCAATGATCCCCCAATTCGCACCCCCCAAAGAAAACAAAAAAAAAAACAACAAAAAAAAAACTCTAAAAACTAAACCTAAAACTCTTTCCCCCTACTGCCTCAACCGGGGCTTGACTGGCCATAAAAAACAAACAAATCAAATGTTAGATTAGATTGGAGACCGACATATCCAAGTAGTGAATTCTTGCTGGGAGACGGACATGAAATATTTAGCAAAGGAAGGTGAAAAATTCAAACTTTTTCAACTGCTAAAATGAAGTCCCCAGGATGGCTATGCTGCAGCAAATTTGGATGAGTACAATTCTGTTTTTTAAATTCCACAATCTGTAGACTTTATCTAAGCTAAAAACTTTATGCATGTATATAAGGTCTGTTTAAAATTTCCCAGCAGAAAACTTGTTTTTAACTGAGTATTCAGTCTCTAATTTTCAAAAAGAATGATCTGGGAACTTTTGCACACACATATATCTATAAAAGTATTGTGATGAAAATAT
Source organism: Thysanoteuthis rhombus (assembly GCA_963457665.1). Lineage (NCBI taxonomy): Eukaryota > Metazoa > Mollusca > Cephalopoda > Oegopsida > Thysanoteuthidae > Thysanoteuthis > Thysanoteuthis major. Next base: position 26,225,805 of record OY735224.1, on the reverse strand, counting down.
TTATATCATCTAAATATATATAAGTGGCCACACATGATAAGTGCCCAGTGAGCCAAACAATTATTTTTAAAATGAGGAAATTGCTATCAAAGATCGACAAATTTACTCTCGCAATATCTTTGTTATTTGAACGGCTCTTCTATTTTAGAGCTTGAACACTCTGCTTTAAGATTCTGATGTATCTTGATCTTAAATACATCGCATTTTTTGGACATCGTCACTCATTTTGTTTTTGTTAAAACTCTGCTAATAATCTCATGTTATTTTCTGACCAAGTAAAAATCTCATGTCATTTTTTGACCAAATTGCGGCAATATTTTATTTTTTCTCTATGGTTTGGATACACATTTTAGCCTGGTCTTGAAGCTTTGATAGTTGGCTTTTGATTTTTATATGCCAAACAATGTTCTTAAAAATACTTATAGTGTGAATGAGCAGAAAATGTGAGCTTTTGTTTTTTGTTCACAGAAAAGAAATCTGAAAAATCTCACTTCATATATTGTAACTTATATAAGATTCATTGCAAAAAGCAAAACAAAGGTCATGTGCAACAATCACGTTTGAAAGAGAACATGAAGATCAAAACTGAAGATGCCAGAAAGGACAAAATAGACCATTACATCTACCAAGGACAAGAAATCTCTATGAGACCCTTCAAAAAAGAAGAAATCAAACGAAGAATCACTCTAGGATGGCAAGCCATTGGTAGAGCAAGTTCAACTTTCAAAAACAAGAAGATTCCAATAATCCTAAAAATAAGATACAACCAACACATCTTCCTCTTCACTTAAGGGACTGAAACATGGAGCCTAACAAAGAAACTGGCCCTCAAACTGAGAACCATGCATTCTGCATACAAAAGAATAGTCCTCAACCTCACATGGAGAGACCACAAGATGGCATGATATATCCAGGAGAAAATAGGAGGCTGAGATATCATAGAATCCATTAAAAAATCAAATGGCAATGGGCTGGCTATGTTGCAAGAATGGCAGACAACCAATGGACATCATGACTCACAACATGGATCCCCAGAGACCACATGCGCAACCGAGGCTGGCAGAGTACTATATGGAGAGACGAACTCAACAAATTCAGAAAGTCCAGGCTCCACTATGCTCATGATAGAGAAATTTGGCAAATCCTGGGGAAGGTCTATGTCCAACAACGGACATTAAAAGACTGATTACGATGATGATGATGATGTGATATGCATAAGAATCATAATGCAGTGTTTGAGCTTCAAAATAATTTTCTTTAAAAACACCCTGAGCATTGTAGCTCTGAAAATAATAAAAATGAAAGTTCCTAAATCTTTGATTGCAATTTTCTCAACTTTTTTGATTGGCCAAGATACCTGCTGCTAGCCAATCACAGCACTCCTAGTATCTCACTGGCTGAAAAATATCTAGGGCTACTACCATGGCTTGCATGAGGTGCATTTCAGTAATACTTTCTGTGTTACTATAAAACTTATTTCTAGTGTGATAACTGACTTGATTTTCATTGCATGTGATGGAGAAAGGGGTGAAATTGTGTTTTACAACATAAAAGTATTTTTATGAATGGTGAGACATTGGGCACTTATCTTGCACGGCCTCTTGTATACAAATGGATTTTTTTTTTCTTTACAGCCATTGAGCAAATGAATTCAAACCAGATTCCGATCATATGTTAGAAACCATCAACCAAAACAGTCAACATTGATTTCCTCAGTTTTCAAGTAAGTCTGGCTACCTATCATGCATACAGGCTGCACTAATGGAGCTAGATGGTTGCAAAATTTGAACATTTACTCCTTAGTATGTCTCAAAAAGTGCATTTTTTGTCTTTTGAAAATTCCTCCCAATACAAGATTTCAGTGAGGGGGTAATTACAAAGTCAGTTTATGCTAAAGCGGGCCCTTAGTTTGTGTCAGGCTGTATTCACACTTGTTTTGTTATTTCAATTCAGACTTTTTTCAGTGATCGCCATCCAACAAAAAGTAATTCATCATTGATCTCTCCTTTTTCCAATCTATTAATTGATCACCCTCAACACAGCATGCTGTGAAAAGATACTGGTCACGTGAGACCGTTTCTATTAAGTGACTAACCAGACCTGTTTCTATTGCATTCAGATCACATATCAGCTATTGATTATTGATTAAATCAGATGGTATTGTGCTTAAGGAAATGGCCTAATGCCTTAAGCTTTGAATTGAAAACCAGGAAGTCTCCCGGCGCCATAGACATAAATCTGAAGATAATAACACTGATGGTGCTGAAAGCCGAAATAGCATCATTACATTTGGTCGACCTAATTCATATGAATCTGTGCTACAAAAGAATATGCATATAATCTGCCTCTGGGTCTAAAGTGAAGGTTTCAATCCTACCTCGTGGTACTGGATAGGATATTGGTTAGTCTAGTGCCACACTGATGGGTTGTAATACAACAAAACAGCTGTCTGTGAATGACACAATTATTAATCATTATTATAATGAATGCACCTGTCTTCAGGGTTGAGCACTCTCTAAGTACGGCAACTCGTCCATTACAAGCTATAAAGCAATGCTCTTCCAACTCTGGAATGGAGCACTCTGGCTGATGGGGAATTATGCATAAGTAAATATATTACTCAATTTAGTCCTACTGACCATTCAGTTCTGCATAGGGCAAGGGTAGAGCATCTGCCTTTGGGTCTGGAACGAAGGTTTCAACCCTACTTCATGGTACTGGAAGGGATACTGGATTGTCTACATCCACACCAAAGAGTTGAAATACAATGAAACAGCTGTCTACATATGCTAAATTAATCATTTTTATGTTAGATATGGTCAATTTCTGTTCCTGATTCATCCGATAAAAATTCACAATAGCCATTTAAAAAAATTAATTAGTATGTTTACAATTTTTAATAATGATTCATTCTAATATCTCAGTGTGTAGTTATTTTTATTTGATGAATGGGTTTTGCATTAGTATGTATAACATTTTTAGCTTTTAATTTAATTGGAAATGGAAGAATATAACAGATTTTAACAATTCTAAAGACAGTTTTAGCTATGTATAACAAACAATACTTGGTAACACTGGAAGTGATGCCTATATTTGCATGTGCTGATGAAGGTTACTTAAATTCAGTGAAGAATCACACTAGGATAGCAAGCCTTTGGCAGAGCTAGCTCAACCTTCAAAAATAATAAGATCCCATTAATCCTAAAGAGAAGGGTGTACAACCAATGCATCCTCCCAATAGTCACTTATGGAGCTGAAACATGGAACTTAACCAAGAGACAGACCCGTAAGCTGAGAACCATGCAACGTGCACATGAAAGAATAATGCTGGGCCTCACATGGAGAGACCACAAAACAGCACAGCACATCCGGGAAAAGACAAGAATTAGAGACATCATAGAATCCATAAAAAATCTCAAATGGCGGTGGGCTGGCCATGTTGCAAGAATGGCTGACAATCGATGGACATCACGACTCACAACATGGATTCCCAGAGACCACATGCGCAACCGAGGCCGGCAAAATGTTAGATGGAGAGACGAGCTAGACAAGTTCAGGAAGTACTGGCTCTGTGACGCCCATGATAGAGAAGTGTGGCAAATCCTGGGGAAGGTCTATGTCCAACGACGGACGCTAAAAGACTGATGATGATGATGATATCTCAATTCCACACATTATTTGAAGTAGTATCTTCATTTTTTTTACTGCAATATTTCAGCTAATATATGTGCTTTCAGGATGTAGTTTGCATCGCCAAAACATGGAAATATTGGTCTGGAGAAATCACAGTTATCTCCCTTGAGAAATCGTTTTTGGGTTTTTTTCAGTGGGAAAGGAGTAACAAGGAAGCAGAACTCTCTGTATTGTTACAGTTGTGAATCATCTGGATGTTTTTTTCCTTGTATTCTTCAATTAACACATTTTTCAATCAAATACATCTGGCAGTAATGCACCATTGTGAAGGTCATAAATAGAATAAGACTTTCATTATTACATATAGATTATGGCTTGGGGCTCGCAGTGTGCCATCAGAGACAACTATTAAATCAAATTCTGCTTTATCAGCTCAAAAAGGAAATTAGGAATTCCACAAGGTACAAATAAAGAAATGACCTTATTTTGCAGTCAAATTCCACCTGACACATAAAGCTAACAGGTCTGGTTTGTCATTCGATAGAAGCAGTTACATAACTAACTTTTCTCTGGCAGCATGTTTTGTTGGGGGTGATAAATTTTTAATGAATAAATCACTTCTTTCACCTTTTGTGGGACAGTGATCATTGAAAAAAATTTTAATTTTCAGAAATTTTCCAAAAACAAGCATGAATGCTGCCAGACCCTAAACTAAAGGTTTTAGTGTAAACTTAAATTGTAAATTGGAACTCCCTAAAAACTTGTCTAGGTGGGGGGAATTTCCATGAAAATTGAAATAAAGAACATTTCTTCAAGACATAATGAAGAGTGAATATGTAAATATACAGCCCTCTAGCTCCATTAGTGTGTCTTATATGCAGGACACATACATACATAGCTAGCCATTCAGAATCATTTAAAAGCTGGAAAAAAAACATGTTGACAGTTTTGGTTGATGGTTTCAATAGCAGCCTCAGATATTATTGTACCGTCTCATTATCTATTTAGAATCGAACACAACTACTTTAAGCTTGGAAACCATTAGCAAATAATAAACTCATTACTATCCTAACAAATTTTATCAGAATAGCATAATAACTGTATACTTCTTTTAGTTTATTTAATCTCAAGTGCATTAACAGAGTGCATTATTTTTGATTGGCAAAAAACAACTCCAATCTGATTGGAAACTAAATATTACATTAGAGAGAAACAGGCCCTGAGTAAATGGCTCAAGTATTTGCCGAACAATAGTGAAATGTGGGAAATCCATGGAAACCCTGGGCCTGGCATCAAGCAATGCAATCCACACTAAGCATCATGGTTGCCAACCAGAATGAACAAATAGAAAAAAGAAACGCAACATAGTCGAGTGGACATGATAACCTTGGGAAGCAAGGTCAGTATTGTTCCCTAATCGAAGGCTTTGTACCAGTCATGGACGAAATTATCCAAAACCACATGAAACAGTGTGAACAAAAGCAGATACAATTTCACACAATATACATGTTTTTCCATACACAGTGTATGAATGAATACATCAATAAACAAATGAATAGGGTTTTATGGCAAAACAAAATCTTTTTATTACCAAAAAAGTTCTTTTTGTATGGCACAACCAAAACTGCTGAAGATGATTCGATGGCTTCTCAATACTTTCTGGCTTTGTATTGTGAGGTAAAACGAATGGGAATTTCTTTGACAAGTTTTTTTTTATCAAGTCACTTGAGTAAAAAGATTTTAGATTAGAAAAGTATTCATAGATGTCGACTGAATGAGAAATCACGTTTGATTTTAGTATTTTTGAACTAGCTGGGTTTTCTGCTAGTTTATATAATAATCATACGGTGCTAGTAAAAATAAACTCTTAAATTATCTTCCCAAGGTTCTAATAACTAGGAACAGCCTATTATAATTGTCATGTAAAAAGATTTTCTGTCCGTAATACGAAAGTATAGCTTAGAAGTATTTCAATTGATTCTCTTCAGTATTGCCAATTTAGTTATTTCATATCTAGAATTAGATAATTCCAAAGGTTGGAAACCAAGGGAGATAATTTATGGGAACAATGAAGAAAGATCTATCATCTTTAATATCTTAAATATTTCTTTATTTGATTTCATGAGAACCACTGATGTATACAACTTCAAACTCAGCCCAGCATCACCTTACATGCTGTGCTGACTAATAAATCCAGTAAATGTTAACTGCAGACTGGATCCGGTTGTTGAATAATCGTGGTGAATGTACAAATGCACAGAATTCTTCAATTGGAATAAGATTTATGATACATCAACTCTTCAGCTATGATCTCAGGATCAACAGAAACTTGTTTTCAACGTATCCTGTTCCCAAAGTGCTGATTCTGATTGTAAATGTGATATCGTAGCACACCGATTCCTACATGATGGTCATCAAGTGCAAAGCAATTCTTTTTGATTTGGGCAACTGTTGCAGTGATTAGCAAGTGGTTCTCAAACACTAATTCACTAATATAGCCACTTTAATCCTCACTGAGTTTCAGACTACTATGGCGTTTTGCAAGATTAGGTTAATCTTACAAAATATCAAAATTCTAACAAGTTTCAACCACCTATCAGAGGTTCATATCATAATTATGTGTATAATTATATACTCATATATATTCTATACCATTGAAATTATTGTGCATATATTTCAAAATTGATTTATTTAATTCTAAAACCATACAGCTGAAATATGGAACCTAGCCAAGAGACAGACCTGCAGACCGAGAAGCATGCAACATGCGCATGAGAGAATTATGCTCAACTTTACATGGAGAGATCGCAAGACATCACAGCATACCAGGAAGAAAACTGGAGTTCGAGACATCATAGAATCTATTAAAAAACTAAAATGGCAATGGGCAGGCCATGTTGCAAGAATGGCAGACAACTGATGGACATCACAACTCACAGCATGGATCCCTAGAGATCACATGTGAAATCGAGGCCGACTGAACACAAGATAGAGAGATGAACTGGACAAATTCAGAAAATACTGGCTCTGCAAGGCCCATGATAGAGAACGGTAGCGAATCCTGGGGAAGGCCTATGTCCAGCAATGAAATTGAAAAAATAGTGGTAATATCAATAGGTGTATTCAAAATTAAAAAGAAACTGAAAAATGGTGAAAATTTGTTTCCTCAGCATATCGGAAAATGCGGACGAAAGCTTGTTTCAACTCAAAGGCACGAACGTTAGTAGCACTTTGCAAAAAACAATGATTCGAATTCGAGTGCTTTGTCAGCTTGGTTTTTGTGCTTGCCAATCTCTGAAGGTGCCTAGACTAACAGAGGTGATTAAAAAAAAAGAAAAAGAAAGTCTAGTCTGGGTGAAGGCCCATCAACACCTGAACATCTGAGGACTGGGAGAAGGTAATTATCGATAATATTCCATAAAAATGTACATAAGTCACAATTATAATTACCGTTATGATTTATGTACATGCACAGACACACACACACATATATATATATATATATATATATATATAGGTAAAGGAAAATGTTATAGGTTAAAGCACTGGTTTGAATATTTCAAAATAATACAGGAAAATATTTTCTCATCAGGCCTCTGATCAGTGAGAGGCTGAATTAACACTGAGAGGAGAGAGATAAGGGGACCCTACTTATTTTGGCAGAACAGAGAGAAACAAATTCTAATGGAGAGATACAATGCTGTTCAACTAAGGATAGCTTCACGTTTTGAGAATAAAAGGTGCATCTCGGATTGACACAAGGAATAAACAGGAGATATTTTTCTATTCATTTTCCATGATTTATTTTTCCAGTGGTTGGATAAGACTTTACAGACGTTCCATCCTTGGCAATGCTTCTCACTGGTAAAAATCATTGACGATGCTTTCCCATTATAAAAATCACCGGCAATGCTTATTTATTGTAAAAATAATTGGCAATGCTTCTCACTTGTGAAAATAATTGGCAATGTTTTTCTCCGTAGAAATAATTGGCAAGGCTCTTCCATCATAAAAATCATTGGTGATAGTTTTCTTTTTAAAAATAATCGGTAACACTTACATATAGAAAAATCATTGGCAGTGCCTTCTACCTATAAAAATCATAAGCTATGGTTTTCCATCATGAAAATACATGGAAATGCTATTTCTTGTATATATATTCATTTTTCAATATAATCTCCTTACTTGAGAATGAACTCAATTCAGAGCTGTATAATGACATCAATATATTATGCAATGAAGTTTTTAAATCAAAATTTAACAAATAAATATATGTCAGGCTTTGGACTCATGTATCTATATTATGAAGAACTAACGTATGTGGGTTTTTACTCCAAGATGTCGAGAACTATTCAATGCAGGTCAATAATTAGCTGTAGTACACGTCTTTAGGTCGAATATGGGGTCTCTGTTTTGTGCAAATCAGTTGAAAAATATTTTTTCTTTGTGTTTCTTCTGGGGGGACAGGTCTGTGTTTCGGCACATAAAATAAAAAACTAATTTTAGTGCTAAAGAAATCTGCAAGAGCAACAATACATCTGCATTTAGAAATGTGGTGAAAACAATTGGTAAAGTGAGTTCAGACCTGCTGGGGGAAATTTTACTTTTTTTCCTGTCAATTTCCCATGCTTTCAATTCATTAGATATTTATATTTTCTAGAAATCTGTCAGTTTTGAGAAAAGATGTACTTGAAGGTTCTATAAAGAGGGGGTCCTATTTACAATATAACTATGATGCTGAAGTGCACCCTTATTTTTCATTTGTCATAAGTGACCATGAACATGAATTTCTTCTTCAATTAGTACTAATACCAGTAAAAAAAATATTAGTTCCTATAAGCACAGTACATCCGGGAAAACACAAGAGTCAGAGACATCATAGAATCTATTAAAAAACTCAAATGGCAGTGGGTTGGCCATGTTGCAAAGATGGCGGACAACCGATGGACATCGCGACTCATGACATGGGTCCCCCAAGATCACATGCGCAACCAAGGCTGGCAGAATATTAGATGGAGGGACAAGCTAGACTAATTCAGGAAATCCTGGGGAAAGTCTATGGCCAACAACGGACGTTGAAAGACTGATGATGATATTGTGTTGGGGAGGGTGATAAATTGCTGTAGGTTAGATGTGGTAAGGAAATGTTGGTAAAGACAAAGAATTTTGCCTCAATATTATTTGGTTGTTAGCACCACATGCTGACGTCACTGGAAATGGTGAAGGAGGAAAGGAGATATATGGAGAGTCAGCAAAGCAAGTACGATTGTGGATGCGGAGATTGAGCAGAGTAAAAAAGACACATACAAGTATTTAGATGAACATATGAACACTTAATGCATAACATTTATGACAAATAAAGAATGAAAATGGAATGCATATAATGAAAACATTAATACAATCGATCATAGGAAGGAGAGAATTGGCCTTTTTGGTTTAGAAGGTTATTTCTATTGGAAAAAATGAAATATAGGGAAGAATAAGTTTTTAGAGGACACGTGACATAGTAGGTCTAATGTTGTTTGGTTTATCTATTGTCGTCATCAGTCTTTTAACATTCGTCATTGGACATATACCTTCCCCAGGATCTGCCACATTTCACTATCGTCGGTTGTCTGCCATTCTTGCAACATGACCTGCCTATTACCATTTAAGTTTCCTGATGGATTCTATGATATCTCAGTCTCCCATTTTCTTCCTGATATAGCGTGCTTTTTTGTGATCTCTCCATGTGAGATTGAACATGCTTCTCAATTTGTTGGTCTGTCTCTTAGTTAAGACTATGTTTCAGCTCCATAAGTGACTATCAAAAGGAAATACTTCAAAGGATTATTGGTATTGTTTTTGAAGGTTGAGTTTGCTCTGCCAAAAGCTTGACCAACTACAGTGATCCTTTGCTTGATTTCTTCTCTCGAGGATTTCATGGAGATTTGTTGTCCTCGGTAGATGAAGGTTGAGCTTTCTCTGCCAAAGGCTTCACCAACTAGGGTGATTCTTCACTTGATTTCTTCTTCTTTTGAGATTCATTGTCCAAGGTAGATGTAGTGGTCAACTTTTCCCAATTTTGCATCCTCAGTTTTGACAGTTATGTCTCTAATCTCCATATGATTGTTGCACATGACTTTCATTTTACTGAAGTTTATGTATAGGCCAACTTTTTTGCTTTCTTCGTTTAGTTCATCTAGCATTAGTTGAAAGTCGTGTAGGTTCTCTGCAAAAAGGATGATGTCGTCAGCAAATCTGAGGTTGCTCAGATATTAACCATCTATTTTAATTCCTCTATTCTCCTAGTTCAGGTTTCAGAAGATCATCTCGAGGCAGGCTGTGAAGAGTTTGGGTGAGCTGGTATGACCTTGTCTAACTCGTTTTTGGAGCTGGAAGGGTACAGAGTCTTTATGTAGCCTGACATAGGAGTTGCTGTGATTGTATATATATTGCAGTACTTTAATGTATACAAGGTCTATATCATGTAGAGTGATGGCCTTCATGACCATGGAAATTTCTACTGAGTTGAATGCCTTCTTGAAATCTATAGATGCTACAACGAGTGGCATTTTGTATTCTACTGCTTTCTCTTTCAGCTGATTTATTGGATGGAGATGGTCCATGGTCGAGTAGCTTCTTCTTAATCCTGCCTGTTCCCATGAGTGCCTATTGGAATAAGGGGTATAGTTGACCAAACAGGTGGTTCGTTCAGGTTAGGAGCTAAAAGGGGTTGAAATAGTAAGAGTAGCATTTACGTTATCGTCAAAAATAGTAGTTGCAATATTTGCATTTAGTACCTAAAGAAGGTAAATGACAAAAGACTATATATATATATATATATAGATATATGTAGTTACGGTCAAAGAATAGAAACTATGCCAGCCGCAAGTTTAGAAAGAAGGAAACCGGCTAGAAAGCCAAGGCAAACAAGCAATTCAACACGTGTTTAGAAACTTTCAAGGGTTGTCATTGGAAGTGATGTTTTAGATATCTAGCTAAAAGACAGTTCCTCATATCAAATTCTTGACTAAAGATATAGGGGGCGCTACATCAGTTTGGCAGAGTCTTTTTAGAGATAATTCTAAACTGACAATGTAAGACATTTTCTTGGAGCAAAAACAATAACCCTATTCCAAAACCAAAACATAACAAAACATGGACACAATTTAAAATGCAGACTACTAATGCCAGAAGTGATCAAATGAATCTTCAGATTTCAGAAAAATCAATCTTCATATTAATGAGATGGGCTATACATGCCTGACTGGTGTTTTTAAGAAATATATATAAAACATCACTTACTTTCCAGTGTTGTCACATTCAGAGATTTTTTTTTCCCCAGGGCAACGCCAGGTATCCCAGCTAGTATATATATATATATACATATATATATATATATAACACTCCACTGTTCAGGTTTGAGCACTCTTTAAGTGAGGTAACTCGTTCATTTTAATGCAATTTTATGCAATGCTCTTCCAACATGGAATGGAGCATTGTGGTGGACGGAGAATATATAAGTGTAAATAAATAGATTGCTTAAATTCAACCTTACTGACCGTCCAGTTCCATGGAGTAGAGGGAGGATATCAGCCTCTGGGTCTGAAGTTAAGGTTTCAATCCTACCTCATGGTACTGGATAGGATAATGAATAGTCTATAGCCACACTGAAGAATTATAATACAACGAAACAACTGTCTAGGGATGACACAATAATATATATATATATTGTGTATGTTTGTATTCTTTTTGTCATATATATAAATATTGGAGAACAGCAAGTCCAAAAAGCTATTGAGCAAATCTCATTTCAAGTCAATCTGAACATGAAACCAGGATATTATTGCTGATTTTTACAAGTTTTCATGTTTGTCCTATTTTTAAATAGCTTTTTATTACAACTTTGAATCAGATCAAGACAAAGAAAGGAACTGCCCCTGGACCAGACAACATCACCATCGACCTACTCCGAAAAGCAGGTAAAACCATCAATAGGAAACTGGCCGTCCTCTTCAACCTGTGTCTAAAACACAGTAAAGTCCCAGACGATTGGAATACTGCTATAATAATGCTATTATATAAAAAAGGAAACCCGAAAGACCTCAACAACTATAGGCCTATAAGCCTACTCAACTGTGTATATAAACTTTTCACAAAGATCATCACCAACCGAATCACAAAAACACTCGATGAAAACCAGCCACGTGAACAGGCTGGCTTTAGAAGAAGCTACTCGACCATGGACCACCTGCACTCGATAAATCAACTGAAAGAAAAAGCAGCAGAATATAGACTACCACTTGCCGTAGCATTTATCGACTTCAAAAAGGCGTTCGACTCAGTAGAAATCCCTAAGGTCATGGAGGCCATCAGTCGGCAAGGTGTAGATCCAGTATATGTTGAAGTGTTGAAACATATATACAATCACGGCAGCTCATTTATCAGGCTACATAAAGACTCGGACCCCTTCCAGCTCCAGAAAGGAGTAAGACAAGGTGATACCAGCTCACCTAAACTCTTCACAGCCTGCCTCGAGATGATCTTCAGAAGGCTAGACTGGGAGAGTAAAGGAATTAAAATAGACGGCGAGTATCTGAGCAACCTCAGATTCGCAGACGACATAGCCCTTTTTGCAGAGAACCTACACGACCTCCAACTAATGATAGATGAACTAAATGAGGAGAGCAAGAAAGTCGGCCTGCATATGAACTTCAGCAAGACGAAGATCATGTGCAACAACCACATTGGAGATAAGAACACTAAGATCGAAATCGAGGACACAGAACTCGAGAAAGTAGACCACTACATCTACCTAGGGCAACGAATCTCCATGAGACCCTCAAAAGAAGAAGAAATCAAGCGAAGAATCACACTAGGATGGCAAGCCTTTGGCAGAGCTAGCTCAACCTTCAAAAATAATAAGATCCCATTAATCCTAAAGAGAAGGGTGTATAACCAATGCATCCTCCCAATAGTCACTTATGGAGCTGAAACATGGAACTTAACCAAGAAACAGACCCGTAAGCTGAGAACCATGCAACGTGCACATGAAAGAATAATGCTGGGCCTCACATGGAGAGACCACAAAACAGCACAACACATCCGGGAAAAGACAAGAGTTAGAGACATCATAGAAGCCATAAAAAATCTCAAATGGCGGTGGGCTGGCCATGTTGCAAGAATGGCTGACAATCGATGGACATCACGACTCACAACATGGATTCCCCGAGACCATATGCGCAACCGAGGCCGGCAAAATATTAGATGGAGAGATGAACTAGACAGGTTCAGGAAGTACTGGCTCCGTGACGCCCATGATAGAGAAGTGTGGCAAATCCTGGGGAAGGTCTATGTCCAACGACGGACGCTAAAAGACTGATGATGATGATGATGATGATGACCCAGTGAGAACAAGACTCACACCCTCTAGCCAGAGGAGATCAAGTATATGCCTGGCCACTTTTAAGCATTCGCCCACTGTGATTTTATAGTTAAATGGAATTTTTTTAAATGACCTGGCATATACTGGACATCCTCTGGCTAGAGGATGTGGGTTCAATTCTCAGCTTTGGCTGGCTTTTTATTTTCTGATTGCGCTGTTTAATCATTGGCATATGATTACAGTCCAATTCAGAGTTGTGATAGAAAACCATTGAAAGTTAAGACGAAATTAAAACTAGTCAAAATCAATAATGATGAAGCAAGACTAATTGAATTGTTTGAATTGCTGAATAAAATTTCCAGATTTGGAAATAGTGACATAGATTGAATATATATATATATATATATATATATATATATATTGTGTAAAAACAATGTAGAAACTTTATAATTTAATCAATCAATTGGCTGTGCACATTTCAGGAAGAGTTTTCATTCTAAGCAGTATAAATGTACTTTTTAATGATTAAAAAGTCTACATCTAATTGAAAACTAAGGTTGCTCCAAATGTGTCTCTAAAATATAAAGAGTCCACAGGAAATCATCATCATCATATATACATATATATCTCAATGAAATGTTTTTCACTCAGTCAATCAGATCTGATTATGTTGAGAAAGAGGAAGGAAGATGTGATATTGTTAAATGGTATGACATCAATAAAAGAACATCTATTCCGATCATTTATTTTTTGGCAGTTGCTATGATATCATAAAAGAATTATGAGGTCTGCATTATTGAATTTCAAAAATGCCCAAAATGGTCATTTACAATTTTCATCGAAAACAATACTCGCAGGATATCTTCATGTTGCAATATTGTGCAAGTAATAGAATCAATTGATTCAAAGAAAGACTACTTACTCTTCCTTCTCTTCCTGCTGGTACTACTGCAATGGATGGTGGACACATTGTTGATCTTATGGTTCTTGTTTTTATACATTCATAAATACACTTATGTTCTTCACGTATTATCTCTTCAAGATCACAATTAATTTGAATGACATTTTATACAAGGGTAAGCTATGGCTAAGAAAGAGCTGATGAAATTTTAGAGGAGTCAACTTTACTCAGTTTTTAGTGACGATGGCATTGGTAACAGTATGCGCTCTCTGAGTGCTTACTAGGGGTTGATACTAGTAGTGGTCCAAATTTAGTGATTTTCGCACTTAATATAGCGCTTTTCTTGTTTTGGCAGCAGGAAAATTCAACATCAAGTGCTATTCTGAACCCATCTTTAGCACTATAATTTAGAAATTTTAGCTAATTTTTTTTAACTTTCTGGCCATTTTAAGCAAAACTAACCACTTTTAGCTATTAAAAATGGCCAACAGTATTGTTCTGACGTTTTTCTAGATTGATTTAGCACAAGAAAGTTTTTCAACTTAGCAACGCAGGATACCAGTGCCAAAGAAAGAACTAATAGCTGGTATTTAGTCCATGAGAGGGAATAACTTTAGGAGGTCAACGAGAAAAATTTTCAAAGATTCTATAAACATATCCCCAGTTGTGACACCATCAGGGGAGGAAATGTTTTCAACAAGAAATCAACGTCTTGCCATAAAGCCTTCTAGTAATTTGATAACACAAGAATATCAATGTTTTGGATCGCCTAGGGTTTATTCCTTTTTTTTCCAATCTGTACTGTTTATTCACAGCAGTAGACTGATGTTCTAAGTAAGTTACGATAAAAATCAACTGAAGAAAAAATCATGACCAAAGAAAACAGGTCTGGTTAGTCACTCAATAGAAACCTACATGCTTATTCAACGTCTTCTGGCAGCATGACGTGTTGGAGGCGATCAATTTTCGGAAAATTGGGAAGAAGAGGTGATTAATGAATAAGTTACTTCACTCGCTTTTTCGTTGGTCACTGTTTACTAAAAAAAAGTCAGAATTTTCCAAAAACAAGCCTAAATCCTGTCTGACACAAAATTATCCGATTTGGCATAAACTTACATTTTAAATCAACCCCCGTATACAAACCTATTTGTGGGGTGGGGAATTCTGGAAAAAACAAAAAAAAGTTCTTTCTTCAACTCTCTAGTTCCATCAGTGTGTGCAATACCTATATAGCCAGGCAAACCAACTTGAAAACCTTTGGTGACAGTTTTAGTCGACTGTTTCTAATACTATTTAAAAGTCAATAATGGTCGACAAAAAAAAAAACTAATGATAGAAAAACCTTATCCGCTGTTTCCGACCCACGCTGTTTACTAATGGCCGAAGACATTCTGAATAAGTTGCAATTAAAAACAACCAAAAAAAAAAAAAATCAAGACCAAAGAAAATACTTGACAAAAATCAATAATGGTTGACAATGTTTCATCAGATATAAAAAAAAAAATGAAGATAAAAAAATAATGAGCTTATCAGATTTTTTACAGAAAATACGAAAACAAAAAGACAAACAATCCAAACTTTACATCTTGTATCATTTGATAGGAATCAAGAGTCACTATCAATACGAATCTTTATAGGATAGGTCTGGTGAATTGCTCAATGGTAGGTGAACAACATCTTTTTAGCAACAGGCAGTATAAGGAGTGGTTATTTAAAAAAATAAAAATGGCAATGGGCAGGCCATACTGCAAGAATGAAAGACAACCAATGGACATCACGTCTTACAACATGGATCCCCAGAGATCATATGCGGAACCAAAGCCGACAGAACACAAGATAGAGAGATGAACTTG
This sequence comes from Thysanoteuthis rhombus, assembly GCA_963457665.1. Classification (NCBI taxonomy): domain Eukaryota; kingdom Metazoa; phylum Mollusca; class Cephalopoda; order Oegopsida; family Thysanoteuthidae; genus Thysanoteuthis; species Thysanoteuthis major. Next base: position 26,210,051 of record OY735224.1, on the reverse strand, counting down.
CGAAGCCCACAATTGGAAAGTGTAGCGAGTCCTGGGGAAGGTCTATGTCCAACGACGGATGTTAAAAAACTGATGATGGTGATGATGAAGATATAGAAAAAACTGGAAAGATGGGTTGATTAATTAATAAATCATTTCTCTCACCTCTTGTTGTACAGTGATCACTAAATCTAATCTCTAAAATGGGCAGAAGGGACACTGCCGAGGGTTTTATGTTCCTTCTGTATCTACACTAGGTCTGCTGTGGTTGGACCACTGTTTTTAGGAGGTTTTAGTTAATCAGAAGTTGTATGTATACTTCTTTATATCACACAAGTCTCTGGCTAGTCTTAATTTTAGAAAAGTCAAAATCTTCAAAAAAACAAGCATGAATGCTGCTGGACACAAACTAAGGGGACAATTTAGTATAAACTTACATTGTAAATTGACATCCCCCACTAAAAACTTATTTTGGGTGAGAAATTTCCAGAAAACAAAAGATCTCTTCTAGACATAAGAAGTAAATGTTTGAATTTTCAGCCATCTAGCTCCATCAGAGCCGCCTGTACACAGAATGGATAGATAGTCAAACTTGCCAGAAAACTGAACAAACTCTTGTTGACAGTTTTGTTTTACAGTTTCAAATAGAATAAGTATCGATATAAAAAGTTGTATGTTGTTTGTACTACCGGCAAAACATGGACAGCCCCAAGGTTCCTGACATCCTTGGGCACCCTTTATTTACTTTTACAGTGGAGAAAAACATGCAGGAATTTTAAAAAAAAGTTTGTTACAATAATCAGGGAAAACAAAACAGTTCCAATGGAGCATCGGAATTTCAGATCATTATTTAATGAATATAACCGATTCATTATTATAATGAAGGGTGTGTCCATAGTGGCTTATCAAGGGTGCGACAGGCATGGGAAGTGCCCTAGGCACCACTGAGCAGTTTCTATCAAAATCAGACCAGACATTCTCAGTGAGTGGAGAAAGAACTTCCTTTGATTATCTAGGATGAGAAACAGTAGGATAGCCAGATTGTGAAAACACAGATTAATTATCAGTCGAGAATACATTGCTTGGAGCGACATGACTGTGTATCTCACAGTACAACAGCTCAGTACCTACAGACAGTCAGACTATTCCCAAACGCAAAGTGTAGAGGAAGTCTAAAATTTTGAGCAAAATCTATGAAATTTAATGTTCTTATTAAAAGTGACATGACTGCGTACATCACAGTATAACTGCTCCGGACTCACTGGCAGTTAGACTATTCCCCAATGCCAACTGAAGAGGAAATCTGAAAGTTTGTGCAAAATCTATAAAATTTAATGTCCTTATTATCCTGGATACACGTCTAATCTTTCATCAAGTATCCAGACTGAATTCATCCACATGATGGCATTCACTGATTATCAGAGTTTACTGAGATATAATAATAATAATAATAAGACCAAGTTCTATGGTCTCATGTTCAACTCAATTCCTGATCAGACACACCATGAGTAAATGTCAGAAATAGTGGGTTGATTTGATTGATTGTCAGTTGATTCTGACAGGAAAACAGAGTAACATGTAAGAGAGTCCTCCCTTGGCTGTGTTTAGATAAGCCTCAGGATAAACGAAGAAAGGAAAGAAGTCGGCCTACACATGAAATAAAAGATCATGTGCAACAATCAAATTGAGAATAAGGACATAACTGTCGAAATCGAAGATGCAAAACGAGCAAGACAAAGGCCATGTGCAATAATTATGCAGGAAACAAGATCATGAAGATCAAAATGGAAGATGCTGAATTTGAAAAAGTAGACCACTGCATACACCAAAGACAACAGATCTGTCAGAAACCCACAAAAGAAGAAGAAATCAAGCAAAGAATCACTCTAGGATGGCAAGCCTTTGGCAGAGCAAGCACAACCTTCAAATGCAAGACAATCCCAATAATCCTAAAAAGAAGAGTATGCATCCAATGCATTCTCTCGATAGTCACTTATGTAGCTGAAACGTGGAACCTAACTGAGAGACAGACCCGCAGACTGAGAAGCATGCAACACACGCATGAGAGAATCATGCTCAGCCTCACATGGAGAGATCACAAGATAGCATAGTATATCAGGGAGAAAACAGAGGTCCAAGACATCATAGAATCCATTAGAAAACTCAAATGGCAATGGGCTGTTCATGTTGCAAGAATGGCAGACAACTGATGGACATCATGACTCACAACATGGATCCCCAAAGATCACTCGCGAAACCGAGGCTGACAAAATATAAAATGGAGAAATGAACTGGACAAATTTAGAAAATACTGGCTCAGCGACAACCATGATAGAATTTCCCAAGAATTTGCCACACCTCTCTATGTCTAACAACGGGCGATAAAAGGCTGATGATGATGATGATGATGATGATGATGAAATATGAAAAGACCTACAACACTCATCAAAATAAAAGAAGTAAAGTTAGTTTATGAAAACAAAACACCACATCATGATGCTTCAACTTCCAAGATGGAAAGATGAATTAGAAAAATTCAGAAAATACTGGCTTCACGATGCCATCATAAAGAAATGTGGCGGATCCCGGGGAAGGTCCATGTCCAACAATGGAATGAAGTATGATGACATTACTGCTGTGATGGCTGGACATACAACTGACACTGTGAATTATAACAATCACTCACTAAACTTATTGGGCATACATGCAACAAAGCAGGAAACAATGACTGTCATGTTTTGGAGGAACCATCGGAGCTCTATACATATTCTTCTTTTATTCAACACAGCTGGAAAAAGCTCAGAAATATGCCTGGAGTTGCAGTCCAAAACATGGTGGAGTGCAGGGACAGAAGCAGTGAAATCCATCAACAAATACCTTGAGGAGGTACTTCAGGTTCTCCAGTACATGGCGAACGATGAAAACGAGACCAGTGATGCAAGCCGTGTAGAGTCGAGGTTTTTTTGACTTTGCTTTGTCAAGAACGATAAATTGAAGTTGAAAGACTTCAAAGATAAAAGAAACGAATGGCTGAGTTAACAGACACTGGGTTAACAGCCATAGAGGAAACACGGTCTTCGCAGAGAGATAGGCGAAGGTTTGCTTGTTTCCATGACACTGACACCAAGTTTAGGTTCCTTCTCAATGTTGGCAGACAGTGTTATAGCACCAAGAGTAACAACCCAAGGAAGAGCAAAAATTTGGATGAATTTAATGGCAGCTAATGGACAAGCAACTATACGAAAAAATTTTGAATTGCAGAATGCTGTTATGAATAAATTCAAAAATTTACTGTTCAGTATAGAGATGAGAGTGTCTTCCTTAATTTTTGTATCGCTAACCATCCTAGTTTCTGTCATAAGTTGTCAGAGATTATTAAGTGAGTTAAGACCAGTGCTTTTGAATAAGAGACCCTTCATGACACTATGATCTTAATCTGATGAGTGTAGAAAAAGAAGGAACTGAAATAAAACTGAGCACGTCATCATAGGCCAACACGCATCAGCAAAAGCAAGGACGGTTTCATTTTAATTTTCTTCTGGTGCCATAATTTGTTAATCGAAATATTAATGATCATGACTTGTATTTTTGAGTTGATATCATGATGAGAATATCTAAAAGGTGGCTGTCATCATGTCAGATGTTTGGACAGTGGTGCAATATCAGTGCTTGCCATATAGATATAAGCCCCTGAGTGTCTATTTAGATAACTGACAAATAATCATTATCTGGACGCATTACAGGTATTCCCTATCACTTGGCGCCTTTGGCGACTGCCATGTTGTTAGTATCTCGAGCCAGCCCAGCTGCAATACAAGATAAGATGAATGTCACCATTTCAGATGTTTGGATAGAGGCACAATTTCAGTGCTTGCCGCAGGTGCTATTTTCCGGAGATATGCCCCTCCATTTTATTACTGCCAATTATTATCTTCACACATTTCAGGCTCTTCTTATCACTTTGCACCTTTGGTGACTGACTGTGTTGCCAGTACCTTGAGTCAGCCCCGCTGCAATATAATGAATAATAAATGTAAAGGTTCTAATTATTGATACAAGGAAGTTTCAAAGATTCAATTGCAAGTGAACCAAGCCATTTTGCGAACAAATCAACCTTATTGCTGGAAAAGAAAGATTTCAATTGTAAATCTTTGCTTCTTTCTTTCCCATTAAAATATTTTCTTTTTTTTTTTTTTTTTCAGTTTTGAAGAAAGATCCTCAATGTTAATGTGCTTCTGTGCATAGATTGTAATTCATGTCTCATCAATTTTTTTGGAAACGATGAATCATGTGAGATTAGGTATTGTCATAGTTCAATACATTTTTTTACAAATATGTTCAGTGTTGATATGGCAATCAGTTTGGCCTTCACATGAAATTCAGTGAAACGAATGTCATGTATAACAAACATGTTGAGGACAAAGACACAACGATCAAAATCGAAAACGTGGACCTAAAGGAAGTGGAACACTATATATACCAAGGACAACAAATCTCCATGAAATCCTTGAAAGAAATCAAGCAAAGGATCACTCTAGTTGGTCAAGCTTTTGGTAGAGCAAGCTCAACCTTCAAAAACAAGAAAATCTTATGAGTTCTTATAAAAAAGAATCTACAAACAATGCATCCTCCCAACTCTCAGATATGGAGCTGAAACATGGAACCTAACCAAAAGATTGGCTCTCTAAAACCATGTAATGTGTACAGGAGAGAATCATGCTGAAAGAGATCACAAGATAGCACATTATTATATTAGAAAACAAACAAGTGTCAGTGATATTATAAAAACAATGAGGAAACTTGAATGGCAATGGGCTGGTCACATTGCAAGAATGCCAGACAACCAATGGACATCATGACTCGCAAAGATGGATCCCTAGAAAACATGCACAAAATTCAGAAAGTATTGACACTATGGTACCTATGATAGAAAGGTCTGGCAAATCTTAGAGATCCATGTCTAACAATGGACACAAAAAGACTGATGATGATGATGATGATGATGAACATTTTTCATGCAAATTCATATACAGTGGTCTATTACCAAAAAAAGAAGTAAGGAAATGCTGCCTGTAAATACAGAAAACTTATGTTCAATTTAAATCCATTAAATGCAAATGACGGAAATTTCCATTAATACAGTTCTATGGCAAACTCAATAAAATTTCTATTTCATTGTGATTGTTGATGGCAACTCAGTTCCATCAGGGCAATGGACAATGGCTCTGATAACGCAATGGCTAATAATTATTCTTTGCCTCTTGCCACAGTCTGTGGGTTAAGTATACCTACTCAAATATATGTACATGCACATGTATATAATCATACTTGTCTATATATATGCATATATATACATAAATACATCAATACATACATCTCTATGCATGCATTCCCATCTTCTTATTCACATATAAATGATTGCTTTCAGAAAAAATCAATAACATTAAATTAAAAGCCCCGATCTGGTGCTTTCATAAAATTCTACCAATCAATAACCCTTCAGAGAATGGAGATTTATCCAAAAATAAAAGGAAGTAATGTACTCAGTTCTACAAATTTCTGTCAAAAACATTCAAAACAGAACCATTATTATTGTTATCAATTTTTTGACTAATATTTTATCTTTATTTTTCTGTTGCTCTTTATTCCAACTTATGCAGGCCATCAATCTGTGGCAGTGTGGTAAACAGTGTGTTTCGGAAAATAAAGGATAAGCTCTCAAATTCAAGTCCCCTTGGCTCCGGGGAAGCCCAATCAAACATAAAAGGTGCTCTTTTCAGTCTCAACTACAAGAACTCTTCGCCATGACAGGTCAAATCTAACACTTGAACCTACCCTTCATCCCGTTCTAATCTCCCTTGATTTGTTGTTATTTATATGCTAGAAGTATTAGTAGCAGAAATATTATCTTTATGATATTTTTATTTGATGAAGCATAGTCAATTATTATTATTGTTTTTATTTTTTTGACAGGTATTTTTCTTTAATCTAAATTTTTAAGTTACTTTTTATCACAACTCGCTTCCGTCATTCAACAGCAGTGAATGAACAGTGCAGAGTAGAAAATAAAAGATAACCTCTCAAAAATTTGAGTTTCCAATAAAAAAAATTTTATTATCGTAACTGAAACTTCATTTCAGTCAGACTAAACGTTCGTAGAGAACTGATTAAAAAAATAGAAACACTTTTTTTGAAACAATATTGCTGGTTCTACAAAACTAAATTGCAAAAAGGAAAAGCTTCACACTATTAATGTCGTGAAACAAACAATATTCATGTCAAAAACCTGTTTTATATTATGAAAATAACCACAAAAACAACGGCGAAATTAATTTACTCAAGTTTACAAGGTTGGAAAGTATCCCAATGTTTTAAATATCATGAGAACCAGTTGTGTAGCTTTTATGTAACTAAGCAAATAGAGGGGATCTTACTGCATATGCATGAATAAACACTCTCCTGTGGAGTAACTCGGTCAGCAGTGGGATGCCATTGAGTACCCTGTAACCATCACATTCACAAAAGAGCTTGTCTATTTTTCGTGTCTTCTGTCATCAACATCACATCACATCACAGTACCCCTACAGTCTAGATTTGGCTTCCCAAGACTTCCAGCTTTTTGTGTTGAAAGAAAAAGATTTCAGACCTTTAACAAGATTAAAGAGTACATGATGAGAGAGATGATGATAATCTCAAAGAATGATTTGCAGACTGTTTTGAAAAGGAGAAGGGATGCTGACATAAGTGTGAAAAGTTCCACGGAGAGTACTTTGAAGAAACTAAAGCACCATTGCCCCAAGGTGGCTATTTTTCATTAAAATTAAATGGCTAGACACATTCCAGACGGATCTTGTATTACCGACGAAGGACATAAAATCTATCATCAACTATCTAGACTTCAGAGCTGATGCTATCTTGACAATGTGTTGACATTTTGAGCAATGAGATTTTACCATTATCATCATTCATTCTACCAGAAAGACTAATATTCGTAGAATTCATACAGTTCACAAATTACTTTCATATCTTCCAAAATATAGAAATTGTAAAAATCAATCAAAAAATGAAGTATTGGTATAAAGCTAAAGTACCCCAGAAAACTGATCCTTGATTTATGAGCTTTTCGTTATCTCACCTGAAGAAATCATCATCATCATCATCAGTCTTTTAACATCTGTTATTGGACATAGACCTTCCCTAGGATTCACCACAATTCCCTATCATGGGGATATGCAACATGTGCATGAGAGAATCATGCTCAACCTCACATGGAGAGATCACAAGACAGCACAGTATATAAGGAAGAAAACAAATATTCGTGACATCATAGAAACTATTAAAAAACTCAAATAGCAATGGGCAGGCCATGTTGCAAGAATGAAAGACAACCGATGGACATAACATCTCACAACATGGATCCTCAGAGATCACATGCGAAACCGAGGCTGACAAAATACAAGAAGGAGAGATGAACTGGTCAAATTTAGAAAAAACTGGCTCCGCAATGTCCATGATAGAGAGGTGTAGTGAATCCTGGGGAAGGTCTATGTCCAACAACGGGTGATAAAAGACTGATGATGATGATGATGAAATATAAAAAGCCCTACTACACTCATCAAAGTAAAAGAAGTAAAGTTAGTTTCCGGAAAAAAATACCGCATCATGATGCTTCAACTTCCAAGTTTAAATAAACGCTGTCAGATTTTGTGACGTTGTTGTTGATAAACTTTTAAGCATTAATTTATCAACATTTATTTTTTTGTGATAATCTTTATCGTGCAGAACATGATTCTATATCTTCAAGAGAGGCCGGGCTCGGAAAAATAGCTTGTTTGTTATTCTAAATCATAATATTTGGGTGTGAACAGAAAGTTTACTCGACTAAAATGACAAGAAACAACTTATCACCAGAGGATGTGGCAAGTTGAAACATGAAACGTCAAAAGCTTTTTTGTTTTTTACTTGAGCAGTCATGACTTCCTTTTTGCACCGCCCACATAAATAACACCTTCTGTTCTTCCTTGGGTAATGGGCACAAACATTACCAGTATGTTTTTGAAAACGTTTCAGGCAGGTGAGAAATATTTCAATGCAGCTGTTGCATTACCGGCTTCTTCTTGACGGAGTTTAGGGTGGGAGGGGCATGGTGGGGTAGGAGTAAGGTTTTTCCAGATGTGCAAAAACTCCTCTTGGATGATTACGCAATGCAATATCCGAATAAAATCTTTTCATTTTCTTTCCAACCAACTCCCCCCCGCCCATATATACGCCACCACCTCAAAAAAGTCAAGGACATTTTATCTACGTTCGGGAAATTATTGTAGGATATGTGTCAATATTTCTTGTCCATAACATTGGTCAAGGTAGGTAACTATCAAATGCTAATTATAAAGACTACCTTATTTTTATTTTTTTTGCTGAACACACGAAAAATCATGATTTAATTTTCCTTCCTCCCTCATAAACAACACTTTCCGTCCCCTCCCCCACACATAACAGGTACAAACATTGTAAGTATGCTTTTAAAAACATTTCAGGCAGATGAGAAATATTTCAAAGTAGCTGCTGCATTACCGACTTCTTGTTGCCAGAGATCAGAAGAAATTGGTGCGGGAGCGGGGGGGGGGGTCAGGTTTTTCCAGCTGCACAAAAACTCTTCTTGGATGATTATGCTGCATTCATATCAAATCTCTTCAATTTTTTTTCCAACACATCTCAACCCGAACCCCCACAAAAAAATTATCAAAGACATTCTATCTAGGTTCTGGCGATTGTATAACATGTGCTTATATTTTTGGTCTGTAAAGGGAGATAATTATTAAATGCTATTAAAAGAGAAGTCTTCAACACTATATTTTTTTTTCTTTCTTTCTTTTTTTTTGGCAATTGTATAAAAAAAAATCTGGATTTTTTACTTCAACAATCACGACCCGTTCTTCATTCCGACAACATTAGACAACATTCCCCGTTCCACCGTGGGTAACAGGTACAAACATCATTAGTATGTTTTTGGAAACATTTCAGCAGGTGAGATATACTTAAATGCAGCCATTGCAATACCAATTTACCTTCCTGACGGAGATACAGAGGAGGGTATGTGTGAGCAGGGGGTCAGATTTTTTTCCAGGTGTGCAAAAGTTGTTCTTAGATGCATGGCAGTATTCCTATCAAATCATTTCAGTTTCTTTTCTTTCCAATCAGACCCCTGCCTCCCCCCCAACAAAAAAAAAATGTCAAGGATATTTTATTTAGGAATTTAACATTTGTCACAGGAGATAGCTATCAAATGATTAAAGAGTAGTTTCTCTAATCTATTCATTCATTTTTGAGAATTCATAAAACATCTGTGTTTTTGCTTCGGCAATCACGACTTCCTCTCTTATCCAACTCGCATGAACGATGTCTTCCGTTCCTCTACCGATAACGGGCGCAAATACCAGAAATATGTTTTTGAAAGTGTTTCAGGCAGGTGAGATATATTTTGCTGCAGCTGTTGCATTACCAATTTCTTTTTGACCGAGATTGGGCTGGGCTGGGCTGGGCTGGGCTGGGTAAGGTAAGGCAGGGTTGGGTGGGATGTGCAAGGGATCAGGTGTTCCCATATGTGAAAAAACTGCTTTTGTATGTGCATGCAAAGCAGCATACATACCAAATCTCTTCATACTGTATAAAACCATCCCCACAATAATCTCAAGGACATTTTACAGTAATGCATTCCATAAGTGCTCTAGATATGTTCCTAAAAATTGAAGCAGTAAACAAAACTGCACCATACGAGGTCATTATATCATAGCATAAATAAAGATTGTGCCAGCGATTGGTCTAGAATAATATGATGTTGTTGTTGAGCCTTAACAAGATTGAAGGATTAGTGCTGTGCATCTCATCTAGTAGCTTTTTTCTGGAGCTGGTAAAATATCACTAGGCGTCAATATATATCACTACAAGATGAATCATTATGTGTGTGTGTGTGTGTGTGTATTCTAATACACATAGCACATTATTCATAGAGCACAGTATACAGTTATTTGGAGACTGTTCATGACACTGTCTATTATTACTATTTCAGAAATCTAACATTACTGAATTTATTATGAAAAATAGCTGAGAATCAGCACTAAATAGAGTATAACTGTATTTGAGTTTAGGGGATAACAGAATTCATTTTCTCTTAACTTCAGCCAGAGAACATGGTAATTTTTTTTTTTTTCCCATATTTACCAACTAGTTATTACCCACGATAAAATCAATGGCTTTTAGTTTCTTGGAGATCATTTTTCTTTTTTAGAAAAGAAACTATATATATATATATATATATATATATATATATATATATATATAGTTTCTCTTAACTTCAGCCAGAGAACATGGTAATTTTTTTTTTTTTCCCCCATATTTGCCAACTAGTTATTACCCACAATAAAATTAATGGCTTTTAGTTTCTTGGAGATCATTTTTCTTTTTTAGAAAAGAAACTATATATATGTATATATATATATACACAGACTGTCTCAAATTTCTGTTCTGAGATTTCTATCCAATCACGGTGAATTTGATTAGTTCAAATTTAGCTCAGTGTCTGAGAAATCTGGAAAGAAAAAGGAATAAGAAAATGGATTGTCTGTTTTGAGACATCCTGGACTGTAGTTTTATTCTTGGTGTAAGACTGTTTATGAGACAAGTTGATATTTTACAAGTGTTAAACTTGCCAGCTCAGATGCCAGTAAGATGTTCTCTGTTAGAATAGCTCAATATATTAATGATTAAATGCAGTATAGAAGGAAGGCATTTCATTGGACATGCAATGAATTGAATTGAGCCCACATGGTAAAATTGACACCAGGATCTGTGACATCACGAAGAGAGTTGAACAAGAAGGGTCATTGCCTTTTTGATTTACGTGCCTTGCACGTGGGTATTTTAACCACAGCAGCAGCCATTATGAAAAGTGACGAGACGCATGTGGTAGAAACAATCAAAACAAAGAAAGTTCTATCAAATACAATAAATAAAAGTGGCAGAAAGTTCTTATGACAAGAAATTGAAAAAATTGCAGATATTTTGAGAGAAATATCAATAACATTTATTTAATGAAAAGTGAATAATGATGAAAAAATGAGTAAACATATTCTAAACCAAAAGAAAACTTGAGCACACAAACAATCAATACAGGCCGACGTGAAAACCGAATACTCATCAGATTAGACCTAACAAGTGAGGATGAAAAATAAGTAGGAAAATATGACCTACCAAGGGTCATTTGTCACATGTTTTTTATCTGATGATAGAAGAATGTGACTCATGAAGGAAGATGCTGTTATCCAAATGGATAAATCAGGAAAAAAAATGCAAGCTTACTGAGACAAGAAAATGGCCACTCACAATTAGGTTGTCAAAATAATCTGCGGTTAAACTCAATGTTGGTAAGAGCAAATGACTAAAAGAGGTTTTCATATCAGTCATGATGTAAGCAGGAATTATACTGATCTAAAGCAACCTGAACCTCAATACTAGTACTGGTGCTAGTGAAGGCCATGAATAAAGCTAATAGGAAATATTAATCATGTGACATGGATTTCTTTGCTCAGCAAATGGTAAAGAGTGAGTGATATCAGGCTGTGATGTAAGAAGATACAGGACTACTTTACTACCTTCATATCTTTATCTATGGACATATTTATTTTCATACTTTTTTTATTTTTTTTGTGAAATAAAAATGAGCTGTTACATTGGTTCGGGTATCTTCTGACTGTTTCCACTCCTTATTAGGTTATCCTACATGGAATGGCTGTTTCTCGGCATTTGTCCCTATGATTGCAATTTCAACAAATTCTGGTGCAGAAAATGTAGTTATAAACATCTAACTGATTATACGACATTAGGTGTTTTTTTAAAATTTTCTATTTATGATTCATCATATGTTTCACAGAGATAATCCCCGAATCTTGGAGATGGTGCACTCATAGGAAATCCAACTATTGCTTTTGTTCAGCCTTAGAAAGAAAAATGCTGTTCAAGCTTTCAAGAACATCAATTTTACATTTGGAAGCTCAATCATACTGCTGAAAAATGGATGAAATGCATTCAAAATTAGCCAGAGGATATCCAGCAAAGCAGACATGGGCCAATTTTGTTACACAACAATTCCTGAACCCACGTTGGCAATCCAATCAAAACAAAGTTGCTGCAAGTTAATTATGTGATCTTTTATCATCCATATCCATTAGACTTATCTCCAACAGATTATCACCTATCCCATCTATCTAACCTTTTTCTACGCAATAGATAAAAATATGCCAACAAACAAGTAGTGATGACGGCACTTGAACAATTTCTAGCTTCAAAAGAAACTAACTTCTCTAAAGGAGTGATCTATACACTTGATACCCAAAGGAAAGTAGTTATCAAAGCAAATAGAGTTTATTTTCATCAATAAACCAGGCTTGTTTACATTTTCAAGCCGTGTGTTTTTCTTTCCTTCCATAAACGGCCATTTCACGTGGGGCAACCTAATAATATATTCTGAGCTACAAAGTTCATTCAGCAAGGGTATTTCATGCATGTCACAAATAATTTATCCATTCTTCTCTAGCTCTGTTCCATCTCTTTGTATGGCAAGGAACTGTCGTGTGAGTGTTACCAGTTTTCTTTTTTTAATTAGGTGCCACATAATTCAGCGTGGGCGATAACGTCTTTTTATTCATCGTGGTCTCCTGCTCTCTGAATTGAATCAGTTGCCTCCTCTGATTTTGCTTTGATGTTAACCCATCTATCACTTCCATTCTCTGTCTCCCCCCGGATTCTTTTTCCTTCCTGCTTCCCAGTTCTAAGTAAATGTTCTAATGTCTTTGTATGGTGTGTTCAAAGAATTTTGATTGCTGTCGGGGTTGGGCAATTTCTAATCAAAAAGAAGTGTAAAGTGTTCCCTCCCATTCAATAACCTACAGGTTACCCTTGAGCAAGATGTAGAACCTCTCAAGTTTCTCAATCAGGGTCACATGAGGCCATGGATGGAAAGCGGTGGATGGTCTTTACAGACAGACATCACAAATCGAAGTTAATGGATGCAAAACTAAAAATGCCAGGCACATGAATTTACTGGTCATTGGAAAGGGCTACCCATCCAATATGGACATTACAACTGAAGAAAGTAAGAAGGAAACCACTTTAGTATTCAGACCTCGTACAATAATCAAATCAGGTCAATTAACAGAGTTAGCCATCCAAAGTGAACTCTGTGGTCACAGGATACTGGCTGATAGTACAGATAGCTTCAATAGAATTTTTTTTCTCACTTTTATGGCTTCAGTTAGTTCAATTCAGTTTCACAAATCAAATATTCATTTTAGACAAGTTTTTCTAATGAAAGAGTTACAAACTTCACAAGCAAAAATTTGTGGTTGTATTTGTGTGTATGTTGAGGTGAGGGTGTGATGGAAAAAATGAGCTCATCAGTAAGGTGTAAGATTCTGTCCTAAAGTTATTTGAAGATTATCAAATGAAAGGAGTAAGACAATGTGATATCAGCTCACCCAAACTCTTCATAGCCTGTCTTGAGATGATCTTCTGAAACCTAGACTGAGAAAATAAAGGAGTCAAGAGAGTCAAAATATCTGAGCATCAAATTTGTGAACAACATCATCCTTTATGCAAAGAACCTACAGGACCTCTAACTAATGCAAAATGAACTAAACAAAGAAAGCAAATAAGTCACCCTACACATGAATCTCAGCATAACAAAGGTCACATGCAACAATCACATTTGAAATAAGAAAACAATGATCAAAATCAAAGCTCAACCTTAAAAAAACAAGAAAATCCCATGAATCCTAAAAAGAAGAGTATACAATCAATGCATCTTCCTGGTAGTCACCAATAGAGCTGAAACATAGAACCTAACGAACAGACTGACTTGCAAACTGAGAAGCATGCAATGCGCACATGAATGAATCATGTTCAACTAGAGAAATCATAAGACAGCAAAATTACGAGGAAGAAAACAGGACTCTGAGACATCATAGAATCCACCAGAAATCTCAAATGGCAATGGGCTGGTCATGTTGCAAGAATGGGAGACAGCTAATGCACATCATGACTCACAATATGGATCCCCAGAGATCACATGTGCAACTGAGGCCGGCAGAATACAGGATGGAGAGACAAACCAGATAAATTCAGAAAATATTGGCTCTGCAATGCCCACAATAGAAAGGTATGGTCAATCCTGGGAAAGGCCTATGTCCAAAGACGGACATTAAAAGCTGATGATGATATGTGATGTACACCTGAAGGAGGCTAGAAAGCACACCATCCAAAATTTAGTGATCAAAACCATTTGATTAAGTGAGGAAATAAAAGCAATACTTCATATCCAATTTCAAGATAGTACAGAGAAAAAACTGTAGAGCATACCGACAGAAATGCAGTGATTTAAACAAGAAAGATAAGGATACCAGTATAAAAGATTAATGGAATAAAAAATATCACCATCACTCAGAAACTCAGAGCAAATTTATTCATTTGTGGACTGGGGTAGTTGAACAGAAAAACTGGAGCCTCTTTCTAATTTAATAGTTTCACAGAATGTTCGTCTTGGCAGCGGTTCTCAAACTTTATTGGATGATGACACACCAAGAAATGTATTTGACTTACATGGTATACATACCCAGTCAATATATGGAAAACTCTAGCCTTTTGATGTACATACTCATAACCTTTCTCCTTTTGCTGGAAAGACTAGAGCCTCTAAAAAATCAACCACTGGATTGGCAACTCTGTCATAAAAGTGAACAGACATAACACCCATACAGGTTGAGTTCAAGACTATAAGTACATGTATATTTCAAGAGATTTACGCAGATCACTTGGGAGATAGTTGCTGCACACAATCGTGCCACAGCACACAGTTTGAGAAAACTCTGCCTTAGAGACATTTTCATTAAAGACACCTTGGTCTTTAGAGTAGAATCATGATGATCGTCATCCATTTACACTTCTTAGAAATTGATCCTTACACCAAGATGACTGGTGTTAGGACCACATTCTGTGAGATTCGAGTTTGTAGCTTTCAAAAGCTTATCAGCATGAACTTTGCAGGCTGATATGACCATAAAATTTTCAACCAATTACAAAGTGTTTCTTCTGATTTATTGTCTAGGATATTGTTTGTTGACTGACAAAATGATAAAAAAAATATTCTCATTTTTACTAACTTTCTCTACTCTTATTTCTTCTTTAATCAATTATAAATGCTATTGAGTAAACACGGTGCTAATTAGTGTTTATTTCCTGGGTCGATAACGTTTTTTGGAATGAATTGGTTTTTGTTGAGAACTAATAAAGGATATAAGTATTAAAAAAATCCAATTTTTGGTTCAACTCAATTTCCTCCATGTTTGTTTTCATAACAATTTTTCCAGGAATGTTATCTTGTTATCCAAGAGGTTATCTTCCTATTGACACCAGCAATCTATCATTTGTTCACACATACAAGCTGGGATCTCCAGCATAGCCCAGGAAGGAAAATTCAAACATAATGTAGTGCCCACTTTTTCCAGCTAAAGAAAATCATACATATACGGAGTTATCTGCCCTTGGTAGGGATTCTACTGATTCATCTCTGTAGAAATGATAAATTCCTTGTCGTTTCCTCTTTGACGTCGCACAGAGCTACCAATCAGATAGCTAATTGTTATCTTTACCATATTTAAATTGTGGCGGTAAATCTGTCTCCCTCTTCTGTGTTCCGACGGCCTCGAGGAAAGCTCGTCTCTTCTCTCTCTCTTTAGTTAGGATAGTTAGTATAGTTTTTATACACACTTTCTTCTTACACACACATCATCACATATTCATCTCAAGAGCACATCCTATCTAAGTTAAGCACTCCTCTCATCGTAGTTAGGTCGGACTTACTAAAATAACTTCGTAGTGGCTACAACTAGGATAACCAAACTGACAGACATTCTATAGACTCTATCTCACATGTAGTTAGTGACTTTCCTTTCACTTCATTCTTCTTATCTCTACATCTTTATCCAGGTACATCCCTCCATGTATTCGTGTTGGTAGTAACTCCGGTCCTCATTTATTTTAATTATCTTATGAATTAAACCTGGCACTGTTTTTGTTCTTATATCCGTGTTTTGTTAACAATCCAACTGTGTACTAACCTTGTTTTGTGCTTAAGCAGAGAACACGCTACTTATCAGGATTTATCTCCTTAGATCAATTCTGGTAATTCATATTTTAGGGAGGCTAATATAATTAGCAGCCCTGAAATAGCAACAACACAGGAGAACAAATAATTCTTTACAGAGATTTCATAGAATAAACTAGGGTAGGATATACTTGTGCATACTCCTGATCATAGAGGGTGGTATCCGTCATCACATCTTCCCTCTTGTTAGGAGTGTTGTATTATGGTTATACTGTAATTAGAACCGTTCCTAAAACCTTTTTAAAAACTTGTCACACAACCAACAAATATTTGGGAGGTTTGAAAGTCTAACAGATAGAAAGCACACAAAATTAAACGGAAAAATTTTTCTTATTAATTTTCTGGTCAGAGTTCAAACTAAGTCCTTCAAATACGTTTTCCATAACTCTAACCACTTGACCATTGTCACTATCAATAATTTTTCTATGGAAACAAATTAATTTTTGAATTGAAACTTACGAATTAGGATGAGAAAAGTAGTTTTGATCCTAAATTGAGCAGCAGGTTACCCTTTTAATTGCAGCCTATAGGATGTAACCGTATCCTTCAGATTTGAAAATGCCAAAGTTGACCTGATACTACATTGAACTTTAGGCATTACCGGATCTCAATGACATCTATCCTATGTTCAATCAGCAGTCAAATTACTTTTGTACAAAGACATTGCAGCCAGTAAAGAGCAAACGTCGAGGAATCTATAGAACAAAGTTGGTTAGGAACAAAGTTACAAAAAATATTTCTCTTTGTGATATTAGATATATTCATATAAGATTGATGTATCAGTTTTTAACACCATCATTAGCGCAATATTTGGAGATTTTTGAAGGGTTTATTTTCTCTGATTTTCTTTTAGAATTGGATTACCACCATTGACCATATGAATAGATTTACAAAAAAGGAGAAATACTACTCCAGCTTCTGCAAGTCATCAAACCTGGCAACAAAATTATCAAGCAATCTTTGGAATTTATCTTCATATTCTTCCAGCTTGTGGCATTTCATTTCAATAATAATGAATGTATTTGCTTTCCTACTGAGATTCTGAAAGTGACATAAGTTTTCTGACAATGTGTCTCTTTGTGAAACTCTCTTGTTATTCTGAAAGCAAAAACCTATCTGAGTAAGATCAGAAACAATCTTATCCTACAAAGTTGAGAGTTAGTCGAGGATTCATTATATCAATAAGAAAGATAAGATCTTTTATCCATTCATTGTTTACCGATTGAGGATTGGTTGTTTTTTTTAAAGTAATAATAGGCAGTTTAATAGAGACCTGCAACATTGGTCAAACAGGGCTCCCTAATACTGTAAACATATATATATATATATATATATATATATATATAAGATGAACAAAAAAAAAACAAACTAAATTGATAGCTATTTACCATAAAACTTGTTGTATAAGCTGAGAGGCTCCAAGTTTTGGTCCTCAAGTTAGATAGGTCAAATACAACAGAAAATATTTTGAGGAAATCTATACAAAATAAAAGATGCACAAAACACATTCTGTTTCTCTATTAACCAGTACACAGTATTGTTGTCAAGAGACATGCAATCCAAGGGTTAATGCAAAAAAAAAGATTTCCGCTCTTGGCCTTGGTCTGCCTGAGGCTTTTCAGAGTCTAAGAGTCTGCAGTTGGTGCCTTAAGTGCTTCATGGTTAATACAAGACTGAGTTTATCTTGAAACTGCTCTTGAACATAGTGAAACTCTTCAATAAACAGAATTTTTAAAAATGGAACTCTTCTGTGAATTGAATGAAAAAAAAATTTTTTCAAAAAATACCTCTAAGTGCAAAGGAAGTAACTATGATCTGAAGTCATTACCCTCGATTTAAGTTCTGAATTTCAAAAAAATGAATTCAAGAATTGAAGTTTATTGAGTTACATGATGTCATAGAAAGGAATATCAGTCGGCATTTAAACATAAATCCAAAAACATACAAAACTAACATTCTAAGGGAAATTACGAATCACCACCAACCATACATGCATACCTAGTAAATTAAGCAGTGGCGATGGTAAGATAAAATCACCTTGTTGAAAATACTGCCAGTTTGGTTTAAATCATGACTTTATGATTTGAAAAAAAAATAACAGGTCTGGCGATACACTCAACAGAGACTGTCCCACGACTAACATCTTTGGGTAGCATTCCGTGTAGAGGGTGATCAATTAAAAATTTGAAAAAGGTGTAATCAATGAATAAGATACTTTTCTTTCCTTCTTATATACTAAACAGTCAAAGTTTTTGGAAATAAAGCATAAATGCGGCCAGACTAAGCAAGTGGGCATAAACCTACATTGTAAATTGATACCGGCTCAATAAAAATCTATTTTGAAGGGGAATTTATCAAAACAAAAGGAATTGAGAGGATTGTGTAAAAAATTCAATGTTTTTATTATGAATGTTTAATTAACCTAAACTTAGCAGCAGTGACTGAATTGGTCCATTTTGGGTAGTGGTAATAAATGATGGATCAATCCAGAACAGCTTTCAAGATCTTTCACAGGGGGGGGGGGGAGTTCTTCACTGTGATGGGTGAAATTCAAAGGGGGGTTTTTATTACAAATTGTTGGAACCTGGACAAATCCTAATAGTGCAAAACTAGAATGAGTAATTGGCTCGTATGAATGATGTATCAGGAGTGAAAAGACCTTTAACTGGGCAATAAAGTCAACCAGAGATTTTGATACATGATGACAGCCTATTGCAATAATGGACAAATAATGAGACTATGAATACAAGACTTTGTCAAAAGAATGCTGGCAACCTAGGCCTCAAATTTTATATATATATATATATATATATATATATATTACACTCATATACAAAATACAAATTAATGAACTCTAACGATACAACATTGAGCTGCAAGTCTTAGGAACATTGCCATCAGAAAGTGGGATCTTCTTGTTTTCAGTAACTATTTCTGGTGACTACCAAACTCCACATACAATATGTATGCATCATGACAGACCTTACATAGTATCAAATATTCAATACTCTAAATCGGCCTAAATACCCAATGAAAAAAAAATTGATCACACAGGTAAAGAGCATTCTAAAGTCCAGGTGTACCTGGGTCAGTGCAGTTGATTCAATCCAAAATTTTCCGCACTGTTCAAGGTTTTATCGTAATTCAATATGTTTTTCTGTTTTCAGCTTATGCATAGATACATTAATTTGTACAGCAATACCCTGACCATTCTACATCAACCAAACCGAGCAATTATTTCAGGAATCAAGCAATCTTTCATTCTGAAAACAATCAAATTAAGGACTGACATCTCCAATCTGTACTAGCATTTCCATTGGCAAAAATCCCAAATGTCACAAGGACTAAGTATCTTTTAGAGTGCAGGGAATCTAGCAGCTTTACATATGTATGTAAACTGAGACCACCTCTGCAATCCAATAATAGACCCCCATTTACCTATAGAGATATTATAGCCCTATTTAGATTGATACGAATAACCACTTTTCTGTGTATGCACAGGTGCATATATGATTTAAATTTATACTGTATACAGCTACATTTTAACAAAATGTTTATACATGCATTCATTTGATAAACATAAGTATATATGATTATGATTATTATCATAATTAACACTTCCTTATTCAGGGTTGAGCACTCTTTAAGTGAGGTAACTCGTTCATTATAAGCTTATGCAATGCTCTTCCAACTTAGGAATAGAGCACTCTGGTGGATGGAGAATTATGCATAAATATATTGCTTAAATTCAACCTTACTAACCATTCAGTTCTGCGTAGGGCAGAGTTAAGATGGCAGCCTCTGGGTCTGAAGCGAAGGTTTTGATCCTATTTCATGGCTCTGGATGGGATAATGGATAATCTACAGCCACACTAAAGAGTTGTAATACAACAAAATAGTTGTCTGTGGATGACACAATTATTTAATTATCATTATATATCCCCGAGACCACATGTGCAACTGAGGCCGGCAAAATGTTAGATGGAGAGACGAGCTAGACAAGTTCAGGAAGTACTGGCTCTGTGATGCCCATGATAGAGAAGTGTGGCAAATTCTGGGGAAGGTCTACGTCCAACGACGGACGCTAAAAGACTGATGATGATGATGATGATGATGATGATATATATAAGTGAATTATGAATTGCATTATATTATACAGAAACTTATTTGGAACGTTCTCTCGTCATTACATGGTTAATATATCTCTCAATTTAGACAAAGTAAATAGAATAAACAATTAAAGAAAATGGGGCTGCAATAAGTATTGAACCTGCCACCAATAAGACAGTTACTTCAACCTAGCAATGCTCTTACCATTAAGCTGAACAGCTGCTAGTAAAGCAAAGGCCTAAATTCTCATCTCATTTAATCTTGGTTCTATTCGTTTCTCTTAACACGTCAGTTATTTATTGAGAAATGGATATATGTGATCCGATAGAATGAATTATTAATTGCATTATATTGTACAGAAACTTACTTGAAAAAAATATTTCAAATGAATTTAATATATATATATATATATATATATATATATATATATATATATATATATATATATATATATATATATTTGGAAAGGAAAAGACGTGAGATTGATTAATTCATCCCCATTTCTTTTTGATTAGAATGTAATTGCTTACATATGTTCCACCCGTATAGGGCTTCCTCAGAGCTTAGAAATGAATATTTGTTTGAGAAAAATATGGCAGAAGCTACAGAAATGCCCAGATGGTATTGGGGTAAAGAAAATGCTGTGTTGGTTATAGGTAGAGAAAGTTGGGGTTTCATTACTGAATATCATGGAATGGGTTTAATATAGGTGGAGGCTCCTTGACAAAGAGATGTTCTTTCAAGTAGATAAAGTTGTCTTGAGGAGGGATATTGAGTGATGTGGTTGGTGTGAGAAGGGAGAGGCCCTCAAGAATCTGCAACCCCTGACATTTAGAGAATGAAGAAGAATACATTGAGAAATATTTAAGTTGAAGAAATCAAGCAGAGAATCACCCTCGGATGGCAAGCTTTCAGCAAAGCAAGCTCAACTTTCAAAAACAACACAATCCCAATAATCCTAAAATTATACAAAACAAATAGTATATAACCAATGCATCCTCCCGATAGTCACTTATGGAGCTGAAGCATGGAACCTAACCAAGAGACATACCCACAAACTGAGAAGCATGCAGCGTGCAAATGAGAGAATCATGCTCAACCTCAAATGGAGAGAACACAAGACAGCTCAGTATGTAAGGGAGAAAACGGGAGTCTAAGACATCATAGAATCTATCAGAAAACTTGAATGGCAATGGGTTGGTCACGATATGAGAATGACAGACAATCGATGTACATCATGACTCAAAACATGGATCCCCAGAGACCACATGCCAAACCGAGGTTGACAAAAAACAAGTGGGAGAGATGAACTAGACAAATTCAGAAAATACTGGTTCCGCAATGCCCATGATTGAGAAATGTAGCGGATCCTGGGGAAAGTCTATGTCCAACGACAGATGGTAAAAGACTGATGATGATGATGATGATGATGATGATGATATCACCCCTTCTTTTTCATACAAAATGCATGGAGGAAAGCACATAAAATACACATGACCAACACAACAAGAGATAGAAATACAGAAGGACACACCACACAACCCACCAACTGTATAACTACACAGCTCAGCAGAAATTTAAAAGATCTAGGGATTCACATCATCTCTTGAACATCCACTACTATAAAGAGAACATTATTAGAAAATCACAAACTAACTCCTTTCTTCGAAGCAGGTATCAACAAAATACCTTGCCAAAATTGCACCTCAATCTACAGAGGAGAAACAATCAGGTATCTCAAAAAAGTGAATATACGAACACTAAAGGGCTTTAATACTAGTATGGTAGGAGAGCTCCAAGATAATATGTGGAAACCGGGTTCAGTGTGCGAGCCTTACTGCCAAGTAAGTGAGTTAACTTGGGGGCTATTCTCAGACCCTGATAGACTCTCGATGAACAGACTATGGAAGACATAGAACAGGGAGTTTTATCCATGCATGTTTCACAAAGTGAGAATGGTCGTTAAGATCGGATCGGCCAGTGGGTCGGCAAAATGATAACAATCTTAGAGAGAAAGAAAGAGAGCGGAAGAGTGGCTGGCTACAAAGGCCGGGGCTAGAGGCATGACTAGCAAGGGGTCCTGGCGCCAATGAGCATTGGACTAGGGAGAAAGATAGAGAGAGAATGGCTGACCGCAGAGGCTGGGGCTAGAAGTGTACCCAGCTAGGGGTGCTGGAGCTAATGAGCATCGGACTATGAGCATCCAGGGGTTTTATAGGGGTCATTGGAAGAAGTGACGTTTTGGATATCTAGCTAAAAGAAAAGTTTTGTATTTAATTTTTAACTAAAAGTATAGGGGGCCCTACACTAGATAATCACCTTAATGCTTTGGTCAAACATCGAAATCTTCAGACCATAAACTGTACTTTAAAAAAAAGCACAAATGATTGAACAAAACTCGAGGAGACACAGACACTTTGAACCTGCCCTCATCTCAATCTGCAACACTGTCATCCAATGTCCAGGCAGCAAAATTAGTTATAAAGCAATGTAACACCTCAAACAAATGGCAGCAAAACATTGAATGCTAGCTGAAGATACTCCCAAGTACTATTTCCTCTTATAGATACATTTTATAGATCCCTCTCACATCCCATGATTTCCCAATTTCCTTTAACATCAAATCCCTCTCACACCAGCCACATCCTATGTCAAACCCCTTTCCTTGATGTACAGTAATGAAAATACCGCTTTCTCCACGTACATTCAACATAACATTCTCTCCATCCAACTACCATCAGTACTTTTTGTAGTCTTTAGCATTTTTTTCTCAAACTAACATTCACTTCAAAGCTCTAAGGAAGCCCTATATGGGTGAAATATATATAAGCTATTAGATTTTGAGAAAAAAAAACTTTAATTCATGATACACCAATTAGTCTCAGGTCTTTTTCCATATCGTTCTGTCAGATCTACATCAATTCTCCTCACACATATATAAAAAAATAAATTCCACAATAAAGGTTAAATGAATTTGAGAAAAATTAAAGAGAGGCATAGGAATTTAAACAAGCCTAAACCAGTTTCCAAATATATATACATATACATACACATACACACACACACACACTATATACATATATATATATATATATATATATATATATATATATATATATATAAGCATCAATCTTTTTAAACATGAAGAGCTATTGTGGTTCCTTTAAAAAAAAAAGCCAGAAAACCTTTTACGAAAGAGGATTTGCTTTTATTTTTAATGTAACATTGTCAAATATACCAGAAAAGAACATATCAGTCCCGATAGTTGCAATGTCTGAAAATGTTTAGCTACCAAATCTGTCGATTGTTTTTGAATCCAAGTACAAAAGACAATTTTTCAATGGTTAAAAAAAAATGGACTTTATTTGGAAATAGTAGTCGTGACTATATATATATATATATATATATATATATAAATTCTTAAAGATGATATCCTGAATTGGTTAACATGCAGACTGGGATTTAATCTGACATAATGGATTTGATATTCACATGAGTAAACACTCAACAGAAGTGACACAAACAAAATGATTCACATCACTTGTTATGTATATTGATCCCTCATTATCAAATACTTTTTCTGGATAACCTACATAGTTATGCCACTTGTTTCAAAAAATTATATGATGTGTGGTAAAAAAAATAACATCCATACAAACAGCCCTCTGAACTAAATAACATTCCCGATGACCTACTCAAAAACACTGGTAAAGTCATCAATAGGAAACTAGCCATTCTATTCAACTTATGTTTGAAACAAAGTAGAGTTCCAGACAATTAGAAGACTGCAATCATAATGCTATTATATAAGAAGGGGAATCTAAAAGATCTAAACAACTACAGGCCAATAGGCCTACTCAACTGCATCTACAAACTTTTTACCTAAGCGATCATCAACCAAACCGCCAAAAAGCTAGATGAAAACTAACCATGGAAATAGGTTGGCTTCACAAGAAGCTACTCTACCATAGACCATTTCCATTCAGTAAATCAATAAAAAAACGGAAAACAGCAGAATATAAAATGCCACTCACTGTAGAAGTCCTTGACTTCAAGAAGGCTTTTGACTCAATATCAATAAACTTGGAAATTTCTACTATCATACAGGAAAGTTTAGATTTCGTATATATGTCAGTCTTGCAACATACCTACCAATACAGCAGTTCCTTTATCAGGCTACATAAAAATACTGAGCTACTTCAGCTCAAAAAAGGACTAAGACAAGGTGATACAAGCTCATCCAAACTACAAGATGATCTTCTGAAGCCTCGATTGGGAAAGAAATCAGAATGTGCCAAATACCTTAGTAACATCAGATTTGCAGACAATATAAATCTCCAAATCAAAAGAGGAAGAAATCAAGCAAAGAATCACTCTAGGATGGCAAGTGTTTGGCAGAGCAAGGTCAACTTTCAAAAATAGGAAAATCCCATTAGTCCTAAAAAGAAGGGTATACAACCAATGCGTCTTCCAGATAGTCGCCTATGGAGCTGAAACATAGAACCTAACAAAGAGACTGACTTGCAAACTGAGAAGCAAACCATCAAACAAAGAAATACTCTAGGTTGGTAAGCTTTCAGTCATGCAAGCTTAACCTTCAAGAACAAGAAATCCCTACTAGTACTAAAAAGAAGGGGACATAACCAATGCATTCTCCTGATAGTCACCTGTGGAGCTGAAACATGGAACCTAAATAGAAGACTGACCCTCAAGCTGAGAACCATGCAATACACATGAAAGAATCATGCTCAACATCGCATGAAGAGATCACAAGACACACAGCACATAAAAGGAAAAACAAGAATCCAAGATATCATAGAAACCATTTGAAAACTCAAATGGCAATGGGCTGACTATGTTGCAAGGATGGCAGACATGACGCATAACATGGATCCCTAGAGATCATATATAAAAACGCAGCTGGCAAAATATGAGACGGTGTAACAAACTAGACAAATTCAGAGAGTATTGGCTCTGCAATACCCATGATAGAGAGGTCTAGCATATCTTGGGGAAGGTTTATGTCCAATGACGGACACTAGAAGGATGATGATGATACCTTATATAGAATAATAAACTACATGTATCATGACATGGTCTTTGAAATGATAAAACAAAACTAAATATTAGAATAAAAGCTCAAGGTGGGGGAGCCATGTTAATATAACTGTTTTGTTTTTAAATACCCTAAATGGTTACACGGTAAACAACTGATGGTCCAAACAAAATCCAGACATGGTACCATAATATCAAATTCTAGGTGAAACATAAAACCCTTTAAAGCTTACATAAATTGCATAAACAGATATTTGGAAGTAATTGTGTAGAATCATTCTGATCAATTATTTTGAAAGCTTCTTTTACATCTTCAGTGTTTGAAGCTGTAAAACTTTCTAGACTATATATATCATAAGTTGATTTGCATGCAGTCTGAGATTAAAACCGACACAACGGATTTACTATTCACATGGGTGAATACTCAATAGGAAAAAAAAACACTAAAGAAAATTACATGAATTACATAAACAGATATTGGGAAACAAGTGAATATAGTTACACAGAAAAAGTTTTTTAATGTGTTCTGTGTTCAAAGATGTAAAGCTTTCTAGACTATATATATATATAGATAGATAGATAGATATAGATATGTGTGTGAATATGTATATGCACACATAATGTATACTAATATAGAAGTCTATCTCATGTAAAAGTCACACTAACTTTGACTAAAGAATTTTTCCTTTAAATCATGAGTAGACATCAAGGATTGCATACGAGGGCACAGAGGTGCCTTTTGACTAAACATTCTTCTTTTCTGAAAAACAGATGAATATCAAAGATAAAGTATTAATCTGTATTTAGTAAATAAAAACAGGAATATATCAGGAAGACCGAGTCTCAAAAAAGAAGCAAAGATAAACAGAGTTGTAATACAAGAGAAACTTTTGCAAGGAATATAAATAATATCTGAGTAACAACCAATGATATGTGGAGAGAATATTCATTTCAGTAAGTGTGTTCAGTGTTATAGATACGAGCATAAAACAAGAGAATATAATATTCATTAGAACTATGTGGATGGTTTTCAACAAGATGAGCTCAGCGTTGCCAACTCAGAAAATATTTTTGCACTAGTACGATTGTTAAAAAGCAGTAACTTGGATGAAATTGCCAAAAGTGGCCAAAGCATATGAAAGCGGTATTAGAAATTGTCAAAAATACACCAAAAAATGGTCAAGTGCATCTGTGCTAATTTAGTACTTTTTCTCACTACCAAAACAAGAAACCTGCTGAATTTAGCGTGGAAGGCACGAGATTGGCAACACTGGTTGGGCTTCAACAAAGAATTTTGTTTGAGCCATAGATTTCGGACTCATAGAAGGAATATGCATGTAATTGAAATACTAGACAAAAATCAATAAAGCTTGAAAATGTCTCATCTAATAAGAATTCAAGATTATATTATGAGTAATGCTACTAGTGCACATTAAAACAATTATCATCAAAAATGGCGTCAAGTGATCCAGGACAAATAAAGACTGGAATGAAGATGTAATAACAGACCTGGGCAATTTAATGTTTTACCACAAATAAAAATTCTGCATAAGATGTGAAGAATGGGCAGGCTAAGTCATTCTGGATGTGTTGGTCACACAGTACACAGGTATCTCTCTGCCAACTGAGTAATCCTACTGGAGAGTATCTGTTCACATAAGCAATAAGGCCCCCTCTTATTCTTTGCCAAGTTGAATCAAGGCACCAAAACTGATTCTCAAGATAATAAAAATGGCTGGATACTTTCCAGACTGACTTTGTATATAATCATTCTAAAAAAAACTTTATTGCAGTAGTTATCTTTATGAATTACTAAGATGAGACTGCTACTTGTGATTTAATGTTTTATAGAGTGCAGAAATCAAAATACCGTCTACAAATATCTCAGCTGTAATTGGTATCTTTATTACAAGAAGTAAAATGCTGATTATAATAAACATTGCATGACATCTGTAGATGCCACAAGAATTCACTAAACTAGGAAGTAACAGTAATGATCATAGAAATATTACAATGTTCCTGGAGATGAAGCCTCGTCAGAGAGAACAGATGAATTGGAGGTTGATCAAACATTTATGGAATTTATCAACATTCAAGAGAACAATCTACAAGCAATGTTCTCGGTAATTTTTAGTATTCATTGTGTGAAAATCTTGTGCAATTTTTTTTGGGGGGGGGGTCAAAAATAAGTGAGCACTGGATGCTTTCGTTGCCAGAGGATTTGTGCACCATCCAAATACAATTTACCTCCTCTATGAGGCTTCAAAAAAGTTTCCAAATAGCATCCCTCTTCTTTTCACTCACAAATAACCCAACAATTTTCACATCAAGCAAAACAAACAGATATCTCGAGTTTCTGATGATCATGCATAAACGTTTCTGCAGCTGAAGGTTCCTGACTTCATGAGCCTTCAGCATATAGTATATCGGTTGCTGGTACTGTTTTGAGCTATAATTTTCCGCAGGTAGAATCTTGGCAACAACTTTAAATCATATTTAGAACTTTTGGAGATATCATGTAGATAGATGGGAGTGAATGCCGAAATGTATGGAAAAAATCTACAAAGATGTCTCTCAATCAGAAACAAATTCCTGAATTCACCAAATTTTGTTCACTTCTTCCAAACATTACGACTTACCTTTCCATAAAAATTTGATTGAAATTCATTCAGAACTATTAGAGATATTGCGTAGACAGACAGAAATTCTGTATTCACTCCAGTCTGTACACGTGATATCTCTAGAAACTTGAGATGAATTTCATTGAAATTTTGTGGGAGGTTGGATAGCAGGCTGTAGGACAAATGATTAAATCTCAAGATGGATCCATGCACGATGACTTAGTCATAATTGGAAGAAATGTACATTCACAGTCATCCATTTTGAATTTCTAAAAGGCTGCCCTTAAACATTATAGAAAAACTGGGAAAGGTTTGTTGTTTTTTTTTTTTTAATCTGGATGTTTTTTTTAGATATGATTCAACCAGGTTGCCAACATTCTACCCACCAAAAATGATAATTTAGTCCGATAGACAAGTAGCAGTTTCAACTAATTTTTTAGGCAATTCAAGTTTAAGCAAGCTTCATGACCTTCACTTCTTTTGAATTCAATAAAGTGAATCAATATTTTTCAATAAAAAAGCAGTAAGCTATCTGCAGAATTTGAAACAGACCTTCATAAACTTTACTATATGAACTCTGTCTGCCATGCTGTACAAACAGGAATGGGAAATTAGTGATGTTCAAAAATGCTATTCCAGAAACTGACAAACTAGTTAACAGAAACAATCAACCAAGAGATTATTTCCAATAAGTTATTTTCAATCATCAAAAGCCAGCCCATCGGTGATAGCCTACTGCAAAATCTATAGAACATAACCTCATAAAATTTTGTGCATAGCAATGTGATTGGGGGAGAGGTTTTTTGTAAATTAGTTTTTTAAAATCACCCCCAAGAAACATTTTTCCGGAGTTTTAATTCACAATTGTCGTGCTGAAACGGACATATTTGTTGTGCCAGTTTTTTCAGTTTGAATTCACTGAATGTGAATGATAACTGCTCGATTGCAGAATAAGTAGGGATTTCTCATCATTCCAAAGGAGGAGGAAAGCGTAAGAGGGATGAGCGGCTACTGAAGAAAAATGTTTCAACTTGCTGACAGTAAGTACTTTGATATTGTCCAGAGAGCTGTTAAACTGTGTGTACATACATTTAACATTTTTTTTAAAAACTCACGAATATCACTTTCTGAGATCAAATCATACGCAAATTGGAGAGATTTTGATTTATCGCTCAATCTGTAGTTTTAATTCATTTTTTCATTTTGACAGCTATTTTTCCAGCTGTTACGGTATTCAGCTATTAATTATGATACATTATTATCTTACTTATAAGGATTATTTGATTACTACAATATTTTAAGAGACTAACCTTTTGTGTGCACATTAATTTTGCATGCACATGTGCACAGTTTTGAGATAACTATCCCTGTGAGTTATTGACAGCGACAGAGTCAACACTCATCAGCGACGACAAACATCTGTATGGAATACTCTGAGCATTTGGCTTTAAGATAACACCATAGAAGCCTGCGGCCAGGCTTGCATACATGGACGACATCTCTATACTGTAGCCTTGGTAAGAGTACGTAAAAATGATGCAGGAATTCAAACAGATCAAAAGTTCAAAATGATACCATAAGATGATAAGATGTAACATGCAGCTGAGAGAGGCTGAAAAATTTACTGAACAAAACATCGAAATAATAAATATGAAAACACAAGTCAAGAAAATGTGTGCAACAATGTAAAGAACTGAGGGTGTTGTGTTTAGCAAACAAGAAAAAGATGCAGACAGTAATCATTGTGTATGATATGGTCAGACTATTTCCCTCATTTATATGTTCATGTAATCCCAACCATTGCCTTTTTTACAGAGAACCTACACAACCTCCAACTAATGCTAGATGAACTAAATGAAAAGAGCAAGAAAGTTGGCCTACACATGATGAAGATCATGTGCAACAACCACATTAGAAATAGAAATTCTAAGATAAAAATCAAGGACACAGAACTGGAGAAAGTAGACCACTGCATCTACCTAGAGCAACGAATCTCCATGAGACCCTCAAAAGAAGAAATCAAGCAGAGGATCACCCTAGGATGGCAAGCCTTTGAAAGAGCAAGCTCAACCTTCAAATGCAAGACAATCCCAATAATCTTAAAAGATTGTATAACCAATGCATCCTCTTAATAGTCACTTATGGAGCTGAAACATAGAACCTAACCGAGAGACAGACCTGCAAATTGAGAACCATGCAACGTGCACATGAAAGAATTATGCTTAACCTCACATGGAGAGACCACAAGACAGCAAAATACAACTGGGAGAAAACAGGAGTCAGGGACATCATAGAATCCATTTAATATTTCAAATGGCGATAGGCTGGCCATGTTGCAAGAATGGCAGACAACCGATGGACATCGCAACTCACGACTTGGATCCCCTGAGATAACATGTGCAACCGAGGCTGGCAGAGTATTAGATAGAGAGACAAGCTACACTAATTCAGAAAGTACTGGCTCCGCAATGCCCACAATAGAGAACTGTGGCAAATCCTCAGGTAGGTCTTTGTCCCACGACAGACGTTAAAAGACTGACAAAGATGATATTGCCAACAAAGATGCAATCAAGAAAATGTTTGAAATAATGGAAAAACTCCAACTCAGACAACTGAAAGCTTGTACTAAATGATAAGAAAATGATGAAATTACTCAATCGCAGATCCTGGGGGGGAGGGTGTTCAGACAAATCCCACCAAGCCACCCAAGCAGGCAAAGCAAATTTTTTGTGATGCCTAGATAAAGAAATTTTATGAAAAATAAACAAATAATCCCAAGTAATCATAAATTAACCTTAAGTGCAAAAATCCATTATACCCAGTCAAATAATAGATAGTGTAAAAGAAATTTCAAAATTGGACCTCACCGTCTGCTCAAAATCTCAAATCCATCCCTCACACTAGTCAACAAAATGTAAAGAATAATGAAACTCCTTCATCTCAGAACTTCAGACAACTAGAAGCATGACAACAAATAACAAGAAAAAGATTAAGATACTAGTCAAAAAAATTAAGATTTTCATGATATCTTTTCTTGGTTAACTTAGTTATTTCTCTCAATCCAACTCATGTAAAATAATAGAACAGAGACAAAGCTCAATAACCAAGAAAATCCCGGCAGGAATTTCAACTGACTTTTTAGAGAAGCTCTTGTAGAGCGCAGCAGGGTCTCTGAAAGGAATTTCATAAGGCGGTGCAAAGCTGTTTTCACACACCCTCCTCTTTTAGCCATCCTGTTTTGATCTGCCATAACCTTTTCAACATGCCATTTTATATTCGCTCACCATTTAATGATGGAGTCAACTTATTTATTTGACTGACACATCTTATCGATTTATAAACTCTCTCACACACAGCCCCCTGCCCTCCGGTGGCCCTGGTGTGATGCACTGGCTGCATTCCCTTCTCATAGGCCCTGGAGTGCAGACACTGATAATTATTGAACAATAATACATTGGTGGAGGTTTCTGCTTTTTCACAGCTAAATGCCATTACCAATTCCAAAGGTTTCACAGTAGGTTCTTTAGATAAGAGTCATTATGAATTTGCAAGCAACAGTATTTCCTGTACAATGCCTTCAGAATCTGGAAGACTAACTTGGTAAATGGTGATTGATTGATGAATTGATTTCTTAGCAGAGGAAGGGTCGGAGCAAGTTAGAAACAGTCACCTAAACTGTCAACATAATGTTTCTTCAGTTTTTAAGTTGGTCTGGCTGGCTAATGATGTACGACCGCATCATGCACAAAGGCTGCATCAATGGAGCTAGAGGGCTGAAATTTTACACGTTTACTTTTTATTATGTCTAGAAGAAGAAAAAAACGTTCTTTTGGTTTTTTGAAAATTGTTCCCTCCTGAAGCGTTTTTTTAGTGGGGGTTTATTTTGCAATGTAGGTCTATGCCAAATTGATCCACTGGGTTGTATCCAGCAGCATCCATACTTGTTTGTTTTTTTCTTAAATTCAGACTTTTTTTTATGATCACTGCCTTACAAAAGATGAGGGAAGAAACTTATTCATTGATCACCCCTTTTTTATAATTTTTCAATAGATCTCCCCCAACACAGCTATTGCCAAGAGATGTTGGTCATGTGATTGTTTCCATTGCGTGACTAGCCTGACCTGTATTGCTTTTATTACAGAAAGATCATGTTTACTTTCATCTCAAGAAAAAAAGCACCTACTGTAGAGCAATAGGTAGCAGATTTGTCTCATTGGCTGTAGAAAACAAGTTGTTTTCCTACTGAATGCTCAAATATTTTGGCCTTGAGCCAGACTAAATATCTACATAAGTTCTTAATGAATTTCAGTGACTATTTCTGAAAGGGTACACCATGGGCTAGGGATGAATCGAATAAATTTCGGAAGAGATCCAGGGATTTTTTTTTTTATCAAGAGATATTTCTTGACTTTTTAGGGCAAATAGTCCAAAATATAGAAAGTCGAAATTTACACATTATCTACCCTGTATAGCTGATATATATGAACTGATTTCCATTCAGTTTTTAGATAGCATATAAGATTTTACAAGCAGGCAATAGTTACTGTCTGTGTTTACTGCTTGTTAAGTTTCCATTAACATTGGCAGAAGTATGCTCTGAGTGGTTGCTAGTTGTGTATATATACATAATTATTGTGTCATCCACAAACAGCTGTTTCATTGAATTACATCTCTTCAGTGTGGCTATAGACTATCTGTTATTCCATCCAGTACCATGAGGATTGAAACCTTCACTTCAGACCCGGAGACCGATATCTTACCTCTGCGCCAGGAAACTGGACAGTCAATAAGGCTAAATTTAAGCAATATATATTAATTTCAGTTTAAATTCGCCGTCCACCAGAGTGCTCTATTCCTATGGAAGAGCATTGCATAAGCTTACAATGAACAAGTTACCTCACTTAAAGAGTGCTCAACCCTGAATAGGAGCGTTAATTATTGAGTCATCTACAGAGAGCTGTTTCGTTGTATTACAACTCTTCAGTGTGGCTATGGACTATCCGTTATCCCATCCAGTACCACGAGGTAGGATTGAAACCTTCGCTTCAGACCCGAAGACCGATACCTCAGGGAACTGGACGGTCAGTAAGGCTGAATTTAAGCAATATATTTTAGTTTAAATTCACCCTCCACCAGAATGCTCCATTCCTATGGAAGAGCATTGCATAAGCTCACAATGATATATATATATATATATATATATATTAGATAAGTGTCACTAAGATTATCAACATAGGTTTCGTCAGTTTTTAATTTGGTCTGACTCCCTCTCCATGTATCCCACATACAGGCCACACCAATGGAGCTGGAAAGCTGAGAATTTTCACATTTACTAATTATGTCTAGAAAAAAAGATTTTCTGATTAGTTTCTGTCTGACAGCATTAGCACTTGTTTTTTTTAAAATCCAGACTGATCACAGCCCAACAAATTGTAAGAGAAGTAACTTATTCATTGATCATCCCAACGCGGCATGCGGTCAAAGATGTTGGTCATGTGAAGGTTTCTATTAAGCGATTAACCAGACCTTGTTGAGAAGTAACTTATTCATTGTTCATCCCAACACGGCATGCGGTCTAAGATGTTGGTCATATGAAGGTTTCTATTAAACGATTAACCAGACCTTGTTGAGAGGTAACTTATTCATTTATCATCCCAACATGGCATGCGGTCAAAGATGATGGTCATATAAAGGTTTCTATTTAGCGATTAACCAGACCTTGTGGACAAGAAACTTATTCATTGATCATCCCAACGCAGTATGCAGTTAAAGATGTTGGTCATATGAAGGTTTCTATTAAGCGATTAACCAGACCTTGTTGAGCTCACTATATATCTTACATGCATTTACACACACACACACTCTCTCTGTGATTGATAAGAAGTACCAACATCTCAGAGCACAATCCATTAGAAACTTCCGGAAAACCTTCGTCATGCTACGTAAATATCTATTCCATTGGGAGAGATATCAACTCAGACTTAGAGTTTAATTAATTAAAGCCAGACATGAAAACGTAACAAACAATTCAATGCATACAATTTACATCAATTGAGATTCTAATTACTAGGAAAAGTAGAGACGGTTCAATAATTTTCCTCATTTATCTGAATGATATCAAACCCTACACCTTATTTATAACATGAACAATGTCATATTTTCTGATTGTATCTGTAATGATGAACTGTTTGATTAAAGGGTATCAAAAAAAATATCAAATGCATTATGGCCACCTATATATAACATCCTAATGCAATACATTATGATAATACCCTAAATAAAATAACAAACTATGTCTATTCTGACATGGGCCTAAAAATAAAATAAAGCTTTATATCAAAATCAGAGCTTAAGGGGAGGTGGTGTTTAATCAACACTGCTGGGAAGCCTTGTTAATATAACTGTTTTGTTTTTAAATCCCAGAAACGGTTCCATGGTAAACAACCGATGATCCCAACAAGAAAAATTCACAGATAGTTCCATAATATCTAATTCAGAAAAAAATACATTGATCATATCAATAGATATTAATTGAAATGACATAAATTTGGGGGAATCATTCTTTTATACATTAAATGTTTAAACCTGTAAAGCTTTCTAGACCATATATATATATATATATATATACACTGCTTTAGGGATTGCTTAATTTTTTTTGACAGTGCTCAATATTGTAAGATATAGTGTGTAAACAGATAGATGGATATTTGAAGTTTTGTTGTAACTGATCAGATACATTCAATGTAGTCAACAGATAACTATTTTTTCTCTGGGAAAAAAACAGTCTCTCTCTTAGATTTGAAAAAGCCTGAACTAAGCTGATCCTCATTTCTATTATTATTCGGACTATCCTCATCTTGGTTGTTTTTCATACAACGTTTCGGCCGTTGTACTCTACAGACTTCATCAGGTATCATCTGGTAGGTGTGGGGAAACACTAACCTGATCCTAAATTTACCTTTAGAGGTCACTAGAGGTCAGCAACACTTATCCTTTGTTCATCCACGGTCAATTTACCGTTGTTCACAAATTTGGAGCCCGTAGGGAGCAGCTGGTGCTGGAGCTGGTGGCCTAACTGTTATTAGCAAAGAAAATGGAATTGGCAAACAGGGTTCAAGCTCTGGCCAAAATTATTCATCATGAAAGATTAATAAAAAAAGAAGAAAAAAAAATGAAATCCGACAGTATCCTGTAATTACCATATTTTTGGTGTATAAAACAAAGCTACTTCCAGAAAAGAAACAAAGATTTGAAGATTTAAGATTTGAGTGCGTTGGCTCTAAGATAGATACAGAATCAGATCCTAAAGCGTTGGGTGGGGCAGAGGACAACTGAAAAAAAATTAGATATCAAGATAAAGAAATTTCATGAATAAAGCCAAAGATTCCAAGTAATCAGAAATTAATCATAAAAACAAAAAATTACTATATTTTGTTTTTCATTTGATATAAGTAAGATATTTTCTATCTTATTTTCTATTATTTTTTTTCATTTATTGATTCTTTTACTTTACTGTTTTATCCATTCTGACGATAAAAAGCTACAACTCAAATGAAAGTTGAAAAAATGCCAGATCACATTACTTTCTTATTTTTAATGTTTCGAATTGGTTTCCGGTTCCATGTTTTTATTACGACCACACAGGAAGTAAGGTCGCTCTTATCAGTTAGTCCTATTAGTAACACTTTTTGAAGCCTAATAACTCGGACACTAATGAAGATGGAAAGATTAGAACCTCACAGATCGATAATCCATTCTTCTAAGATCTATTATATATATGACAAGTGTGCTTGTCTATAGTAGTTTGGGGATTATCATTGTTTTTCTGAAGTAAGTAATTTTGGTTTTCCTTCTTTTATAGTAGTAAAATACGGTAGGTAGACACTTCATAAAGAGAAAGTTATTTTACACCTGCGTAAGTAAAAATTATCTCATTTTCAGTGTAATTTGGGATTGTATAAAGATTTTCTGAACAGGTTTTTGATACATTCATTGTATAAGCAAGGCACAGTTTTCAGGTTGGGTAATTTTTGGAAGATGTTGGCTACTTTTTTTTCAAAATCATTCATATCATTTTCTACCATTATTTCATCTTGAACAACTGAAATCAATCTGAATATCAAGATGAAGAAATTTTTAGATAAAACCGAAAAGTTCCAAGTAATTACAAATAAACCTTAAAAAACAAAAATTTATCATTTTGTTTTTCATTTAATACAAGTAAGATGTCTTGCATCTTATTCTTTGATTTTTTTGATAAATTGGTGAATTTTTTTGATTGATTTTTTATTAGTAGAATGAGTTGATCTAAACAAGAAAATTTTAGTGGAAGAGGTAACATTTCTTTTTGTATTTTGATTAAAACTTTGTTAAAGGAACCTGAAGATATTTTCTCAAACTCCAGTTTAAGTTTGAGTTGATAATGTTTTTCTCAACATAACACGAACAATCCTCATGAAATTCAAGGCAGTAAACATGCACTGTTTGTGTATCCCGTCACGTTAAACAAAACTGATATATTTCATCATTTTTTTAGTTAGGGAAGACTTCCAGGGAAAACATTCCAGTGGCTGTAATGTAGGTGACCAAAAACTGACGGACATTCCAAGACTCAATCTTTCATTCAGTAAGTGACATTCCTTTTCCTGCATTCATTATCATCATCGTATATCTCACCAAACAACTTTGTACTTACAGTAAACTACGGCCTTCCTTTCTTAATTCAACCAAGGGTTAAAACTTGATTATTATTGTTAACCTTTTTCATTTGACCCTTTTCTGTGTTCATTAACAATCAGTGTACTAACCTTTTGCATTTAAACTGTGAACCAATAATTTTCATAGAATTTGTCTTCATAGATCTATTCTGGGTATTTATCTGGGGATGATATTCTTAGCTATCCAATACAACATATCTACAAGTTTATTTATCATATACACAATACGAAAGTTGCAGTCATCATCTTCACTTGGAATACAAGTAGGAACAGACTTTGATTTATATTTATATGATAGATATACTTGAAATATGACAACTATCTTTAAAAGAAAGAAAGAGAGATAAATTCATTGAAATATTCTTCATGATCCTCTAAAAACATCTGAAGTGGGATTTTCTGTGAGTGGAAACCCCTGAATCTTCAACTTACTTAAAAAAAAAAAGATCTCTCATTAATAATGAGTATTGTATGGTTATTTACATTCATTAGTTGAGGTATAGCATGAAATAAGGTAATTTTCTATCTTGCATACATAAATTAGGTATTTTTTCCCTTTTAATTTTAGGTGTCAATCCATTAGACTTCCAAATCATTCAAATTTTTTTCAGTCTTGAGGAAAAAAAATGATATTCAAGAGGGGGCTTCTATTTATAATGTAGCTATAATGCTAAATTGGGTATTTAGTTTCTACAATTTTCATGGTGCAAGCTGCAAGATGTTAAGAAATGAAAAGAAATAAGAGAATTCATACAAAATAAAATCAGATCAAAGGGACGATAATTCATATGAGCTGTCTTTCTATCTGTAATTTCATAAAAATGGTGGAAATCAAGTCCCCATTAGAGGATTATTGTAGTTGAATGATAGCAAGGGAAAATTATCTCGTCACTCCGGAGTATAAAATGTAGGAGGGTACAATCGCTGAAGCATTGTGTTCAACAAATGAACCAAGGACAGGACAGTAGTCTGGAAAATAAACCTTACATATTGATAATCTCTCATCTAGAAAATTCA
>OY735224.1:25989836-26167336 GCA_963457665.1 Thysanoteuthis rhombus | reverse complement strand
AGATGGGTGTTCTTGACTTTCAACTAATATCCTGTTAATATGAGCACATATATTTCTGATAGCAAATCCTGAATATATGCCTCTCAAAGTTCATGATGGACCTTTGAGGAAAAGAATCAATCAACACATGTGTTCTGAATTATGCTGCGGGGAAATCCATGGTCAAAATGGGGGAAAATGCCTTCAAAGTGATTAAAAATAATTGATTTCCAAGATAGGGAGATGCTCAGCAGTAATAAGAGCAGGTCTGGTTAGTCACTCAGTGAAAAACTTTGTGAGACCAATCTCTTTTGGCAGCAAGTGATGGATTAAAAATATTGGAAAAAAGGATGATCAATGAATAAGTCACTTCTCTCATCCTCTGGTGGGTAGCGATCACTAAAAAGTCTGAATTTTCAAAACAAGCATAAATACTGCCGAACAAAATCTAAGGGCCAGTTTAGCATAAAGTTACATTGCAGATTAGACCCCCCCACTAAGAACCTATTTCAAAGAGGATCATTCAAAAAAGAAAAAAAAATATTTTCCAGACATTATCAGCCCTCTAGTTCCATTGGTGTGAACCTTTACATACAATACATAGCAAGTCAGCCAGAATCATCTAAGAATTGAAGAAACCTATGTAAACAGTTATGGTTGATGGTTTCTAGTAGTGATTAAGGGAAAAATGTTGAGGAAGGATCAGAAGAATAATGATGATGATGGCAGCAGGAGTTGAGCTCTGCAATGTAGATAACCAAAAATATTGATTGCTAAAAAAATCTGTAGAAGCAATGGAAACACAGTGATTTATCATAATCATGATAGAGGAAAAAAAGATAATATACAAGAAAATAATCATAGTAACAAGCTGGCCTGTGGAAATTGCAGGGGTATTAACAACTTCAATTATCCATTATCTCATATCTCTGCTCTCCTCTCAATCTTTGTATCTTCATATTTTCTCCCTTTTTCCCTTCCAATCTTTGTTGCTTCAATCATATTTTTATGTAAACGTCGTACAAAAACACATTGGTTCCATATACAAAAAAAGAAAGAGGAAAACATGATCATTTTCTGCAGTATCTTCTCTTTAATCTTTCTTTTGCTCTATCCGTAAAGAATTTTAATGTATTGCAATTTTTTACGCCTCTGAATTTTCCGCTCATTGTCTCGATATCAGCCTGCAAGTATACCTTCCTATACTTTACTCTTGTTTCCATCCTTTCTCCTACTTCTTATAAACTATATATACCTATTGTTTCCTTTCAACTGGTTTCCTCTTGCTTCCTCACCTTTTATTTTTCTACGTTTGCACCATCTTTCCCTCTCTTCCTCTCCATCTCTTCTCCGGATTCCTTCCTACTTGATATGTAAGTTTCTCATCCAGTGACCGTAACTAATTCCTGGTCAGAAGAGCCAAGAAAAAGGCAGATACTACACTCAGCTACGACCAATGCATCCTCCCGATAAATAGCAGAAACATGGAACCTAACCAAAAGACTGACTCTCAAACTGAGAACCATGGAAACATGCACAGGAGAGGATTGTGCTAAATCTCACATGGAGAGATCATAAAACAACGCAATATATTAGAGAGAAAACAGAAGTCAGGGATATCATAGAATCCATTAGGAAACTCGAATGGCAATGGGCTAGACATGTTGCAAGAATAGCAAACAACCGATCGACATTGCGGATTCCAAGAGATTATATGCAAAACTGTGGCTGGCAAAATATAAGATGGTATGATGAAATCGGCAAGTTCAGAAAGTATTGGCTCCACGATGCCCTTGATAGAGGGGTCTAGCAAATTTTTGAGGTCTTAGTCCAACAACAAACCCTAAAAGACTGATGATGATTCTAGGTAGAAAAGCATAACTGTTGTACGTATACGTAAGCAAAATAATAGTATAGACAATGATGATGAAAACGATTATAATATGATAACAGAAAATTTTCAATATGCATTATTTCCTTGAGACAGATTTAAATTCAAATATGAAAAACTTTCAAAACGAGAATGGTGTTTACTGAAACGAGAAGTTCCAATAACATAGTGTCCTCTTGGAAAAATGATTTTTGAAAAGTTGAAAAGTCAAGCGTGAATGCTGCTGGACACAAACTAGTGAATCAATTAAGCATGAAATCGCATTGTTAATTGAGTTCCATCATCATCATCATCATAATCAGTCTTTTAACCTTCACCAGGATCCACCACATTTCTCTATCATGGGCGTCATGGAGCCAGTATTTTCTGAATTTGTCTAGTTCATCTCTCCAACTTGTATACTGTCAGCCTCTGTTCCGCATGTGATCTCTGGGGATACATGTTGTGAGTCATGATGTCCATCAGTTGTCTTTCATTCTCACAACATGACCAGCCCATTGCCATCTGAGTTTTCTAATAGATTCTATGGATTCTCTGACTCCCGTTTTCTTCCTGATGTACTGTGCTGTCTTGTGATCTCTCCATGTGAGGTTGAGCATGATTCTCTCATGCGCACACTGCATGCTTCTCAGTTTGCAAGTCTGTCTCTAGATTAGGTTCCATGTTTCAGCTCCATAAGTGACTATTTGGAGGATGCATTGGTTGTATACTCTTCTTTTTAGCATTTTTACGATCAACTTATTTTTGAAGGTTGAGCTTGCTCTGCCAAAGGCTTGCCATCCTAGAGTGATTCTCCACTTGATTTATTCTTCTTTTGTGGGTTTCATAGAGATTTGTTGTTCTAGATAGATATAGTGGTCTACTTTCTCTAGTTTTGCATCTTCGATTTTGACAGCTATTTTCTTATTCCCAATATGATTGTTGCACATATACTAGAAACTTTTTATGTGGTAATTTTTAAAAATCAGTGGACAGTTTTGGTTGATGGTTTCTAAAAGATCTGGTTAGTCACATGATAGACACCAACATTTCATAGCAGTATGTCATGTTGGGGATGATCAAGAAAAAAAATAGAAAAATGGTGATCAATGAATATGTTACTTCCTTTGCCTTTTTGGGGTAGCAATTGCTTAAAAAAGACCAAATTTTCAAAAATCAATGGTTAATGTTGCCAGAAACAAACTAATGGATAATTTAGTCTCAACTTTTAATTTAATAAGTTTTTCCTACTCATTTAGGGGAGTGTGTGTGCAAAATTTTAAGCTTTTTTTAGGAATGGAGAATTTTCAAAATAATAAGCATTATCGTACACAAAAAAGGACCAATTTATTATGAACTGACATCGGCATAATATCAGATGGAGAGACGAGCTAGACAAGTTCAGAAAGTACTGGCTTCACAATGCCCATGATCAAGATGTGTGGCAAATCCTGGGGAAGGTCCATGTCCAACGATGGATGTTATGATACTGATGATGATTGCAAATTGATTCTCTGCCCCCCCCCAATATGGGGGAGGGGAAGTAAAAAGAGAATATTTCTTTCTAAAATAATAAGGAGTAAATGTTTAGATTTTCAAATCTCTAGCTTTATTTTTGGTGTGGCCTGTACTCATAACACACACATACATGCATCATCAGATATGATCACTCGAAAACGTAAAGGAACTTATGTTAAGGTTAGCAACTGACAGTTTATGATGATAATCATAATAATGATAATAATAATCTGGGACTTTGACATCCAAACTGACCACCTCATCCAGGCAAGAAGACCGGACTTAGTGATAGTAGACAAAAAAAGGAAGACCTGCCAAATAGCAGACATTGCTGTACCTGCAGACCATAGAGTAAAAAAGTAGGAGAGTGAAAAATAGGAAAAATACCAGGACCTAGCAAGAGAGTTAAGGAAGATGTGGAATATGAAAACCAGGGTAGTACCAGTCATAGTGGGTGCACTAGGAACAGTCCCCAAAACGCTGAGGGTGAGACTGGAGGAGATCGGGATTAGGGGAAGGATTGAGACCGTACAGACCACAGCACTACTGTGAACTGCACGGATACTGAGGAAGGAGCTAGAGATATAAGTACTGCAACAAATTTTAGCCCTGACATGATAGGTAAAAGAGAGAGGAGACGTTAGCTGAAGACCTGAGGAGACTTATTGTCACTCAGCCTTCAGTGATAACCACTGGGCAACCAGTGTGAAACTGTAAATCGCAGAATTACTGCGACCTATGAGTACTAGGAGAGGAGGGCTGGAGACTTGAGGAGACTTGCTGTCACTCAAACTCCAGCGGTTACCACCAGGCAACTGGTGTGAGATTCCAAATAATAATAATAATAATAATGATGATGAAGAGAAGGAAAAACGATAATAGTAAGATGTTACGAAATATTGAAAAGAAAAAAATACTAAAAACAACATGGGTGTCAATAGCCCCAAGTCAATGCAAAAGATCCTCTCACCTTAAACTAGAAAACACTGTGAGTACAGATATTTGCTGATGCCATTCTCAAGTAATTGTGCATAGATCTATTCAGAAATTAAATCACTTTTTCAGTTGTCCATTGTCTATCCTTCCTCAAAATTTAATTGAAATTCATCAAGAACTTTTGGAGATACAATGTGGAGAATCATAAAGTTCTGGCAATATTACATGGCATTTACATATAACTACGATGTAGGGGTGGTAACTGCTAGAGGATCAACCGTGATATTCAATCGCCTCTTCCCAAGCCCATTGCCTACCCTTCCTAAAAACTTTACTGAAATTCATTGAGAACTTTTGAAGATATTGTGTGGACAGTAATGAATTTTGGGCAATACTATGTGCAGTGTTCATATAACTACTATGTAAAGGTAGTAATTGATGGTGGATCAACCGCAGAATTCAATTGCCTCTTTCTTAGCCCTTTGCCTACCGTTCCTGAAAATATCATTGAAATTCATTGAGAACTTTTGGATATACTGAGTGGACAGTCCTAAATTACTGGCAATATTATATGGCGTGTACATATAACTACGATGTAGGGGTGAAAATTGTTCGTGGATCAACCACAAAATTCAATCACCTCTTCCCTAGTCTATCACCTATCTTTCATTGCAATTGATTGAGAACTTTTGGTGAAACATGTAGAGGGTCATGAGCATATACATAACTATATAGGAGAAAAAAATGGAAAAATATTCCTGGATCTATCCCACAATTCAACCAACTTTTCCTGATCTCATTGACCACCCTTGAGTAGACTGATGGAAAGATGGACCCAACTTAATACATATACCTCTCAAATTTTGTTGGCATAGGTAAAGATACAAACCGGTCAATACATAGAAACAACATATTCATTATCATAGTCATTGGAACAGAGAATGATCTTAGTTTGTTTTTTTATATTGCAAAACCAAAGTCATGCATTAGAATTGTAAATGAGCCCAGAGAAAATAACTGTTATTGCAAAAAACTTGATAAAAGCAACAAAGGTTCAGTTTTTTTTACTTCTGTTTTGTTATCAGAATTGGTTTTTGGATCTGCAGACCAGAAAAGAACCAATTCAGAGAGTAAATAATAAAATAAAATATCATTTTCTCTAACAATATTTATTTCGAACAAGTATGATAAGGTTACCAGGCACCCCGAGAGACAAAACCAGATTTATTAGAAACCATCAACCAAAATTGTCACCGTGGGTTTCTCCGGTTATTAAGTTGGTCTGGCTGTGCGTGTATGATGCATATAGGCCGCACTAATAGAGGGCTGAAAATTTAAGCATTCACTCATTATGTATAGGGAAAACATTTTTTTTTTTTTTAATTTCTACTAGATCTGTTTCTCTAAAGATTTTTTGGTGTGTATGGGGGGGGGGTAATTTACAATGTAAGTGTATGCTGAATTAGTCCCATAGTTTTGTGTCTTGCAGCTTGTTTCTTTTGAAAATTCAGACTTTTTTTAGTGATCATTGCCTTAGAAAAAGGAAGAGAAGTAACTTATTCATTGATCACCCATTTTTCCAATTTTTGAATTGATCACCCCTAACATAGTATGCTTTCAAGATATATTGATCACATGATGGTTTCTATTGAGTGACTAAACAGACCTGTTTCAGTGTATTTACATTTTGTGCAAGAGATTAATATTTCTCCCTTCCCTTCGATTGCTATAAGTAATAAAAACAAATACATCTTTATATATATTTTGAATACACATGTATACTGTATATTCAACACAGTACTGAGAATCAATTGTGGTCTCACCCCTGACAAAATTGAACACTCATTTTTTGTGAAACTCTAAAACGGATAGAGAATAGGGATAGACTTAAGTAGAAAGTAAATATGACTGAAAAATATATGAACAAACTGGGATATATAGATATCCGTACCTCGCATAAATGAATCACCATAGACAGTGGATAAACTAGAACTGATTATCTAGAACAAGAAATGAATCTTTAATGAGGCATCCTCAATAAAGTTTAAATGTCTTCATTGCTAAATCACGTGACTCTTAGTAGAAGACGGTTTCAGATAAGAAGCATCAAGTTTATCAGACTTGAAACAGCAGAGACACTATGGGGACAGACCTACTGACAGATGGTTATAAGAGCCTCTTACAAAATGGTGATGATACCTCTAAACATAAATATTTCACCTAAAATTATCTTTGGAAAATAGATCTTTCATCTGAAATTAACTAAAAAATATCAACAGGAAATTTGAGCATTGTAGGTCCAAAATGACCATTGAGATACAAAGAAAAGACTTTTTTAAAAAGACAAAGAAAATGTCTTTGCCTCTCTCCCACAGTTGGAAAGTAACTGTACTTAGTCTCCCAATTGACTTTCAATTTCTAGATTTTCTTCACACTGGGTTGGGAGGATAACTGATTTTTTCCCAGACACTATACAAAATTCCCCGAAATTTTGAACATTTTTTTGAAATCTCAAAACCCTGACAATTAATAGAAATCCATGACCTTGAGAAATTCATTATTTCCCCAACAGTTAAGAAGCTTGTAGATAGATAGGAACAGGCAAGATGCCTAGATAGACAGGAACAGACCGAGATGTCTAGATAGATACAAACAGACCGAGATGTCTAGATGGATACAAACAGACCGAGATGCCCAGATAGACAGGAACACACCGAGATGCCTAGATACACAGGGACAGACAGAGATGCGTAGATAGATACAAACAGACAGAGATGCGTAGATAGAAAGGAACTGACCAAGATGTCTAGATAGATACAAACAGACTGAGAAGTCAATTTCAAGAACAAGCTT
This sequence comes from Thysanoteuthis rhombus, assembly GCA_963457665.1. Lineage (NCBI taxonomy): Eukaryota > Metazoa > Mollusca > Cephalopoda > Oegopsida > Thysanoteuthidae > Thysanoteuthis > Thysanoteuthis major. The sequence continues at coordinate 26,160,180 of OY735224.1, read as the reverse complement.
CAAAATTTGAATTAAATTTCTAAATTAATTAAACCAAGTATCTTTTTCTTTTCAGCTAAAATTTTGTTCAGAATCAATCAAGGGGATTAGAAAGACTGTCCTGATATTTGGAAGAATTGCCAAATGAGTTTAATAGCTTTTAATTAGACCAATACATAAATGGAAAGAATGTGATTACGGTAAAGAAACACAGTTGTGCTTATCTTTAAGAGCAATACTATATTATCATGATCAACCATGTAAGTCCACTGATGGATGAAGGCCTTTCTCAACTCCTCTGGAAACAACTGAGATTGCACTAATCTCTACCATGTCATACCAGTAAACTTTTCCATCTCATCCCATCATCTTGTGACTGGTCTTCCCCTACTGCATTTACAGTTCAGCCGTTGTCCTTCCTCATTGCAAAGACAGTGATTAAAGCCTCAAAATTACATCAGAGTGATGAAGTACGAAAAAAAAAGATAATAATACAGACTTTATTATGAAATATCCTCAAAACTAACATCAATGAAAATTATAATGGCATTCATGTCTCCAATTATAAGAGTTGTCACTAAGTCAGAATGAAGTACCGAGAACAAAAGATTTGGGGTTAGTTTTAGGTGCTAAAAAGCACCAAAATTATAATAAGTAATGAGGTGGAATTACCAAAATATAATTGCTTCAGTAAACACACTGATTACTTAATTAATGAATTAAAAAAATACATAAACAATCCGTTCACAGTTGATTAGACGCTGACAATATAAATTAGTGAAAAACCATGAATGATATTAACTGAAAGAAGCGAGAGTCTTTTTTTTTATTATGCATTAGTGAAATTTTTTAAAATATGCCATGGCAAATGTTAATCAACAAACTAATTAGGATACTGATGACTATGATTGAAGTTAGCCCAATCAGATGAGAATATGTGGGAGTAGGCGTTAAAGCAAATACTTCACTGGACAAAATAAGAATCCAATTTTGTGGGAAAGAATAATGTAAAGCATGGTGCTTTGTATCTTGTGTGTGTTGTGTGCTACAGATTGACACAGACCTAAAAATATCTTAGTGTCTATAAAAAAACAACGGACAATTGGAGTCTTTTTGGCACAAGGTAGGGAAAGTGGTTCCGATAATAGAAATTGGAGGGTTGATGGTATACAGATTTTCAATTGGAAAAATCCAAATTTTGTTTTTTTTCCCATTAATTTTTTCATTTCCCTGCGTGAAATTTTACAACTTACAATTGGGACCACAATGGCTACATTGTACGAAAGAGGTCTTTACAGCCACTTTCTTTTTACAGACTTTGAAATATTTTGAATTTTTGTGCATCTGTAGCACATAGCACACACAAGATGAATAGCACCTTCCACCACTGATGCAAGAGTTCCCAATCTGAATGCCACAGTATGCCATTCAAATTTTTCCAATCATGCAAACATATTTTGAACTATGAACTTGTCCAGTATGGATATTATATCAGCCCAACTTCCATCACAGAGATGCCAGTAGTAGTAGTTTAATCACTGGATTTTGTGAGATCTCAACCTTTCCAGCAACAGATGAAAAGAAAGGTTGCTGAGAAACATATATATCAGTAGGCTGATATAAAAGTTACATTCATTGTCCACTGAAATGGTTTCATCTGATTCATTTCATTCCTATGACTGGCATGCCTAAAAAAAATCAAGCTGTATTTCTTAGGGTGCTGTCATACAATGAAGTTCAAGAACCACTGGTGTAATAGAAATCCTGAACTAAAAACAGAAAATACACTGGACGTAAAAATTACCCTCGAGTGTAAAGATTTGAGAGAACCTTTTCCTGCAGAGAGGGAAACCAACCAAAGAAATATTGATTTATGAATGTTGGATAAAAGATTTTTTAAATGAACTGGAAAAAATGCTAAACATCACATGCAAAGATCATAAAAGAGCACAATAAATTAGATATGAAACAGGCGTCAGAAATATCCTAGAACGGTGGTTTGGGAACTGGAGCGGATCGAATAATGCTTGGGGGTCTGTAACAGTGTTCCCTCAGAGCCTGACATTGCGAATCATGTAATGAAGAAATATCATCATCTTGTACCAAAGAAACATCATCATCTATTGCACAGCAATTTAAAAACACAATTATCATACACAAACCTGTACCATATATTAGGATTTCAATAAATATAATCAATTTCAAACAAACATGGTTTTTAAAGGTCAAAAATTCTCCCGAAAGTCACTTATGGAGCTGAAACATGGTACCTAACCAAGAGACAAACCCGCAAACTGAGAAGTATGCAACGTGCGCATGAGAGAATCATGCTCAACCTTACATGGAGAGATCACAAGACAGCACAGTATATAAGGAAGAAAACAGATGTCCGTGATATCATAGAAACTATTACAAAACTCAAATGGCAATGGGTAGGCCATGTTGCAAGAATGAAAGACAACCGATGGACATCATGTCTGACAAAGTGGATCCCCAGAGATCACATAAGAAACCAAGGCCAACAGAACACAAGATAGAGAGATGAACCGGACAGATTCAGGAAATACTGGCTCCGTGACGCCCATGATAGAGAATTGTGGCAAATCCTGGGGTAGGTCTATGTCCAACGACAGACGTTAAAAGACTGATGATGATTTATTTCATCAACTGAGGTCAAAAACTAAATGCTAAGAATAGGGGTCCACAAGAATATTCCCTTCATAGATGGGATCCTTGAAGTTCTGAAGTTTTGAAATCATTCTCTTTGAAACATGTTTTTCTTTTTGTGCCATGTCCCTTCAGGATATTGGCAATCATGGCTCTCCACAACTGACTTTCTCTTGTCACTCTCAGCATCTCCCTCCTATCTAAGCCATCTGATGTTTTTTCAGCTATCCATCAAATAGGTTACTCACAGCCTGCCTTTGCTCATTTTGCTTCCTCTTGTGAAAATCAAATCCTGTTTTTAATTTCCTCAAAACTCCTTCATTTGTTACACGCCCGGTCCACGCAGAAACTATAAGCAAATTTGAATAGCAATGGGAAGACCACGATATAAGAATTCTTTGCTTGATTTTCTCTCCTTTTGAGGAACTTATGGAGATTCGTTGTCCAAGGTAGATGTAGTGGTCCACCTTGCCAAGTTTTGCATCTTCTATCTTGACAGTTATGTTCTTATTCTCAACATGATTATTGCACATGATTTTTGTTTTACTGAAGTTCATGTGTAGGCCAACCTTTTTGATTTCTTCGTTTAGATCATCTAGCATTAGTTGGAGGTCGTGTATCGTAGATTTTCAAGCATATCTGTTCACATCAGTAATGTTATCTTACCATGAGAGCTGCTCTTACTGATTGAGCAACGAGTTCCCTTTGCCAGGCAGAAAATCAAAATCAAATCTACCATATAAACGCAATCATCATATTCCCCTGATCACCCAATGCTAAGGGTGGAGTCAAAGATTTGGGGGTCTGGAGGGCTTGGGGCCTCCTCAAACATTAACTGAAATCTGACATAATGATAATAAAAACACAATAGGTGAATCACTATTCATGAAGCTTTCAGGTTGTGACCTCCAGGGTGGGGGCATCATTTGATCAACCCAATCTCCACCCACTCAGCCAAGCCCCTGCTTGGTGCCATGGTTTGATGTTATTGCTTTTATGTGCACTAGTAACATTAGTTTTGATATAGTCTTGAATTCTTATTGGATGAAACATTGTCAAGCTTTATTGATTTTTTTCTAATATTTCAATTACATGTACATTTCATGTACGAGTCCGAAATTTATGCCTCAAACAAAATTCTCTGTTGGAGCCCACCCAGTGTTGCCAATCTGAGGGCTCCATGCTAAATTCAGCATATTTCTCATTTGGGCAGTGAAAAGAAAGAGCTAAATCAGCACTGGTGTGTCGAAACATTTTGGCCATTTGATGGTTGAGGTGGGGGGGGGATCTAACAAGAATTCAAGATAATATTACAATCACTACGACTAATACCACTCGTGCATCTTAAAAACAATAACATCAAATCATGGCTCCAATAAGGGGGCTTGGATTAGTGGGTGGGGATGATTAAATCATGCTCCCTCTCCCCAGGCTCTAATGGAGGGGAGAACTTGAAGGCTTCATGAATAGTTATTCCTCTACTGTGTTTCTTTCAACATTATGCATTATTTTCAAAGCATTAGAAGATGCATCAAAACATGCCCACGGAAAAATTTTGTAACGTAACACCTGCTTTCTCTCAAGTTTTTCTCTCCACCTCCAAATTGTCACTTTCATCAACACACACACACACACACACATATATATATATATATTTATAAAAATACATAGATGAATATATATATATATATATATATATATATATATATACACACACATAGAAATATATAAACATAAAAATATATATAAATATGAAAATATATATATACATAAATAAATATATTAATAAAAAATATACATACAAACATACATATATATATATATATATATATATATATACATACATACATATACAAAAATATATACATATGAAATATATATATAAATATATGTATATACACATATATATATAAAAACATATACATATAAAATATATATATACACATATATATATATATAAAAATATATACAGATAAAATATGTATACAAACATATATATATAAATATATGTATATACACATATATATATGAAAATATATACATATAAAATATATATATACAAACATATATATATAAAAATATATACGTATAAAATATATATATACAAACATATACACACATATATATATAAAAATATATACATATAGAATATATATATACAAACATATATATATAAAAATATATACATATAAAATATATATATACAAACATATACACACATATATATATAAAAATATATACATATAGAATATATATATACAAACATATATATATATATAAATATATGTATATACATATATATAAAATATATATATATATATATATATATATATATATATATATATATATATATACACATATATATATATACAGATAAATACATATAAAATAAATATATATATATATATATATGAATATAAGTGAACTATGGGGAATGAGACAAACTTATGAGTAAAAGTATATGGAGACTTTATTTGTTAATAAATCAATTGACAAACCTATTAGAATGCTTCACATGTTTTGGAGAGGACTCCCATCTTCAAAAGGCTGTGTGTCCCTCTCATAGTGTTTAAAAGGTTAGGTTTCCACAGAAAATACATTTAGCATCAAATGTTTTGCTTTGAAATCAAAAATGAAAATCCGTGGGAGGCCATAGTGAATCCAGAACCAGATATACATACATATATTATTATGTGGTTGCACACTATTTCTAAGGTTGCATGTCACATGAATATACATCAATCTGGGCTATGCTTTCCAACATATTCATATGATCATTACACTCAGATAAATGTATGTGGTTATAAGTAACTTCCCATAGACACACATGCAGATACACAAATGCACAAGAGACCCAAATTGACCTCACTGAAAAACAAAAGGAACCAACCCTATCCACATCCTTACACACATGCCTATCCCCCATCCAACATGGAGAGCATGATGAAATATTTCAGATCCTTCATCCCACCGAAATCCATCAACCCGCCTGTCCACCCATCCACAGACAACTCACACACACAGTCCCATCCCACCCACTCACAACATAGATCGCTCCAGCCCTGAGACACCTTCCGCTTCATTTTTCCCCCATCTCTCTGATGACGTGGGGTCATTTCCTATGGATTATCCATGCATAAATACCTATTCAACCAATCCGTCTTTTCCTCATTGTCAATGAAAAGTTTTCACGATATGTAAGTACACATAAATATATGTTACCCTATCGGATGCAGGTTTGATTTCTGCGACAACCCCATTTTCTTTGTTTATTTTATTCAAGTTGTCTAGGCCAAATGATACTTTCACCATTCAATAACGGGAGATCATTTAAATAAAGTTTCGATATGATATAATGCAATTTATAATCATTCTGTCAAATTGCATATCCACGGCTTGATAACATAATTATCTGAATCAAAAGAAACAAGTAGGGCAGGAATAGACCATGAAAAACAAAAATGAGAATTTGGAGTTAAAACAGTTATCTGGGCCATTGCATTACCGGCAATTGTTTAGCTCAATGGTACAAGCAACACTATGTTGAATACATATATGTATAACCATACATACATACATATATATATATATACATATATATGCATCAGTACATGCTCATGTAATAATAAAAATTTTCAAGATGTAACACCTGTTTTTCTCTTAAATTTCTCTTCACCTTCAAATTGTCAAACTACCTACATTCGGTTGGATTACTTCACAACAAATACATATGCATACATACACATGTATGTATATATATGTACATAAATATTCATATATAATAATTTCATGTCAATGGATTAGTATTATCTGACAAGAATCAAATTAATGATAAATTCGGAAAATTATACTTTCTTTCATTTGTTTTATTCTGGTACACATTTCGATGAGTAATTCATCTTCCTCAGGCGGTTAAATGTTAATTATAAATTTAAGTGATGTTCCTCATAGTCGTATAGCTGGGCAATGCTGCTTCTGTCATGTCATGACAGCAAGAAACATCACTGAGGAAGATGAATAACCCATCAAAACATATAGAGGAATAAAATACTTGAAAGAAAGATTAATTTTCCAAATTTATCATTGATTGAAATACATTATATATGCTCATAAATATATATATGGTTGCATAAATCAAGTTTATTAATAAACTTGATTTAGATACTACTATTTTCCTCATATCCATTTAATAATATTGTTAGATATTGTATCAACATACACGTCAATAGAAATGACATGAACAACAAGTCACATCTGGTGTTATACTTACTGATTCCTCATTGTTAAAATTTGGGGAGTAACCTACATAAGTAAGCCAATTTCAAAAAAATTAAATGATTTGTAGTATGAAATAACATCCATATTCAATAAATATATTATGATAATACTCTATATAAAATAAACTACATGTATGACATAAACTATACATTAGAATCATAGCTGAAAGGGAGGTGGTGTTTGATCAACACTGCTGGGGTGCCATGTTAATATAAGTTTTGTAGTTTTGTTCTTAAAATCCACAAAACAGTTCCATGGTAAACAACTGATGATCCCCGCACGAGAACATTTATACATAGTACCATAATGATAAAGTACATGTTAAAAAAAAAAAAAAAACACTGAAGAAAATAACATAAATTACATTGACAGATATTGGGAAATAAGTGACTGAAGTGGCATAAAAAATCTTTTGAAAAAGTTTTTAATGTGTTTAGAGTTGAGTTTCAAAAATCATATTTAAGAATACTAATTATACAGAAAAATTTCTTCAAGTTCAGTTTCTACAAAAAATATTAAACTGGAGGATTTAACAATTTCTTCCACTATCCCTAAAGTTAATTTTTCCACGTTGTATACCATCTTACTTCTATCAATTTACTTTTTTCCCTCTAGATTATCGAATAAAGTGACTTTGTATACATGGTTGGGAATGAAAATCAAACCACTTTCTAGTCAGAAGTAACACCTCAAAGAGCTATTCAATTAATATACTGAGACAATTTGTGACTAGGTATTCCATGTTTGATATATATATATATATATATATATATATATATATATATATATATATATATTATATATTCACCCAATATAGATTCTGGTTGGGACTGACACAACAGAAACAGAGCAATTTAGTCCTATTTGGTGATCGCTTCAGTTATGTGAATGAAAATATGAACAATTCAAATACACCAATTTTCAGTTTGAGTCGAAATTATATGTATTAAGGAACATAATCATTTTTTCCCATTTAATCAGTAAAGAAACTCAACTTACTATGAAACAAAAACAAAAAAATTAAGTCAGCAACTTATTAGATAAAAAAACAAACCATTTAACTTTGCTTTCATATTATCATCATCAGTCTTTCAACGTCCATTGTTGGACGTAGACCTTCCCCAGGATTCGCCACACTTCTCTATCAAGGGCATCACGAGCCAGTACTTTCTGAATTAGTCCAGCTCGTCTCTCCATCTAATATCTTACCAGCCTCAGTTGCGCATGTGATCTCTGGGGATCCATGTCGTGAGTTGTGATGTCCATCAGTTGTCCACTATTCGTACAACATGGCCAGCCCACTGCCATTTGAGATTTTTAATGGATTCTATGATATCCCTGACTCCTGTCTTTTCCCAGATGTACTTTGCTGTCTTGTGGTCTCTCCATGTGAGGCCCAGCATAATTTTTTCATTTGCATGTTGCATGGTTCTCAATTTGTGGGTCTGTCTCTTAGTTAGGTTCCATGTTTCAACTCCATAAGTGACTATTGGTAGGATGCATTGGTTATACACCCTTCTCTTTAGAATTACTGGGATCTTCAAATGAATGAATGAATGACTGTAATCCTTCATAGTCATTGACATTTCAAAAATCTATCAGGTGTATCCAGCAATCATTTCATAAATGATCACATGCAGACAAAATCAGCACAGGTATCCAGACTGAGAACATCTTCAATATTCTGGATTTTTGCTTTCATTTTGACTTTCCAGGGATGATTGAAAGCACTCAACGTTATAAACTTTAGAAAGTTCCTTCACAACTGATATCCTGCAAATAAAACAGCTTATTTGCAAACAGGAAAAAACTATTAAAAAAGTTGACTCAACAAAATTTATCTATCTTGTTTACATAACATGTTTGAAAGAAAGATTGCTGCCTAGATACGCATTATATGTATATGTTTATAAATTGCGTTATATTATAAAGAAACTTATTTGAAATGATCTCCCATCATTACTCAGTTAATGTATCACTCACCCAAAACAACGTAAACAGTTTCTATATGATATAACGCAATTTATAATCATTCTGTTGGATCATATATATTCATTTCTTAACACATAATAGTCCTGTTGAAAGAAGCAAATAGACTGAAAATAAACAAGGTGAGAATTTGGTGTGAAAACAGGTATTTTGGCCTTTGCATTACCAGAGGCTGTTTGGTTCAATGGCAAGAGTATTGCTACGTTGAAGTAGCTACCCTATTGGGGGACAGGTTCCATACCTGCAGTTGCCCAATTTTCTTCAATTGTTTATTCTATTTACGTTGCCTAAGGTGAGTGATACATTAACCATGTAATGATGAAAGATCATTTCAAATAAGCTTTTATATGATATAATGCAATTTATAATCATTCTTTCAGATCAAATATGTCCATTCTTTTATATATATATATGCATACATATATATATGTATATATATATATATATACTTATATTATATATATATATACATATATATACATATATTATATATATATATACATATATTATATATATATATACATATATTATATATATATATATACATATATTATATATATATATACATATATTATATATATATATACATATATATACATATATTATATATATATATACATATATATACATATATTATATATATATACATATATATACATATATTATATATATATATACATATATATACATATATTATATATATATATACATATATTATATATATATATACATATATATACATATATTATATATATATATACATATATTATATATATATATATATATATATACATATATTATATATATATATATATATATACATATATTATATATATATATACATATATTATATATATATATATATATATATATATATATATACATACATATATAAAATATGTAAGTGATAGGTGTTTGTCTGGCATATACATGATTAGTTTGTGGATATGATATATATAAAGATATGTCCAAGATATCACAGAAACCATTAGAAAACTCTAATGGCAATGGGCTGATCATGTTGCAAGGATGTCAGACAACCGCTGGACATCACGACTCACAATGTGGATCCCCAGAGATCATATGCAAAATTGTGACTGACAGGAAGTAAGATGGTGTCATGACTAGATAAATTCAAAAAGCGCTGGCTCTGTGATGCCCTAGATAGAGAGGTCTTGTGAATTGTGGGGAAGGTCTCTGTTCAATGCCGGATGCTAAGAGGTTGATGATGACGACTGAGTTGAAATTTAGGAAAATATTTGTATTTTAATAAGATCTATCTTTTGCCGTTAACATTTGAAATTGCGACCTTGATTAAGCTGAAAGATGAAACATGTTAGACGAATTAATTTTATTTAAATACAAATATTTTTTGTTAATGTCAATTATTTATATATATATATATATATATATATATATATAAATATATTTGTATATACACACACACACACTGAAACAAAATACATAAGTTTTTGAATAAATACATCAAAAAGTACCAACTCAAGATTGATAATTAGATTCTGGATGGTGACCATTGAAGGCTTCACAGATCTCAAAGCAATCAACTGTTTTGTGGAACACACTCAGAAGCATTTCAAGTGTGATATTCCAGATCATTTCAGTAATATAATTATAAAGATCAACCAGATCTGTAATTCCTCCATGGTACACTTCAGATTCAAAGAAATCCCAGGCAAAAATGTCTGAGGGTGTTAAATCAGGTAAACTTCCTGCAGTTTAAAAGTAAAGAAAACTCGTATACAATAATATTAATGCAAAACAGGTTTAAAATACCCCTCTGATTTTACCAAAATAGAGAGTTTCTTCAGGGATACCCTATTCATGACTTGGAGTAATTTTTTTTTTTTCTTAAATTCCTATTATTATTTGTACCAGGGCATGCACTTTCAAAAGGTGCATCCGCTTTCATGAAAATTTTTCAGAAGGGTTAAACTTGAAGTAATAAGACATTTTTGTTTTTTTCTTATAATGCCCTTAATAGCAACAATCAGAACAGAAATATCGTTAATAATTGTAGTAACAATCAAAAAAGGGGATTCTTTTAAAATGCCATAACGTCATCTAACTATAATTCAATTTAGTCTTGTTCCTTAGAAAAATTTGGCAGAAAAAATGATTTTCTCTCTTTTCACTCTCGATCTCTCTTTGACGTTCTCTCTCCATACTCACCAAACATTTTAAATACATGAATTTACACTCATGAGTACTGTTGACACAGTACATATCCATGCAAAAATTATATCCATTTTAAGGTGAATTTTTATTGTAAATCAAGCACCCACCTAATACCAAGAACCATGAATCCAAATAACTTTGAACTTGATACTGCAGTGTGCAGTGCACAGACCAACATATCTGGAATATCATCTTTGTACAATGGTCAGTTGTTGAATTATCTTAGTGCACACACACGCACACACTTTTCTCAAATCATAGTTAAATGTAACAAAGATTTTTTTCGGTCTAACCCCAAATAACTGGAATCTACTGGAATCACAGATTTTTAGGTTTAGAACTAGGCATCATCAACTCCTACACAGGAAAAAACAAAAATAATGTAGTCCTATAGAACTATCATTATTTATTTATACAACTTTCAACTAATGCTAGATGAACTAAATGAAGAAAGCAAAAGAGTTGGCCTAAACATGAACTTCAGTACAACAAAAGTCATGTGCAACAATCACATCAAGAATAAGGACATAACTGTCAAAATGGATGATGCAAAACCGGGGAAAGTAGACCACTGCATCTACTTAGGAGAGCGAATCTCTATGAAATCATCAAAAGAAAAAGAAATCAAGCTGAGAATCACCCGAGGATGGCAAGCTTTCAGCAAAGCAAGCTCAACCTTCGAAAACAAGATGATCCCAATAATCCTAAAAAGAGGAATATACAACCAATGCGTCCTCCCGATAGTCACTTATGGAGCTGAAACATGGAACCTAATCAAGAGAAAAACCCACAAACTGAGAAGCATACAGTGTGCACATGAGAGAATCATGCTCAACCTTACATGGTGACATCACAAGACAATATATCAGAAAGAAAACAGGGGTCCAAGATATCATAGAATCCATTAAAAATCTCAAATGGCAATGGGCAGGCCACGTTGCAAGAATGGTAGGCAACCGATGGGCATCACTACTCACAACATGGATATCCAGAGATCACATGCGAAACCGAGGCTGACAAAATACAAGATGGAGAGATGAACTGGACAAATTCAGAAAATACTGGCTCCATGACGCCCACGATAGAGAAATGTGGCGGATCCTAGTGAAGGTCTATGTCCAACGATGAACTTTAAAAGACTGATGATGATGATTTACCCTCATCTTGATTATTTTCTCTTTTTTCTTATCTCAACTCAATTTAAGCTGTTAATCTACAGCAATGAGTAGACAGCTCAGTTCAGGTCTAAAGAATCAGCTCCCAGGTGAGACTCAAACTTATGTCCTTTTTGCCACAAGGGAGCCTAGTGGAATAAACCATGAAGAAAATCAACAACTGAAATCTCTCCAGTGGATGACTTCATTGTTTGAAATGGTGAGTAGGAAATATTTTTATCAGCAAAATTCTTACTCTTGAGAGGAAGAGTCTACTGCTATTGATGGCTAAACAAGAAAATCACACCACCCCCAAATTCAATCAATATTACCTCAGCCCATGATCCAACCTTCCCCAGAATAACATTGAAATTTAGAACTTTTGGATATATCATGTTGACAAATGGGAAGACACTAGTGGATACACACAGCTCTTCCAACTCTGTTGGATGAGGTAAAAAATGAAAAATATCTATCGAAAAAATTCCTGGATCCGCCTCCAAATTGAACCAATCCTTCCTCCGCTTATGACCCAGCATCCCACAAAATGTCATTTGAATTCATTGAGAACTTCTGGAGATTTCACGTAGACAGACAGACAACCATTAGTGAATACATATACCTCTTCCAACTTCGTTGGCATAGGTCAAAAATAGACTCAGTCTGTATATTTAGAGAGCTTCTGGTTTTGTCATCGCCCATTTTATAAACCTCTTGAGGCTAGTGTCTGACATTTCATCATGCCTGCTTTTGAAATGCTCGAGAACATTCACCTGCCACTTGGGTGCCCTCCCTCTCCACTTAACATTAAGCACAGAAAAGGCGAGATGGTCTCACAAGAAATGCCAACACAAAAACATCTCTGTTATATCATGAAACGTTGCCTTGGTGACACACCTTTCACCCAACCCCATCTAAGCCTTGCAAATATGCCTAAACCCCGCCAATATCAAACAAACTGTCAATAAAGGTTTCTCCAGTTTTCAAGTTGGTCTGGCTGGTTATATATATATATATATATATATATATATATATATATATATATATACACACACACACATATGTATATATGTATCATCCAATGCCAATGGACAGAGAAGGCTGAAAATTCAAACACCTACTCCTTATTGAGTCTACAAAAAAAAAAAAATTGTTTTTTGAAAGTCCCTACCCTTAATAGTAGGGGGGGGTCAATTTACGATGTAAGTTTATGCCAAATAGATCCCTCAGTTTGTGTCTAACAGAATTCACTCCTGTATTATGAAAAGGTGAGAGATTTAACTTATGCATTGATCTCCTCTTCTTGAAAGTTTTTAATTGATCACTCCCAAAAGGCATGCTGTCCAAAGATGTTGGTCATAAGATGGATTCTATTGGGTGACCAACCACACCTATCTGTTACTTGCTTTCTGATCATGAATCCAATGCTCAACAAATACAATATCACAATATAGATTTTTTTTTACCTCTGCCTACATAGTTGGAAGAGGTATTTGTATTCACTCGTGTATGTCCCTTTGTCAGTCTGACTGTGTGTCCACGCAATATCTCCAAAAATGAATTTCAATGGAATTTCGCAGGAAGGGTGAGTCATCATCAGCTAAAGAGGAATTGATCAAATTTCAAGGCAGATCCAAGACTTTGTTTCCAAACGAGAGATGATTTCATTATTTTTCAGGAAAAGAGATTGAAAACGAACAGTTGATAAAAAGGCTATATTTGAATTTTAAGAGAAGTAACTCAATATTCGTACATTTAAATTTTTCTTCTCCCTCGTTTTTAGATTTTCCATTTTCATTCATTTTTTATACACTGTGCGGCATTGACAGAGGTATAATCAGTCTGCATACATTCTAGTTTTAAATTAGAACTTCTGACGAAATATTTTGATACAGTAAACGCTAGATTTGATCGACTACTATCAGTGAAGGGTTGTCTATCAATGCTGAAATATATCATAATTCATTTTTTTTTTATTGAAAAAATTGGCATAATACAATATATATTTCTGGAAAATATAAAAGTAAATGCATTATTTACTCACTTTTTTGATAGTATAAATCAGTGAGTCGTAACTTTTTTTGGCAGTGACCAGTGTTGCTGATTCAGCATGTTTCTTCTTTTAGCAGTACAAAAAAGTGCTAAATTAGCACTGACATGCTTGAACTTTTTGGCCATTTTTCGGCCAAACTGACGAAAAAATATTTTTTTGTGTTGGCAACACCGGCAATGACTAAAATTCTTACTTGAAATCTATCATGCAGTTCCATATTCTCATAATGAAGATTTATTTCAGGCATAATTAAAAATATTTTCCATAATTAAAGAAAAATGAAAGGTATTTTACATTATTTAATCAATACATCCTCCCAATAGTCACTTATGGAGCTGAAACCAAGAGACAGATCCGCAAATTGAAAACCATGCAACGTGCACATGAGAGAATTATGCTCAACCTCACATGGAGAGACTGCAAGACAGCACAGTACATCCTGGAAAAGACAGGAGTCAGGGACATCATAAAATCCATTACAAATCTCGAATGGCAGTGGGCTGGCCACATAGCAACAATGGTGGATAATGGTTGGACATTGCGACTTACAACGTGGATCCCCCAAGATCACATGTGCAACTGAGGCTGGCAGAACATTAGATGGAGAGCCGAGCTAGACAAATTCGGAAGGTACTGGCTCTACAACGCCAATGATAGAGAAGTGTGGCAAATCTTGGGAAAGGTCTATGTCCAACGATGGATGTTGAGAGACTTATGATGATGATGAAATATACAGAAATAAAATATCTAGAATATTCATAAAGAAAGGTCCGTTAAATCTGAAATCCATAATACTGGGGTCTGTTAAATCAAGGGTTTGTGTACTTGAAACGGAAAACAAATTTTCTTCTGAACAACTAGAATCCTAGAAAAAAAATTTCAAAAGTGAAAATCCCTTTCGCAGCAAACATTACCGGAAATCCCGAAAACAGACATTGTCATAATTCCAAGAGTTATTTGGCTTATTATTTTTATTCCAGTTGTTATTAGTACTACTGGTAGTAACCTGAGGAAATTCCACAATTTCAAAAAATATAAGACTATACAAGAAAAAATTTGATATTCAACTCTATTTTCCTCAAAATTTGACACAGAATTAAAAAATTTCCCTCCAATTCCACCCAGTATTGCAACGTATGATTTATTTATAGCTAAGACTGTCTTTAAAAATATCTAAAATCAGCAAGATTCTCCTATTTCTAGCTAAATATAGAATGTATACACTGCTGACTAAAATCATTGGCACAACATTAGTTTTTATAGTTTATTACAAATAACATTTTAAATATAGTAGCTGTTGAGTCTACCTTTTGTGTGGGGGCAGTTGTTAGTGTTAGCCAATGTATACAAAAGAATAACTTTCTACAATGTATATTTAACAACTTACAACAAAAAAAATTCTTAGAATCTACGTCCAAAATTAATCGCACGAGAAAAGTATAAGAAGTAAAATGATATTTTTCTCATCTATAATTGATGAATACATTGATATTTATTTATTTCCAGAAGAATCTAGCTCTGTACTCTGGGTATATGTCAACTTATTTCAATTTGCAGATATTTACCTATAAAATGGAAAAAAAGCAAAACAACAATATACAACCCCCCCAATCAAAACAGAACCAAACTGTCCTTTCATATAGTAACCCTTAGTTTATACACACCCCTCCACCTCTGATTGAATTTAGGTCTTTCTTGCTATATATTCTTGTTAGTGAAAAAGGTGATGTACTGAACTTCTCTTCAAATCTACCATATCCAGTTTTATTTGCAGCAGAATTTCTCTCTTGAACTTAGGAATATTGAGAGAGGAAAAACTCTCAGACAGAGCAGAATGTAACATTCTAAAAATGTTTGAAAATAACTCAAATCTTACAACTAAGGATCTCAGGAATAATTGGAAGCTACTGGAATGAAAGTAACAAGAAATACTATTACTAGAGCCCAGCACAGAACAGGCCTAGAGAAGACTGGGAAAGTTATTGTAGCTAAACAAAAGAAAATCAGATAAGTAAAATATATCAACCTTGTGATTTCAATCACGCTATAGTTATTCACATCATAACATCATTCTAAAGTTCAAGGGAGAAATACTTTTGCAAATAAACCTGGACATGGTAAGGATATGAACCTTTTGGACAGAGCAGAATAACCTTCTAAGAACTGTTGGAAATAACTCAGCTATTACAACTAAGGATCTCAGGAATAATCGAAAGCCAATGGAATGAAAGTAACTAGAAATACAATCACTAGAGCCCTACAAAGACCAGGCCATGAGCATTTTCTAAAGACAAGTCACTGGAAATCTTGTCAAGCATTTGCAAATGAAAATATTGATTGGCCTATCTCACTCTGAGAGAAAATATTGTGGCCAGATGAGACAAAGATATATCTCTGAATTTTTTAGATGAGGTATTATTATTATTTCTATCAATATTTGGACCATCCTCATCTTGGTTGTTTTTCATACAACGTTTCGGCCGTTGTACTCTACAGCCTTCATCAGGTATCATCTGGTAGGTGTGGGGAAGTAACGAACCAAACCCTTTATTTTAACCGACAGGGGTATATTGACCGCACTCCCCTCTTAGCATTAGTAGTATTATTATTGTCTCACACTGGGATTGAACCTAGAACCATCAGATTACTTGCAGTAATTTGTCAGGTTCTGTAACCACTACACTATGTATCCATGTGGATATTAATAGAAATGAGACAAAGATAATGACAAGAAGTTCATTAGGGCACATCAAGGTGGCACTTTCAATCCAAAGAACAATATACCTATGACAGAACATGGAATTATTATGCTTCGAGGGTGTTTATCTGCAAAAGGAACAGGAAGTTTGGCAAGAGTTAAGAAGATTATGAAATACTGAATGTCAACTTTAGTTAGTTAGTTAGTTTGAAATCTGAAACTGAAGCATGGTTTGAGCTTTGTTAATGACGATGTTTCAAAATATACTTCTAAATTAGTCCAGAAATATCTTCAGAATTAAGGAGGTACAATTGACTGTTAATTTACTCGTGCCCTTAATTTTGGGTGTACATTTATTTTCTCTCTTGTTAACTATTATTCAAAATTACATATTGAAAATTTTTGTACATATACTTACTAACCTCATTTATACAGCTATCTCTGTTTCTCAGATCTTTACTACTCAATTATCTTTGTAATTATTTCCGATAAATTTTGAAAAAATCAGATTATGCCAATGATTTCAGTCAGTAATGTGTATATATATACATTATATGTTTGTATTGTGGATGTGAAGTGATCTAGCATAATGTTGATGAACATTAACATATATATATATATATATATATATATATATGTAGGTGTGTGTGTGATGAAAACTTGATGAAAATAACTAAATCCTAAGACCCTAGAACTGATTATTAATAAAATTGTATGTTTACTTTTATTATGCTCATCAGATTTAATCAGCTATGGTAGATTTTTATTGGCTAAAGTGAGAAAAAAAAATCGGCTGTATATAGCTAGAAACTCCTTCTCTTTGTCTTCACTTTGCTTTGCAAGCAGCAGGTAACTTTCTTTATTTTCCACACTCTCTCATTAAAGTGCCTGATGAGCATATATCCAATGGGCACTTCTCTCTTGTCGTCTCTATTATTATTATTAGAGAATGGCGGTGACACACTTCAATTATTGAGATGTTTCAGCCTACCTATTTTCAAGCCTTCCTCATTGTCTGAAGTTCTCAGAGGAGCCATTGTTATTATTCCAGTTATTTGGCCTAATATTCTTATTTTTGTGGTTTTTATCATTATGGTTCAGTCAATGAGTTCTTTCGCCAGTCAATGTCATTATTCCATCAGTTATTATCCTCATTCTTATTGTTCTTATTACATTTTTTTTTAAATCATAGAATATTATTCTTATATTTCAGGCCATTTTATGTTGTTTTCATAAGCTAGCCAAACATGGAAGCCTTCCTTATACTTTGAAAAGCGAATTGTCATATGAGATAATGTCACCAGAGTCCATTGCATCTGCTTTTGAAAGCTGCACCTTGTGACCATAAGACTGTTCTACACACAACTGTTAAGTGGATTGAAAAAAAAAAAAGAAAAAGATGTTGGTATCCAGACAATGGGAACAATAGCTGCTGTATCTATAGCTAGTAATGACAAGAGAAATGGAGGCTCCAATCATCATGAAAGAGAGAAAGCAATAAAACACAATGAGTCCACCTACCTGCCCAGACTAAATGCAGAGCCTGTGCTTTCCTAGCTATCACCTTGACCCAGGCGAGGCCATGACCACACACAACATCCACAACCAGACTGCCTGTTACCCTGCTCTGGACACTGAATGGCTGTAAAATACTGGTCACATCAGGGAGACACCCAGACATATACAATATTCCTGCATAATGGTTCAAGTTGCTGCTTCTCAAGTGGTTTTCTTGGACGGTAACATTTTTCTGGTGAAGCTAGAAGGAGAAAAAAAAAATAAATGAAAAAATCATGCATTCAGAATTACCCCTAGACATGAATGTATGAGTGTTCATATATAGTATGGAAAGCTTTAAAAATAATTTTGTGTCACTATGGTCACTTATTTCCTTATATCTGCCAATGCAATAAATGGAATTTTCTTCAGTATTTTTTTTTTCCCCTGTTTTCCATATACTTTGTTATTAAGATACTAGGTGTAAATTTTCTCTTGCTGGGATCATCAGTTGTTTACCATGTAACCATTTCAGGGATTTTAAAAACAAAACAGCTACATTAACATGGCACCCTAGCAGTGATGATCAAACACCATCTCCCGTTCAGCTATGATTTCAATATATAGCTTATGATCAACCATTAGCTCATCATATATATATATATATATATATATATATATATATATATACACACCTAAAAATCCACAAGGACATATACCTGGTGAATGTAAACATTTTAAACCCCTCAAACTCGCCAGCAACTGGATTCCTGTGGATAACTAAATCCTAAGACCCCAGAACAAATTGTTAGCAAAATTATACATTTTCATTTGTTACATCAGATTTAATCAGTTATTGTAGATTTTTATTGGCTAAAGTGAAGAAAAAATTGGCTATATCTAACCAAAGAATGGCTAATTTGGCAACTTTGAGCCAACACTTTCTGCTGTTTCTGTTTGTTTGTTACAAATTGAGAAAATATATGCTATATATATATGTGTGTGTATATACACGATTGCACAAATATTCTAATATATTAATGAACATGAATATTTATATACGAGCATTTAAACACACAGGGAGGTGGTCTTCCACCATACTGCTGGGGTGCTATGTTGATATAATTGTTTTGCTTTCAAATCCCTTAAAAAGTCACATGGTAAACAACTGAAAATTCACATTAGTACTGTAAAAGAAATTTTATACATAGTACTATAATATCAAAGTATGTGTAAAACATAAAAAGCACTGAAGAAAAGTACACAAATTGCATTAATAGATATTGGGGAATAACTGACTGAAGAGACACAAAAAATTTTTTTTAATTTTTCAATGTGTTTAGTGTTTAAAGCTATAAACTTTTCTAGACTATTCATATATATATATATATATATATATATATATATATATATATATATATATATATATGCATACACAGGCACATTCAGAGCTCTCAGTCACATTATATCAGAGGAACTCTGAAAAATCTTTAAAAAAATAAATTCAATAAGTCCAAAAAATGAAATTTTAAAATTTTTTTAGATAATCTGAAAACATACAATGATATTGAATTATCTATTTTGGTTTTCTTGGTTGTATTTCCAAAAATTCTGTTTTCGATAATTTAACCAATATATTTTGTAGTCTATTCCTCAAGTGATAGGATACACAATGGCATTATCATTGCTAAACTCTGCCAAAGAAGTTGAGAAAGGTATATGTATTCAACTATATCTGTCTGTCCATCCTCAAAAAATGTCCTTGAAATTTCCTGGTAAGGTAAGCCATGAAAAGAGGAAGAATTGGTTTAATTTTGAGGGGCGGATCCAAATTTTTTTTACAGTGACTTTCACTGCATCATAGCAATATATGAACTGGTTTTTATTCAGTCTTTAGTCACGATAATGTTGGCAGAGGTATGCAATCTCTGAGCGTTTTCTTGTTTCTATAGAGTTAAGCATATTTCCTACTAAGATCTGCTTTCAACAAAGAAGTGAAATATTGTGAAACACCATATCAACAAGACTCACCATAACAGCATCAATACAAAAGAAAATCCTGGTTACTTTTGCACATTACAGTCCATGAATTATTGTTTTATTGATGAGTCTTAGCTGGTCTCAGTAGGAAATCTTCAATTCACCAACAGGAATTATCTCTGATTGTTACACAAAAGGACTTAATCCATGAACCCTTTATAGTGGAGATAATCCTCTTTCATGTTTAATCTTGCATGAGAAAATTTCCTGATGTTAGAATTACTATATCCATCAAATGTTTAAATCAGTCATTCTCAACGGGGACATTATCGCCCCAATAGAGGGCAAAAGTTGAACTGAGGTGGCAATAGATTGTCACATACAAATGGATATTCCTTTTAGAAAAAAAAAAAAGAAAAGATCTTTGGTTTTATTTGGTAAAGTCAATAATGAGGGGGGAGTTACACCCACTTAATAGATTGCAAAGTATGGATTTCTAAATAGATTTGTTTAATTATCAATTTACATTTCTATTCTATTCACCAATTATTTGATTTTTCAAGAACACGCAGGTCGTCCGGAAGCTCCTAATGTCGACAGTAAACAATCCATGATAAAATCTATCAGGCTTAGCCAAGATAAGGCATTACATACTGGAAAGCAATGTTCCTCTTGGAAGATGTATAATCAAGCTACTTGAGGTGAATATTTATTTGGCTAAAAAAATTCCCCATGGGGCAATATCACCCCGAGGCGAGGGGGTGAAAATTGGGGTAAGCAGGCAATCGATCAACAAATACAAAACAACAGGGGCTATATGCGAAAAAAAGTTGAGAGATCCTAGCTTAAATTCTTCTTTATTTTCTCTTTTAATCTTCCAATTGTACACCAGGTGTTATGGGGAGGCAAAGATGGCAGTCTTGTTATTTTGCTTGTCCATTTTTATTCTCCTCTTAATTTACTTGAGCAATTTAATAAAATCCACTTCCAGCTTGCTAGGCCCATCAATGATTCACTAAAGCCCCTTTCCCTAGTCTGTCTATTATCAACCTCATACAACCCTGGATGGAAGTTCAGACTTTTTACAGTTTCGGAATCAAAGTTCCCCTACCCTAGTTGTCAACCAAAGCTGAAAATCCCAGTCTGCCCTATTCACCCATACTTGGTGGGGAGGGAAGGAGAAATGGAGAGCTGGATTCATGCCTCCACCAATGGTACGGAGTGGACACGAACTGTATCAAATGAATTTTGAATTTGGTTTGCCAATTCCATTTCCCTTGCTGCTAACTATTAGGCAACCTACACCTCAACCGCTTAAATCCACAAGAATTAATTGAGACAAGTTGTCTTGATTTACACCTGCAACAATCAAATATGTATAAACCTGCATTGCACGTACATAATTCATTTATGCTTTCACTCAATCAGCATTTAGAACAGGAAACTTTATTCCCACAGAAGAGAACACAACAGGTCTGGTAAGTCACTCAATAGAAACAAGTAAGTGACAATCATTTTTTGGCAGTATGTTGGGGGTGATAAATAGAAAAGATAGAAAAAAACAAGAGATCGATGGATAAATTACTTCTCTCATCTTTTTTTAGGCATTGATCACTAAAAAATTCAAATTTCCAAGAGACCAGCATGAACATTGCCAGACACAGAAAAGGGATCAATTTAGCATAAACTTATATCATAAACCTAATCCTACATTTAAAAAAATATAAACAAAACATTTTTTGTAGACATAGTAAGGAGTAAATGTTCAAATTTTCAGCCCTCTACCTCCATTGGTACTGCTTGTATTCATATAACTCGTATTACATACATAGAGAGTTCTAATTGGTCACAAAATAGAAATCATCACAAGATCAACATCCTCTGGCAGCATGCTCTGTTGGGAGTGATCAATCAAAAGATTGGATAAAGGGGTGATCAATTAAAAAGTTACTTTTCTCACCTTTTGCTGGATTCCTGAAAAGTTTAAATTTTTTATGTTAAAAGAACATGCAAGAACAAACACGTGACCAATTCAGCATAAACTTACATTGTAAATTAACACCCCAATAAAAACGTATCTGGTGGTTGGGGGGGGGGTGAAAAGAATAAAAGAAAGTTTTTTCCAGACTTGATAATGAGTAAATGTTGAAAATTTCAGCCCTTTAGCTCTATTGGTACAACTTGTACAAATGATACATACATTGCCAGTCAGCTGGACCAATTTGAAAACAGAAGAAACCTATCTCAATTGTTTTGACTGATGATTTCTAATAGCTAGCTTGCCAGCCATCCAGCCACACCAAATTAAAAACTGACAAAACCTATGGGGACAGTTCTGGTTGATGGTTTCCAATACACACAATTCAGGAAATCACATAACACACTCTACATCAGCTGATTAAATGGGGAACTTGTCCATTCTTTAATGAAGCAATCCATCTGAAATGTATTTTTTTGAGTCACTCGCGGATTTGGGGGAGGGGGGAATGTTTTACAGTTCACACTCTACCTGATTGCTGTATGACCATCACACTTACAATGACCATGCCAGTCAATTTTCTACATCATGTGCGAGGTATTTTCGCAAAACTCCTTATTACCCAGGTCTTGAATTGGCTTTTCTCAAAAAGATTCCAGACCGTGGACAAGATTATGGAGAGAGTGATGAGGCCGCTGACAATGATCCAGAAAGGGGACTTTTCAGACTGTTTTGAAAAGTGGAAGGGACACTGAGATAAGTATATCAGGAGATCCCAAGTACTCCGTAGGGTGCTAAGGTGCCATTGTCCTTGGTAGACTATCTTTTATATTATTATCAAATAGCCAGACATGCCATATTAAAAATTCACCAATCACTGAACATCTGGGCCAATGTTCTCTCTAATTTTTAGTAGTCTGTGTGTAAAATAATCTTAGTTGCATATTTTTTTCCCTCTGACAAAAGTATATAAACAACAAATACTTGTGCAAATGTAAATTTGAAATTGTTTCAAATAATTTTTGGCACAACCTATCTCTCAGGGCAAATGAAGCTCTATTAGCATATTTCAGTATAATACAGGTATGATTACATTCAATAAAGTAACATATTTCATCATCATCATCCGTCTTTTAGCGTCCGTCGTTGAACATAGACCTTCCCCAGGATTTGCCACACTTCTCTATCATGGGCGTCACGGAGCCAGTACTTCCTGAACTTGTCTAGCTCGTCTCTCCATCTAACATTTTGCCGGCCTCGGTTGCGCATATGGTCTCGGGGAATCCATGTTGTGAGTCGTGATGTCCATCGATTGTCAGCCATTCTTGCA
This sequence comes from Thysanoteuthis rhombus, assembly GCA_963457665.1. NCBI lineage: Eukaryota > Metazoa > Mollusca > Cephalopoda > Oegopsida > Thysanoteuthidae > Thysanoteuthis > Thysanoteuthis major. The sequence continues at coordinate 26,136,381 of OY735224.1, read as the reverse complement.
ACATGGCCAGCCCACCGCCATTTGAGATTTTTTATGGATTCTATGATGTCTCTAACTCTTGTCTTTTCCCGGATGTGCTGTGCTGTTTTGTGGTCTCTTCATGTGAGGCCCAGCATTATTCTTTCATGTGCACGTTGCATGGTTCTCAGCTTACGGGTCTGTTTCTTGGTTAAGTTCCATGTTTCAGCTCCATAAGTGACTATTGGGAGGATGCATTGGTTATAAACCCTTCTCTTTAGGATTAATGGGATCTTATTATTTTTGAAGGTTGAGCTAGCTCTGCCAAAGGCTTGCCATCCTAGTGTGATTCTTCGCTTGATTTAGTTGAGATGTTATCCTATACTTTGAACTACTTAGTTCAGTTTATTGGTTCATTAACAATACATGAATGACTATCAAACTGAAAGTTTGCTACATTATTTTGAATAAGTATAATTAAATTATATCAAATATACTCATAGGTATAATTAAACACTCACTCTCAGAGTCAATAATTAAACAACCATAATGTCAAAATTTGAAGACACGTGAAAAATTCCATCAAAGGATAAATATAGTCAGAATAAATTCTATTCATGACTTTACACTAAAAAACATCTAAAATAGAATAAAAGAAACATTTTTTAAAAATTCTATTGGAAAATAAATGTGGTCAGAATAAATTCTATCTTTAATATTACTGGTGTTTTCCAAAGGAAAACATCTGAAATAAAGTAAATAAACATCTAGATTCTAGAGAATCTAGATATTATTAATAAAACCAGTCAAAATAAGGCCTCCAAAAAGGACAAAATGAGCTTTTTTCCCATAAATCAAAGGAGAGGATTTTTTACATGTCTTGTTAAGTACTGATGCCAATTTTAAAGTCTGTAGATAAAGCAGTATGGCCAAGAGCACTAGAACACATAAACATAGATATACGCACATATAAGAAAGGATAAAACCTTACGCCATCCTTGATGGCTATGGTTATTCAATCACAACATTATTTTGGGTAATTTCCTTTTTGTGCATACATTGTCCCTTGTGCACTGTTTGAAGAACTTTTTTTGCTATGCACAAGCTAAGTTGGAACTATGATCTAGGCCATTTTTTTTTTTGCTTCTAGCTCTGAGATTAATCCATGTGACAATCTCTTTATCAACTATGCAATCCCTCCCCATCATTATTTGAATATCTACAGGCCGACCTTTTTTTTTATTATTCAATCAATGAAATACAATAATCACTAGGTGTGCAAACCAACTATGTTTAATTTAGACTTATTCTTTGCTTTTGCTTGAAGGACAACCTTACCTCTTCAAATCCCATTATTTGAACAAAGCTAAGCCATAGGAAGAAAAAGAAAAAAAGAAGAGATACCATGAGGAAAAAAACATACCGAACCATACCACTTAATGTTGTCATAGAAAGTAATGCTTGTCCAAAGCTCCCCCCACTAACACTTTCTATTAAAAGTTGATGGTTAATGTTTACCCCAGCGGATATAGGCCATTAGCCGAGTAAAAGGTAGAGACTTAATTCTGATTAGCCGGTTAAAATAAACTCCCAGCATCCTGTAAGGTAAAAGCCCAATCATTAGAACACAGGACTTGATCACTTTGATGTTCAGAGTGCTTATTAGGAACTATCAACCAAAACTGTTAGCATAGGTGTCTTCCGTTTTCAAGTCAGTCTAGCTGGCTGTTTCAAGTGTAGAGTATTCAATGTACCAATGGAGCAAAAGAGATGAAAATTTCTACATTTACACTTAAACATTTTATCATTTTTTAAAATCCCCTCAAAACTTTTTTTAGTGATAGAATCAATTTACAATGTAAGTTTATGCTAAATACCATCTTTTTTGGTGTCTGGCAGCTTTTACACTTGTTTTTTCTTTCTCTTTGATTTATACTTTTTTTAGAGGTCTTCACCCAGCAAAAGACAAGAGAAGTAATTTATCCACTGATCACTACCTTTTCTAATTTTTTAATTGATCAACCTTAACGTGGCATGTTACCCAAAGATGTTAATTATATGACAGTTTCTATTGCGTTACTAACCAGACTTATCTTTCTATTTGCTCATTTTGAAGAGATAAGGCCATAAGCATGAGACACCAAGCGTGGATAAAATTCACAACACAGTGGTAATGGTCTTGTTATCAAGTTTGTCTTCATAAACTATGCACTAGTGTAATAAGTCCTATGCTCATAGGGTACCACAATCTTGTGGCTCCATGCCAGATTAAGCTTAGATTTGTTAAAATTTAACCCTTAAATTCAAAAACCACTTGTAATTGATAATGGAACTTTTTGATGAATAACACACAATACAGCAGAACTCTTCTGTGAATTGAACAAAGAAAATTTCAAAATTCATCAAGTGCTCAAAATGCGATAATTTCATGCAGTTATTTCCCTTAAAATTGACATTATATTTTCCATTTTCCTTGTATGAATTTAAGAGTTAAATATGTCTCATGATAAAACTGACTTTTGTTGCAGCTGGTTCTTTAACTCTGAAAGAAGCGCAACTATTACTCCACAAAACAGTATTGACAATCATGCTTAGAGTCTTCTTGACATTTTCCAGACATTTTCAATGCAAGCTGTGCAGAAATTAATACTTGCCTCGTCTTGTAGAGTTTGCAAGCTGACTCACTGGTGGGGAAACAGATCACGTGTGTAAGCTTGGAGCCATGCAGAGGTTGATTTTTTTCCTCAAAAGATTGATTTGACAGATGGCCAAGAAATTCACCTGACATCAAGAACAATGTTCCCTCTAATTTTTAGTAGTCTGTGAGTGTGCAAAAATCCTATGCAGCGCAATTTTTTTTTCCTATGACAAAAGTATGTGCACAGTGGATGCTTGTGCAAATATAAACTGGAAATTGTTTCAAGATTATATTAGCACAGCCTATCTCTCATGGATCATAGAACTATGCAGGCGTGTTTCAGTACAATACAAGTATGATTGCATTAGTTAAGATTTTATTCTATATTCTGTACTACTTTGTTCAGTTTGTTATTTCATTAAATAAAAGATTATTGGGTATTTCTTTCCTATGCGATGCATGTCGAAATGAATTGATAACAATAACATCCATAAATTCACGGATTACTATTATCAAAATTGCTGGAGATGGTTAACACAAGACTCGTCCATTACTAAATCATTTTGGGTAAATAACCTTTTTCCTTTTGTGCATGCAAGTAAGCACACAGCTAAAGATTCACTGATAATAGAAAGTGCTAGAATACACAATACTAAGGACTTTCAGGAGTTTTTACACAGTATTTACAGATATATATATGCTGACCTGAATGAAGAGGACACATAAAAAAAAAAGATGGCATGAAAAAGAAAATGTAGGTCTGGTTAGTCACTCAATAGAAACAGTTATGCAATCAGCATCTTGCAGGCCATGTTGGGGGTGATCAATCAAAACATAAGGAAAAAGGGTTGATCAATGGAGGAGTTACTTCTCTTGCTTTCTGTTGGGCAATGACCATTGAAAAAAGTTTGAAAATGTGAATTAAGGGTCCAATTTAGCATAGACTTACCCTGCAAATTGAACCCCTAATTAAAAACTGATTTAAAGGGAAAAGTTTTTAAAAAATAAATGTTTTTTCTAAATGTAATTAGGAATAATTGTTCAAATGTTCATCCCTGTAGCTCCATTTGTGCAGTCTGTATGTGCAGTACAGCCAGACCAGGTTAAATACTGAAGAAAACCTGTGTTGATAGTTTTGGTTAAGGTTTTCTAACAAAGAAGAAATGAAGAAGATGGCATGAAAAGATAAATGAATTATCAGAAATGATAAATATTATAATTCTTTCACTCAAGATAAAATAATCAATAAGAAATAATCAGGAATAAGGTGTGGTTAGTCCCTCAATAAAAACCATCATGTGACCAATGTCTTTTGGCAGCATACCATGTTGGAGATGATCAATTAAAAAATTGGCAAAAAACGATGATCGATGAATAAGTTACTCCTCTCACCTTTTGTTGGATAGTGATCATTGACAAAGTCTGAGTTTTTAAAAAAAAGTATATGAAAACTGCTGGGCACAAACTAAGGTACCCATTCAGCATGGACTTAGATTAAAAACTGAATCCCCCCCCCCCCAAAAAAAACTATTGAGTGAAAAAAATCCAAGATAAAGGAAGATTTTGTGGACTTAACGTGGAATAAATGTTCAAAATTTTAGCCCCATAGCTCCACAGGTGCAGCCTGTACACGCTATCCATCCATTAATATACACATACATATATAGCCAACTAGACCAGCTTAAAAACTGAAGACACTTTTGTTGACAGTTTTGGTCAATGGGTTTTAATAATGAAGAAAAAAAAGGATGACATGAAAGACAAATCTCTATAATCAGATCAAAAAATCAGAAAAAATGATTACAAATCAGAAATAATAAATATTGTAATTCTAACATTCAAGTATAAATAACCAGATGAAATAAATAATCACTGAAAAATAATCTGGAAAAAAATAATTCAATAAGTTTAGTATGTTTCGATAATTTCCTTTCAGATCTATATTCCTTACAATGATCAACAAAATTATCAAAAATATACTTTGTTTCATTTTTGGCAGGGTATTTGAGAACTTCTTTCAAAAACCAGATGATCCCAATAATCCTATAAAGAAGAGTATACAATCAATGCATTCTCCCGATAGTCACTTATAGAGCTGAAACATGGAACGTAACCAAGAGACAGACCTACAAACTAAGAAGTATGCAATGTGCGCATGAGAAAATCATGCTCAACCTTACATGGAGAGATCACGAGACAGTACAGTATATAAGGTTGAAAACGAGTGTCCATGACATCATAGAAACTATTTAAAAACTCAAATGGCAATGGGCAGGCCATGTCGCAAGAATGAAAGATAACCGATGGACATCATGTCTCACAACATGGATCCCCAGAGATTACATTAGAAACCGAGGCCAACAGAACACAAGATGGAGAGATGAACTGGACAGATTCAGGAAATACTGGCTCCGCGATGCCCATGATAGAGAATTGTGATGAATCTTGGGGAAGGTCTGTGTCCAACGATGGATGTAAAAAGACTGATGATGATGACTAGAAAACTTCACTAATATCTAGTAATTAAGAATACAAGTCTACTTTGCATGGAGACCCCCCCACTAAAGGACTAAAACTGAAAAAACAGAGCCTAGAATTCACTTATTTATTTACTTCCTCACATTAAACTGACTTTATGGCTCAGTCCAACCTTACTGCAGATAGCAACTTCACTAAGTGAAACCTATATGGAAAATTGTTGAACAAGATGAAAGAAATTTATTCAGATGAAAATGAAGTAATTTCTCTTGGTTTTTGAGTTGTTTGGATAATTTCTTTTGATTTATTAATCAGTGTAGGTCCACTAATGGCCCGCCTTACCAACACGCCAACCAACCAAGTGGGCCTCAAATTCCCCTATCTTTGCTCATCTGTGAGTGTCTCTGGGTGCTTCTAATCAAATTTTGGGAGCTGCAACCTAGAAAATTTTGATGAGCTCTCAACTAGCCACCATCAGAAAACGTTTTGTTTTTTGTATTTTTGTTTTTAAAAAAAAGTTTTTTTAGGAGCCTCTCCGGTCATTTTAAGCCAACAATGTCCAGATCTAGTGTAGGTATTTTCTTTTAAGATAAAAGATCTCTATCTTTTTTTTTTTTGATGATTCCAGATAATTAGTTCTGATACTCTTACAGGCTATGGCGATTTATATATGCAAGGTACAGATATTGCGTTTCTCAATTTGGTACTTTTGTGGACAATTTGATATGTTTTTGCCCAAGCTTTTGGTACACTTGCTAAAAACACTGAGGTAGTCGTGCATTGGAGCTAACAAAGATCTCTTTTACAATGTCGAGTGGACAAGATTAAGTAAATAAATAAGTAGTCATTTAATCCCTTCTTCATGAAGGCAGAATGGGCCATTAAGTCGGTTTAATGTGGGGGAAGTAAATACATAAGTAAGTGAATTCCAGCCTCTGGTTTTTCGATTCTATCTATGCTGTTTGTTTATTTATTTACTGTATGTTTTAAGGAGAGAGAAGTGATGCTGAAAGTGTAGCAGTGACTTCATGACTCTGAACAGATAAAACTAATCTCAGTATAATTGAAAAAATCTGTCTGTATGCACCGAAATAACTTGACAACTGGCCTTTGTGTGAAATTGACATTTGCCAGATATATTAGTCAGCACATCAGGCACTGCAGAGTTGAGTTTGGAGTTTTTTGAATCCATGGTTCTCAAGAAATCTAATTAAAAAAAAATTAAGAAACTCACCATCACAGTAAATAATTGAACAACCGAGGCATTAAAATTGAAAGTCATTTAAAAAAAGTTATTAAAAAAAACCTGTCAGAATAAGGGCGCTAAAAGGTCGAAAAAAAGTTCTCTTTCCAAAAAATAAAAAAAACATTTTTAGAAAGGGTTTAGTGGAGTATTGATGCCAATTTTCTAGTCTATAGACAAAACAGTATGGTCCGGAGTGCTGAAACACGCAAATATAAGAGGATAGAACCCTTCGCCATCCTTGATGGCAATAATTTTCCAATTACAGATTATAGATCTTTCATCTAAATTTAGGTGTACAACATCTAAATTATCAATAGATCTAAATTTAGATATACAACATCTAAATTAGCAATAGATCTAAATTTAGATGTACAACATCTAAATTAGCAATAGATCTAAATTTAGATATACAACATCTCAATAAATAACACTGAAGAGGAGTAAGAAAAATACTTCAAAGCTGCGGTCGGCTGCTCTATTCTATGAAGTCCAGCCCCTATCAAACATGCGCTTTGGGAACAGGCCCTGCCCTCGTCCTGATAATCCAATGAACTGATGATGTTTTTCTTATAAAAGTGTGGATCAATAAGTTCGTAGCCTGGCACAATTATTAGCTGAATCTTGACCTGAAATTTTCTATCTACACGATTACTATTCACTGCTGTGCATTGACATGAAAAGATGTTATGTTGAAAAATAAATATTTGTTGTGCAAGATAAATGCTTTTTTTCCATCAATAAGCTACGGAGTTATAAAATTACCAACATATATGTCGTTGTTAGGCTTATGCTTATAAACATAAGTATCAGGGGAGACTTTGTTTTTTTTTGTATTTTTTTACTGTTACCTCACTATCTGTCCATACAATATCTCCAAAATTTCTCATGGATTTCAATGAAATTTTTGGAACAGTAAACTATAGGGTAAAGGAAAATTGATTGAAATTTTCGTCCAAGATAATTTTTCATATATTCACTCTTGTTCTTCCATTCATCCAACCACTATCAATGACTTACAATGTTATTTTGTGGATGGTTGGGCCATTGGGTTGAGAATAATTCATCGAATTCGGGGTTGGACCTAGGAATTTTTTTTTTAACTTCCCTGTATCTCCACTATTCGTGAACATATTCTCATTCGGTTTTCAGTGACAATAACATTGGACGAGGTACATGCTCTCTAAGTGCTATCGAGTATTATCTATGATATAAGATTGCCAGGAATCAGATTCAATATTATTCAACATCTTTCCTCCCATTTACAAATGGAAAAGCTTTCAGATGTATATTTATGTATCCTCCACAGTTTCAATGAATAATTTGTTGTCTCAACTCATGACAATCAAGAAAGACCTTGAGAAAAACAAGTAGGTGGTTCCTTCTGCTTGCTTCATATATATTAGATACTATCAACCAAAACAGTCAATAAAACGATCAATATAAGTTTTACCTGTGGGAGGGTTCAATTTGCAATGTAAATGTATGATAAATTTGGTCCTCTCATTTGTGTCAAGCTGTGTTTGTGCATGTTTTTTGAAAATTCAGATATTTTCACTAATCGATGCCCAACAAAGGCAACAGAACTTATACATTGATCATCCCTTTTCCCAATTTTTTATTGATCACCCCTGATATATCATGCAGCCAAAAGATGTTGATTAAGTGACGGTTCCTATTAAATGACTAACCAGACTTATATCTATCTATCTATATATATATACATATATTTGTATACTATCCTTATCAGGAATCAAACATAGAACTTCTATAAAAGCAAGTTAATCTGTTGCAATAAGTGGAGGCTGCAGCTTACAGTTTTGAACCCAGACAACATCCAATCTACTAAAATGATATACCAAATATATGGGTACTATTTTTAACTTTGTATTTTATGCAAGAGTTTTTTCTCTTTAGAAGACTGTTTCATTATATTGTTATTTGTGAGAAAAAGATGATTGTACACAATAAAATTTGAATTCTCTGACAATTTTTCCAGTCGAATTAGCTTCATACCTTTTTATATTCTAAACAAGAGTTCTCCAAACTGTATGTTACGACACATGAGTGTGTCACTGATAATTTTGCAATACACCTAGAGGGTAAGCATAGTTTGTTTTTTTTTTGTATCTTCTAAACGATACTTTTCCTGAGCAAGTTTAACTGCTTGGATGACATTATATTTTTGGCTTGGCCAACAGAATTCAAGTAATGTTTTACAAAAAATTTCATTTTTATAAAGTATTTTGCCAATATCAAATGTTTGAAAAGCTCTGTTCTAACAAAATTGCAATTGCAAAATTAGTTAAATATTGTCATCAGTTTTTGACAGCAAGGGTTAACAATAAATTCAAATAATGAAGAAAACTTTTCTGAGAATCAGTGTTTTTTCTAAATCAGTTCACTTGAATAGGGAGGGAAAAAAAATTCTCGATAAATTGTATTTTTCTTTTTGGATAAATTCATTAAATACCAAACTGTTGTTTTCACGATTGGAAATAATGAAAGCAGGTGGTGATATTCGGCCTGCATGGAAATCTCTCAGGCTTAGTCCACACAGAAATCTGTCACACAAGATGTGACACTTTTATGTCAACCTGAGAATGGAATCTTGATCTTTTTTGTACTTAATGAATGCCATTTGTGTTAATGACATTATATCAAGAAAATCGTCTTACAAGGGCAGAGGAACAGTTTAGGAGATCAAGTTAAGTGTTGAATGGTGTTGTACATTTTATTAACTAGTGCATGCTACGCATTCAAAATTTGAAGAGTGTGGTTCCAATGGATGTGTTTAAATGAATTAGAAATCAAATTCTGGATTAGATTTTTTTTATCATACTACGTCATAGACAGCATATATATATATATATATATATAAAGCGGTGATAAGATTTTTTCTTTTTAAATTGAAATACAGAATTTGTTTTTTAATTCAACTGAACATTTTGAAACTAAGTTTTTCATTCACTGAACTTAGCTCAACACAGTCAAATAGGGGCGGAAAGGTTGTGTCATGCTAATAACATTATATTAATCCATCAACCGTGGGCGGTGATGAAGAGTGATAGCTATCCATTGCAAGATAAAAGCCCCAATTCATAGATAGAATGCAATAACCATCAATCACAATAAACAGAAAATTTATTGAGTAAGCCAAAGAACTGTAACGGTGGAAATTCTTGTCATTCACAATTAACGACATAAGAAAATCATCTCACAAAGACATAGGAGACAAAAAAGCACTCAGAGAACACATACCTCTGCCACCACTAAGAACAAACAAAAAACTGCATGAAAATTCATAACTACGATGTGGGGGAGGTAATAGTGTTTAGATTTTCCATATTTTTGACAATTGTCTAATTATGGGAAAAAATACTTCTCAATCGGAAAGAGAATTCAATCAGTTCTTCCTTAGCTCATGACCCACTGTTCCACAAATGTCTTTGAAATTCATTGAGAAATTTTGGATGTTTTATACAGACAAACAAGACTGAATAAATATACTTCTTCAAACTTCACTAGCAGAGAAAAGGCTCTGTTCTTGATAATGACTGCAAGAAAAAAATTGTCTTAGATCTTAAATTCATTCTAGTAAAAAAAAAATTTTTGTTTATTCAGTTCACGAAAGTGTTCCAATGAAGGGTAACACGCAGTCTATGAATCTTGAAGTTATCTACATGTAGTGCCCCCTATACTTTTAGTTAGGAATTAGATAAGAAACTCATCTTTTAGCTAGATTACGAAAACGACACTTCCGACGACGACCCCTATAAAACCTGTGGACGCACATGGCCCAATGCTCATGAGCCCCAGCACCCCTAGCAAATTATGCTTCCAGCTCTGGCCATTCTCTCTCAGCGTGTGTATGAGTCTCGATATAGGTGAAGTGAAATAAGTACAGAGATAGGTCACAGAAGAAGAAAGGTTAAGATCGGATCGGCCAGTAGGTCGGCAAAATGATAACAATCTTAGGAAAAACGAAAGAGAGAGAAAGAGAATGGTCGGCCACAAAGGCCAGTGCAAGAAGCGTAACCAGCTAGGGTTGCTGGAGCTAATGAGCATTGAACCATGTGCATCCAGGGGTTTTATAGGGGTCATCGGAGGAAGTGACATTTTTGACATCTAGCTAAAAGATGGGTTTCGTATCTTATTCCTAACTAAAAGTATAGGGGGCACTACATACATTTCATAAAAAGAATTTCCCGGATCCTAAGAATGGATTAGTCTCCAGACATCTCAGAAATTCTATTCTTTGCCACCCAAATAATTCCTTTGAGTGCTTGCTCATTTGAAGCAGTAAAGTCAACAGACAATAAACTGCCATATTTCACATCTCATAATTCTGTCAGTTTAGCCATAAAGAACCCAAATTCATTTCCTTTCTTTTACACCAAAATAACTATTTTTTGATACAGGTAGTAAAAGTGGATGAATCAAAGAACAAAATTGAAGTAATCATCGCATAAGAATCTTAACAATAGCAAGAAGGAACGTTTAGTGAGAAAATTCTGGGTGAAATATTTTTCTCCAAGTTTTATCTATTTTGATGTTCACCTATTTCTAAACGTATGAAAAAAATAGACAAACAAATCAGAACATTATATGGTTTTCTAAGGGTAAGCATTATTCTGAAGTATACACTCGAGAGCAATCAATATTTTCAAAAGAGCGAACCAAGAAGATCATTGTCAATAACATTGAGAAGAGTCATTAACATGGTAAATTCTGTTCAGGCAATTGAACCTCATTTCTTTGATGCTGGTATTTTGAATTCTGGCCCATCTATTCAACAGCCTTTGTCGGTTGTATGATTTTTCTATCTTTCTCCATTCTATGAGGAGGTCAAGTCCGTACTGAATGTGAATATATCGTTTATAACTTTGAGGAGAAGAGTCATTAACATTGCAAGTATTGTTCAGATGATTGAACTCCTTATTGCCCTCGATGTTGTTACAACTGTATCAAATATTAGCAGATGATCTCAAAGACCCTTGTGAACTTCAATAGAATTATCATACACTAGCCGATGAGATACATGTTTTGCAAAGGCAGTTGTGATTTTTTTAATCTACTGACAGATTTCTCTCTATAACTCATTCAAACACTATAAGCTGTGCAGTTAGAGCTTTCAGTATGTGTCTTCCAATCCATAATGCTAGTACATTCTATCCCGTGTAATCATTATCATCATCAGTCTTTTGACGTCCGTCGTTGAACATAGACCTACCCCCAGATCCACCACATTTCTCTATCATGGGCATCGCGAACCAGTATTTTCTGAAATTGTCCGGTTCATCTCTCCATCTTGTATTTTATCAGCCTCAGTTTCGCATGTGGTCTCTAGGGATCCATGTTGTGAGTCAAGATGTCCATCAGTTGTTTTTCATTCTCACAACATGACCAGCCCACTGCCACTTGAGCCTTCTAATAGATTCTATGATGTCTCAGACCCCCGTTTTCTTCCCGGGTCTAAGAACTTCATCATGATTTGCTGGCAAATATAATGATTGAAGAACTTTTAATACAAATGTTTTCCTGCACTTCTCAAACTACTCTGTCATAGAGAATTTTTAAAAGTGGTAAAAAAAAAAAATATGTGAATTTCTCTTTGTTACAAACAATTTTTTTTGCTTTATTCCACAACAGGAGACGCGGGCTGGTCAGCATGGAGAATGGACTAACTGAGCCAAGTTCAAACTCCGGCTTGGGACTGTTTGTGTTTTCTTCACACCAATGCTCATGGGAAATACATGAATCCATCTCTCCTCCGAGCTATTGGTGGTAAAATAGCACAGGGTTGAGTGAGTGACACCATTTCAGGTGCTTGGACCTTCTTAGTCTATTTTACATATCACAAACAGGCTGAGTAAGTAGTAACATTATATGTTGAACCTCAGCAGTTACAGCTGAAGCTAAAGGGTACTGAAGAGAATTTCACAATAGACTATGTTTCATAATGACTTGAAGGCAAAACGTTATTAGTTCATGCAAGGCCATCTTTAAGCCAATTATACCAATTGGGCTCCACACCTAAAGGAGACCCGCACTTGGGTATATTCTAGTCTTGTCAAATACACACAACACCACATTGCAGATGAACAAGATGATTCACAGAGAACAACAATATTACTTTCCCTCTGAAATCTTGAAGATACGACAGCATTTGTTTACACTGTTATCACATCATCATCAGCCTTTTAGCATCCGTCATTGGACATAGACTTTCCCAAAGATTTGCCAGGCCTCTCTATCATGGGCGTCACAGAGCCAATACTTTGCAAACTTTTTGCATGTGATCACTGGTGATCCATGTTGTGAGGTATGATATCCGTTTTTTTGCCATTCTTGCAACATAACCAGCCCATTGCCCTTTGAGTTTTCTTATGGATTCTTTGATACCTCAAACTCCTGTTTTTTCTCTAATACCCTGAGCTATCTTATGATCTCTCCAGGTGAGGTTGAACATGATTCTCTTTTGCATGGTTCTCAGTTTAAGGGTCAGTCTTTTGGTTAGATTCCATGTTTCAGCTCAATAGGTGACTATCAGAAGGATGCCTTGATTGTATACCCTTCATTTTAGCACACGCGGAATTTTCTTATTCTTGAAAGTTGCACTCACCCTGCCGAAAGCTTGGAAACCTAGTGTGATTCCGCACTTGATTTCTTCCTTCTGTGAGGATTTCATGGAGGTTTGTTATCCTTGGTAAATGTAGTAATCAACTTTCTCTAGTTCTGCGTCTTCAGTTTTAATTGTTGTGTTTCTGTCTTCAGCATATTCATTGTACATGACATTCGTTTTATTATTATTATTATTTATTATTATTTATTTATTATGGAGGCCAACTTTCTTACTTTCTCTGTTTGGTCTGTCCAGCATCATCTGGAGGTTGTGGAGTTCCTCAGCGAAATCTGTCTATTCAGGTTCTTTTATTTCCAAAGTTTAGGTTCTGGAAAAAAAGTTAGCTGTGAAGTGTTTGGATGAACTGATATCTCCTTGTCTTATCCCTTCTTTTCAAGCTGGAAGGGGTCCAAGTCTTTATGTAGCCTGATGAAGGTGCTGCTGTGTCAGAAGATATGTTGCAATACATATACTGGGTCTCAGCCTTATAATGTTAATCGATCACAGAAGAGTGTAAAAAAATCATTTCAATTTTCAGACACACGTTTTGATGGCTTCTCATTGTACCATCATGATATAAAATCTATTCATATTTGAAAGATTCTATAGACCATGGCTGTTGACCAGGGGCCTCATAAAAAATGTTTCCACAGCTCCTAAGACCAGCCCTGATTTCATATTGGTAATTATTAGTTTCCAGAGATGCAGTAGGGACGTATTATTCTAGTCACGGTTGCAGTAAATGAATAGCATCATAAATGACATAGCGAGCATCTTCATTGAGTGTTCGAAACATTTGAGTATTTTCTTATGATAGTTTTTTGTTAATTCTCTACCATACTCTTGCCCAGGGGTGGGGAATCTTTTTATGCTTAAAGGTCACTTTGAAATTTATTGTCTACTAATCAGGTTATATCCCAAGTAATTTTTAGTACGTTTACAGCAAAATCCAAAATTCTGAATATTCGGTTGATAACCTATGTCACAATTTAATTAGTATATATTGCTTAGACGAAATGGAAAACTAACCTTTTCGATGGCTTTTTTTGAGGTTGCCTTTTTGTGCGAAAGCATTGCAGTATCAGGTTTTAAAGTGGAGGTGTGCAATTTTAATTGGTTTACCAGGTGTATATCTTTTTTTTTAGGCTCTCAAGGAAGTTGTAAATTATACCTAAAACAATAAATGAACGACTATTTTTCATTTATAATAGCCAGTGTTGTGAATTATTCATTTTCATAAAAGAAATTTAGAATTTCTTTGATGAGGCCAAATGAGGCTGCACACGGCTTTAAGGTCTTGACTATTCTATTTTAACACAATCATAATCATTATCAAATATATATATATATAAAAATATATTTATATATGTATGTGTGTGTGTGTATATATATATATATATATATATACATATACTCACAGATGAACCAAAACATTATGACCAATTGCATAATAATGTGTTGGTCCTCTATACGCCTGCAAAGTAAGTCTTACTCAACCAGGCATAGACTCTAGAAGACTTCAGATGGTTGGTGATTTCTCCCTCTCCAGACCACTGCCAATAGGTGCTCAATACATGCAGTAGTAGAACAAGGTCTGACTGCACATCATCCATTACTTTTTAAAATGGAATGTTGTTACTCTCAGACTTGTTCTTCTGATTGTATTCAAAACAAAATATATAAATCAGTTTAAAAGATAAATGCAGTATGTTAAATACAGTCTTGTATTGTGAATTTTCTCAGGATGAAGTTGGAGCGACTTCCACGGACTTTTGACAAAAATCAATTGTGTCGATAAAAACATCTGAAATTTGTAATCAATTAATTTTGTCGTAATAATCTTTATGTTATTAATAGGAAGAAGAATTGTTGAAGATCATCAACTAAAAATTATGTGTAGACAATATAAACCTGGAGATAATTGTGGATGAAAACCTGTTTACACTCATGAACAATTGAAGTATAGAAATTTGCATTATAAAATTTATCCTAATTTATTCAGAAATTTTAAACTTTCACTAAAATAGATTGATGGGCCAATTTTGATAAATATTTTCTGGATGTATTCAATTTTGAATTAATCCTTCTCCAAAAAAATTTATTTTGTGTGAAAATCTCCTGGATATATTTTTTTAGTCAACCTCTTTACTCAGAAATCCTCTGTGAGCATGCAAAAGTATTTTTTCTTTTTTTAACTACTAATTTCATACTACTTTCCACAGTTATAACCAAAATTAAATCCTCAAAGAAGATATTCAGATTTTGCAATAGAGTGTTCAAAAGTGTATGATAGAGTTGCTATAAGTCAATCTTCAACTTTAAAACATCTCTTTCAAGAATTCGAGCACAACTGAAATATCTGGGTACCATACCAGCCTAAAAGAAATAGAAAAGGCTTTGCCATTAATTTTTTGTGCTTTCAATCCATGACCTCTTCCTAAGAGAATTTGTCAGTTTTAAAAAGGTTATTTTTTCAACGGTTTTAGAGGAGGGCTTCTATTTACAATTTAATTATACTTTATAATTTTTTTCTGCCACCACAGTTGGGAGTAGGGTCTGAAGGACTCTTTTTCCGTCTCTGTACATGTGAATGTGAGCAACATATGAGTTGTGATATTGGACATACCAAAATTAAATACTCACCTGCTTATACACCTTTAACACTGACATGTGCAGTTGTTACAAACCAATATTTGTCATTCTTGCCACAAATCGCAGGTCAAAATGTTTTTGGCTCCTCAAATGGCAATGGGCAGGCCATGTTGCAAGAATGAAAGACAACCGATGGACATCACGTCTCACTACATGGATCCCCAGAGATTACATGCGGAACCGAGGCTGACAGAACACAAGATGGAGAGATGAACTTGACAGATTCAGAAAATACTGGCTCTGTGATGCCCATGATAGGGAATTGTGGCGAATCCTGGGGAAGGTCTATGTCCAACAATGGACGTTAAAAAAATGATGATGATGATGATGACATCAATAAGTCCATAGCCTAATGATCAAAAAATCATTTATCTTACACAACAAAATAATTATTCTTTAATGTAATCTCCTTCCTCGTCAGTGCACTTATAAATATTAATGACATCCAATCGAATAATATTCAGTGGAAATTTCAAATCAAAATTCTAATAGCTGTGTCAGGCTATGGACATATTGATCCATCTTCAAATAAGGATATATAGATATGTTTGTTTTGAGGCCACAGACGAGGATTGTTTTTCTACATTTTTTGCAGCTACTGTACAAGTGGACGTAGGTTATAGGTTAGTGTATATAAGAATTTACAAAAAATGTTTTCTATTGAATGCTTTCAGCAATTCACTCAGCCATTATCAAACTCCAAATCCTTGGCTAGTGACAAAAAAAAGCTGGGGTTTTTTTTTTGTGTACTTTAGCTGTAACTGTTCATTGACACGTTTGGTTAAAGGCTATAGGCAGAGAATATTTTTTTAGATTTTTTGCTAAACATTTCCCGCTTCTATACAAGTGGATGTAGGTCATGGTCAGTCAGGTCGATAAGAAATGAATAAAAGAGACATAGATAGATAGATCGAAAGACAGGTTAATCACTTAATAGAAACCATCATGTGACCAATATTTTTGGAGGGATGATCAATAAGTCACTTCTTTTACCTTTCCTTGTGCAGTGATGACATAAAAAGTTTAAATTTTCATTTAAAATTAAGTCAAAAAACATTTTGAAACATCCAGATTTTTAAGACATATATCTAAAATCTAGGAAAATATTACATATCATTCAGGAATTAAATATTTCAACCTTCAACCTTTTTTTTATTATTATCATTTTATAGCTAACAACCGAGCTTCAGTGTTTGGTGCTAAAATTCCGTTTCTTAATTGTATTGTATTCTCCGTCTTTTAATTCCTTCCATTTTATTACTTTCGTCTTACCTTCGTTCTGTTTGGGGGGGGGTTCCCCCTTATTTTCTTCTGACTTCCTATTCAGTCCTGTCCTTTAAATTTTTCTTTCGATCAATTTGTTATTTTATCTCTATAAATCTAATGAAACTATTTCTTATTTTAAAAGTCAGCCTACACATGACCTTCAGTGAAACGAAAATCATGGGCAACAATCACAATGAGAATAAGAACATAATTGTCAAGATCGAAGATGTAAAACTGAGGAAGGTAAAACACTACATCTACGTAGGACAATGAATCTTCATGCAATCCTCAAAAGAAGAGGAAATCAAGCGAAGAATCAGTCTAAGATGGTAAGCCTTTGATAGGGCAAGCTCAACCTTCAAAAACAGGACGATCCCAATAATCCGAAAAAGAAAAGTATACAACCAATGCATCCACCAAATTGTCACTTATGGAGCTGAAACATTGAACCTAACCAAGAGACAGACCCGCAAACTGAGGAGCATACAATGCGTGCATGAGAGAATCATGCTCAACCTTACACGGAGAGATCTCAAGACGGCACAGTATATCAGGTAGAAAACAGGAGTCTGAGACATCATAGAATCTATTGAAAAAGCAAATAGCAATGGGCAGGCCACTTTGCAAGAATAGTAGACAACCGATGGACATCACAACTCACAACATGGATACACAGAGATAAGATGCAAAACCAAGGCCGACAGTATGCAAGATGGAGAGACAAACTAGACAAATCCAGAAAATACTGGCTCTGGGATGCCAATGACTGAGAATTGTGGTAAATTGTGGCTATGTCCAAAAATGGACGTTAAATGACTGATGATGATGAAATAGCAATTTCTGGCATATAGCCCCAACCAAAAAAATCTAGATTTAGATCAAAAATTTCTAAATAACAATGCGCGTTGAACCTAACACACAATTTCGGTATGTCAGTCAATTCCGGCAATCACCACTGTACATGCTCGCACATCTAATAAAAAATACGTAGGAGAACGTTACGGCACTGGCACTATGTGCAATTACACTAATGAGTGGATTTTTCTTTCTGACATTTTTAAAATCATGATTCATCTCTTTGACAGCTGAAACGCTTTGAATAGTTTTGGTTTTTAGAGACCGTTGATCATAACTGCTAACTTGGGTTGCTTCAGTTTTTTAGCTGATCTTGCTGGCTGGCTAGCTATGTATGTAAGTATTGATAGGCTGCACCAATGGAGCTAGAGGGCTGAAACCCTTTGAATAGTTTTGCTTTTTAGAGACCAGCGATCAAAACTGCCAACTTATGTTACTTCAGTTTTCCGGCTGATCTTGCTGACTGGCTGGCTAGCTATATATGTATGTATGGATAGACTGCACCAATGGAGCTACAGAGGGCTGAAAATATAAATATTATTATGTTTAGAAGAAACTTTTTTGGCAATTTCAAAAATCCTCCCCAAAAGAGGTTTCCAGTTAAGGTTCAATTTACAATGCAAGTTTATGCTAAGTTGATCCCTTAGTTTGTGTTTGGCAGTATACCTGCTTGTTTTTTGAACTTTCAGACTTTTTCAGTGATCACTGCCAAACAAAAAGTGGGAGAAGTAACTTATTCATTGATCACACCTTTTTCAAATTTTTCAATCGATCACCCCAACATAGCATGCTGCCAAAAGATGTTGGTCATGATACAGTTTTTATTCAGTGACTAACCAGACCTGAGTTTTTTGAGGGTTTTTTTTTTTTTTACAAATCACTTTTTCCCAAACTTTTTTATTCCACACTAATCTTCCAAGCTTCGGAAATATTTTTGGCCACAATGAATAATTCATTCCACTGAAATGACCCAAGCGTCCTAGGATTGTGGGCTCAACCCTTTGCCGGTGTGAGATCGCCATAAAACTTTGATTTCATCATTTTCTTGCATGTAGAACTGACTGAACCCGAAATAGCCTGAAAACTGATTTTAACAACGTAGAAGCCAGCAATTTGTCTTCCTTATCAACAATGTGCTGGCTGCAAGCAAGCACTTAGTCTCACCATTTATTAAGTGAATGTTCACGGTGAACAAGTACATTATTATTAAATTTATAACGCCCCAATTTGGTTACGGCCAAATTACATTGGAAAGACCAGTTCTTGCACAATCACCGAAGTTGAGCAACGTCAAGCCTAATCAATACCTAGATGGGTCATCATCCAGGAATACCAGGTGCTGGTTTTGAAAACGTTTTGAACACATTTCACCTTTGGAAGCCTCAAGCTTGGTTGAGAAAGGACAAGCGGATATCGAGCCCAACACTTCCTCCTTACTAAACACCTAGTCATAGTAGCTAAATGCAGCTCACCCACAATCAACTTTGGCTGACTGTAGCAGGTTCAGACATCTCTAGTCCAGCAATGCAACAAGTGTTCTCCTATTTAGTTTCAAACTCCAATTTAGCAGTTTATAAGGCACTTATAGAGCTGAAACATGGAACCTAACCAAGAGAAAGATCTGCAAATTGAGAACCATGCAACATGCACATGAAAGAATTATGCTGGGACTCACATGGAGAGACTACAAGACAGCACAGTACATCCAGGAAAAGACAAGAGTCAGGGACATCATAGAATCCATTAAAAAGCTCAAATGGCACTGGGCTGGCCATGTTGCAGGAATGGCGGACAACCGATGGACATTGCAACTCACGACATGGATCCCCCGAGATCACATGCACATCAAGGCTGGCAGAATATCAGATGGAGAGACAAGCTAGACAAATTCAGAAAGTACTGGCTCCGCGACGCCCATGATAGAGAAGTGTGGTAAATCCTGGGGAAGGTCAACATCCAACAATGGACGCTGAAAGACTGATAATGAAGAAGCCAATTCATTGTATCGACAGTGACAAAACCTAACCGCGATTCAAAACTGAATCAAAGAACTGTCAATTCTACAACTTTCAATATTTATCTCAGTATGAAATTTGATATGTATTTGTATATTTTTTTTTAAATCTTATAAATCATATTTGATACAACCAATTAAATTGCATAAGCAAATACAAATATTCATTAATCAAAACGCCATGGCCCCACAAATGGCCCATCTGACCAACCAGACAAATGGGCTATAAATTCTTCTCCATTGGCTCATCTTAATGTGTATGTCTCTCTGTATGAGTGTCCGCCTCAAGATGCTCCAGGCCATATTTTGGGGGCTGCAACATTGAGAATCTATATGATTACACAACAAGGTACCATCTAAGAGTGCTTTTTGGGGATCTCTATGATCATATCGGATGCACACACCGGCTACTGTGATTCATTTATACGAGGTACGGATATTAGTTATATCATTTCCTCCTTAAAGCTTTGCTCTACCTTAGACAATGCATCAATATGTAGATGTAGGATGAGTTGGCAAGAGTTGGGCATATGCTTACTTAGGGCAGTGATATTGAAACAGTGACATATTACAAGTTTTTAGGTGACAGAAAAAAATTTCATTTCATTTTATTATCCTAGCTTTCAAAGTATATTTTGAAATTTCAAGATATAATCCATTAAACTTATAGTTTTATGAATACATCAGAAAAATAAACCGCCTATCTATAAGCATTTACTTGAAATTAAAATACGTGTAAGTGGTACGAAGACAAGAGGATTATCTTTAAAAATTGACATTTTGACACACTTTGTTGAAAAGGTTTGCCATCACAGGTATAGAGAAGATGTACAACTTGTATTTTTCAGACTTTTCAGAATACCCTTGTGGGAATCTCTAGAAAATAATAGTCAGCAAATCTCACTCAATCTCAGACACAACTCTTTATTTAATATTATTCATGTAAATTTTTTCATCTTTCATCGCTGAATATTTTATGTCTGTCTCCCAGCAAGAATTTACTACTTAGATTAGATGGAAGACCAACCCATTCAACACTAGATTTGTTTGTTTTTATTGCCAGTCAATTGAGAGTGCCCCCGAAATCTCATAAGAACAAGGGACTTCTTTCTATTATCAGAGCCAGCCCTTGGGTTCCTGGTGCTTGGGCAAGCTGAACTTTGGTACCCTTCATCATATCTATTGATGTTTCACAATGAGAAAAATATATAAGAATAAAAAAAATTCATTACACTAATCAGGTAAAAGTAAGTATTTCCAACACAGTATCAGTTTCAGATCATCATTTGATGAATATAACAGATTTCCATCGCTAATTGTTCTGATTGGTTACATCACAACAAAAAATATTCAACTGTCAGATATTCCTAAAAAATCTGACTTCATATCGGGTACTTTTCTTTTTTTAACTGTTTTCATGCATATTTCATACATATAGGCAGCACTAAAGGAGCTAGAAAGCTGAAAAACATTTATTTCTTATTATGACTTGAAAAATTCCTCCTAAATTGGATTTCTAGTGGAAGTTCAATTTGATTTGCAATGTAAATTTATGCTAAATTGGTACCCTAGTTTGCATCTAGCAGCATTTATGCTTGCTTTCTTTAAATATATAAACTTTTAATTGATCAATACCAAAGAAGAGGCAAGAGAAGTTACTTATTCATTGATCAACCCCAGAAGGGTATACAACCAATGCATCCTACCAAAAGTCACCTATTGAGCTGGAACATGAGACACCAATAAGAGACTGACCCTCAAACTGAGAAGTATGCAACATAAACATGAAAGAATCATGCTCAACCTCACATGCTAAGATAACAATACAGCAAAATATATTAGGGGAGAAAGAAGAGTTTAAGACATCATAGAGTCCATAAGAAAACTCAAATGGCAATGGGCTGGTCATGTTGCAAGAATAGCAGACAACCGATGGACATCCCAATGGATCCCCAGAGATCACATGCACAACTGAGGCCGGCAGAATATTAGATGGAGGGACGAATTAGACAAATTCAGAAAGTACTGGCTCCGTGATGCCCACGATAGAGAAGTGTGGCAAATCCTGGGGAGTGTCTATGTCAAACGACGGACATTGAAATGATGATGATGATATAGTTATAACATGCACAGTCGCAGAGTTGTGCCTGGTTCAATACTGATCATTGGAAGTAATTAACTGGTCTTCTTATACAAGATGGCGAGATGAACTAGACAAGTTCAGAAAGTATTGACATGATAGAGAGGTCTGGCAAATCCTGGGGAAGGTCTAACAACAGATGATGATGATAACGAATAAAGCATGCTGCTTCATGACATTGATCATGTGATAGTTTCCAATGATTGATCAACTTTTTTTGTTAAAACCATTGAAATTCATGGTTCAAACCATACTGGTGGCATTTTCATTAAGATAACCAAATTTTACCACCACCCACACTGCTTAATTTACAAGGTAAAAAGAAGCATATATGCATGCCAATGATTCATAATTTGCCTTGAAATGCTAGTTCCATTTGAACTTGGAAAGTTCTTCTGTCTCAGATGCATGACAGTCACACTTAGCATTTGGTACACAGGGCAACTGCCAGTGTTGCCAGTACTTTGAGCTAGCTCTCTTAATTATCTAGTTAACAATTCAGTGTATTATACCTGAGGTGAAGTGACCTTGCTCGTAAGTAATGAAGTAATTCCAGATATGGCCCAAGTATAAATTCAACAAGGCCAAACCCTTGTGAACTTATTCATGCCAATTTCGAATCACTCATCGCAGACTTGCATCCTTAATCAGATTTCAAAGACACAAGAGGAAAATGCACTGCTGATGCCTTGAGGTTTGTTGGCAGGAGGACGACTAGTATTTCACCCAAGGTGTGGGGAACCTTCAACATACGGAGAACTCCTGGGGATTCAGAAGGCTAAGAGTAGGTCATGGATTATTAGAATTGAAAATTACTCTCTACTCTATCGTTCTTGGACTGACTTACAATTATCTATCATTATACTAGAAGGTAATGTCTTCCAATTGTTTTCTATAGATAGTCAGCCCTCAACAAAGGTTCAATCAGGTTTAAAGAACTCTTATAATTTACTGCTGTCAATGAAGTCGGAAAGGTATATGTGCTTTTCCAATGATACATGATACATCATCGGACATAGACCTTCCCCAGGATTTGCCACACTTCTCTATCATGGGCGTCGCAGAGCCAGTACTTCCTGAATTTGTCTAGCTTGTCTCTCCATCTAATATTCTGCCGGCTTCAGTTGCACATGTGATCTCAGGGGATCCAGATAGTGAGTCATGATGTCCATCGGCTGTCTGCCATTCTTGCAACATGGCCAGCCCAGTGCCATTTGAGCTTTTTAATGGATTCTATGATGTCCCTGACTCTTGTCTTTTCCTGGATGTACTGTGCTGTCTTGTGGTCTATCCATGTGAGGCCCAGCATAATTCTTTCATGTGCATGTTGCATGGTTCTCAATTTGCAGATCTCTCCCTTGGTCAGGTTCCACGTTTCAGCTCCATAAGTGACTATTGGGAGAATGCATTGGTTATACACCCTTCTTTTTGGGATTAATGGGATCTTCTTATTTTTGAAGGTTGAGCTTGTTCTGCCAAAGGCTTGCCATCCTAATGTGATTCTTTGCTTCATTTCTTCTTCTCTTGAGGGTCTCATGGAGATTCATTGCCCTGGGTAGATGTAATAGTCTACTTTCTCTAGTTCTGTGTCCTCTATTTTGATCTTAGTGTTTTTATTTCCGATGTGGTTGTTGAACATGATCTTTGTCTTGCTGAAGTTCATGTGTAGGCCTTGCTCTCTTCATTTAGTTCATAAATTACTGAGCAGCAAAATCTTTACCCCAAAGATCAGTGGTCCCCTAACCACCAAGCCTTGGACTGGTGCCAAGCCGTAATGGAACAAAATTATTGGAAACTATCACCAAAACTATCAACATAGGTTTTTCGGGTTTTCAAGTTGGTCTGGCTGGCTAGTTATGTATGTATATATGTTTCACACGTACAGGCCACACAAATGGAGCTAAAGGGCTGAAAATTCAAGTATTTACTTATTATGCCTAGGAAAAAACATAATTTTTTTTCAAATTCTCCAACAAAAAAGGGTTTGAGAGGGGGTTCAAATTCATACTAAATTGGCCCCTTGTTGAGTCAGGAATGTCGTTTGAAAATTCAGACTTTTGGTGATCACCAGCAAACAAAAAAAAGTAATTTATTCACTGATTACCCCTTCTTTAAAGTATTTAATTGATCACCCCAAATATCACTTGATGCCAAAACATGCGCACATGAGTTTCTATTGAGTGACTAACCAGACCTATTCTTATAATTCTAATGATAAAGTACTGAGCAGAAAAATTTTTACTCAGTAGAACAGCAGTATTTTTAGATAAGTTTATACATTAAAGGAAAAACAGAAGTCAGGGATATCATAAAATCCATTGGAAAACTTGAATGGCAATGAGCTGGTCATGCTCGATAAGAATAGCAGACAACCACTGGGCATCATAACTCACAACATGGATTCTCAGAGATCACATACGAAATTGGGGCTGACAAAATATAAGATGGTTCAATGAACTTGATAAGTTCAGAAAGTAAGGACTCCATGATGCCCATGATAGAAAGCTCTGGCAAATCTTTGGGACAGTCCATGTCCAACGATGGAAGTTACAATGCTGATGATGATGAGGATATAAATAACTTGTATATGTATTTATATATATATATATATATATATATATATATATATATATATATTCCAACTGAAATTTCTATTCACGAATAATTCTCACCACCAAGCCTGTCAAACTTGCTGCTCTTTCTCAATGCTATTGAAATAACCAAGATCAGAAAATCTATCCTCCTCTACTTTGCAGAGGAGGTAACTGTAAGAATATTTATGGATTTGCCCTAAAATGTAATTGATTCTTTCTTAGTCTGGAGTTTATCACAGTCATGGTTGACATTGAAGGAGCAAGGGAAGACCTCTGTCCAGGAGTGGACTTATGATATTGATGATTCAACTCATCTTCTGAACTTCTTGTAACCCTAAAGAAAATCCAAGCCTGAATGATTGGAAATCCAATCAGTAAGCCAAGCATGGAAATGTACACTTGCAAGCCTTGGTGGTGTTAGTAATAGTAGAGAAGTCTTGGTGGCAGTAGTATTATCTTTACTAGTAATGTAGCTTTGGTGGTGTAACTATAAGAAGTATGACAGTGGTGGTAGAGATAATGATTAAGAGGAATAGTAATACTAATGTAGTTGAGAAGTAATGGGGGATATAAAAAAAAACATCAATACGTATACCCCTTCCCTCTCCTATAGATGGTAGAAAGTAAAGTTCTCTGGAGGATGTAATATATTTTGAATAATTTTTTCTTTATCTCTCAGATCTCCTAACTTACTTTTCCGCCATATTAGACAAATGTGAGGCACGGGGGGGGGGGGGGGGGCATATACAAAAAAAAAAAAAAAACGTTTCTAAGCATATATCATTTATCAGGGAACTTTTTATTTGTACAAAAATATCATTTCTTTTATCCTTCATAGAGAAACTCTGGTATTGTGGTAAATGTAGTATGAAATAAATACTCAGAAAAAATGTGTTGTTTCAGTGAAAGGAATGTTGGAGTAAAATTGTGTAATTAATAGGTGGTAAGCCTTTGGTAGAGCTACCTCAGCCTTCAAGAACAAGAAGATCCCGTTAGTCCTAAAAAGGAAAGGGTATAATACCATTGCATCCTCCTGATAATCACCCATGGGGCTGAAATATAGAACCTATCCAAAAGACTGACCCGCAAATTGAGAACCATGCAACGTGCACATGAAAGATTCATGCCCATCCTCACATGGAAAGATCACAAGACAGCACAATATTTTAGGGACAAAAACAGGAGTTTGAGACATCATGGAATCCATTAGAAAACTCAAATGGAAATGGGATGGTCGCAACTCACAACGTGGATCCCCAGAGATCAAAAATAAAACCGAGGCCAGCAGAATATAAGATGGCAAGACCAACTAAACAACTTCAAAAAGTATTGGCTCAGTAACGCCCATCATAGAGATGTCTAGCAAATCCTGGGGAAGGTTTACATCCAATGATAGACAATAAGAGGATGATAAGGATGATAATGATGATGATGAAGTTATTGTTAAGACAGAGAAAACAAGCCCAACTCCCCACCCTGTATTTTTGACCTTGTGTCACATTTTTCATTCTTCGAATATAAATATGAAAGGGGATAAACATGAGCAGCATGACTCACAAAAAGAACAATAAATGAGAAATCATAGGGAGAGAAATTAGCAAAAACTCGAAAACAAAGATAGGAAGAAAAAAAAAACTCCCAAGAATTCAGAAGATGAAAACAATACAAAGATCTGGGTCAGAACGACCTGGAAAAAGCTTTGCTAGGGACATTTGGAGGGTGAAACAGAAAGGACTGTTATAGTAGCCTTAAGCCAGCATATTAGACTTGATCAAATCAAAGGGGGGAAAAAAAAAAAAAAAAAAAAAAATTGATGAAACCCGACAAAAAAGCAAATGCCACCAATGAGAAGGAAGGATTAAATTAGAAATGAATGCAGCAAATCAGTCTTTGAAAGGATGCAAAAACATGCATGACTTAAAAATGTATCAGGTTGTTACGAATAAAATATGATTTTCTTTTGCATCAAAGGAAATACTAAAAGCAAAAGATTTACTGATTGCATTTTTTTCACATTCAGTGTAAGTAGAGATATCATTCGTTATTATCGGAGGTTTTCAACAGCAAAAGTGTCTATTCAAGAAGTTGGACTAATTTTCAAGTATGAATCCAAACCAGTACATAATGCAGATTAAGATGCTGATAAAGTCAACAAAGCATTTGGAGTCAACTCTAATACGGTGCAGACTATTCAACATTGTTTCAATAAGTTTAGATCTAGAAATATGGATATCTCAATACTACATGATACTTGTTATTTCTTCCTTCAGATTGACAAACAATATGTCCCCTTTCAAAATCCGACAATTTGAATGCACTCGGCGTATGAGGCATCGTGAAGTGATTGTGCAGTTATATCTCTTGGGATTTCACTGTAAACTGAGTAACTGTCAATGAATCTATTTTTGTGAAATGTCAAATCTGAGTACATTTTTGTTTAAAATACCAAAAGGTAAATGAGTTGGTTGGGGAGAACATTTATCTGATACTTTGCAGAACCAACCATGCACTTAAAATTATAGGTCAGATGATCCATCATGACTTTAAATCAATAACATATTCAAAATGGTAATATGAAAACAAGTAACCAAAAAACTTTGAACAAGCCTGTAAGTCAGACCATAAATCTATTTTGATCCAACGGATTCCTTTGAAAGCCTATTCCTTTCAAAAGTCACTCCTTTAAAATCCCCTTACTTCAAAAAAAAAACTTCATTTAACCAATCCTTCTTTTGGAATTTTGTACGTCAGTAAGTCAGTGACTTACAGGAACTAAATGCACCTCTAAAGGCAGATCTGGCTCCAAAAGACTTTAATTGGCAAATTTTATTTCAGTATGTCAGCCCATCAATCAATGATGGTAACAGGTGCTAGAAATGCCAGCAGATCAAAGAAATAGAGAAAAAAACCCACTGTCTTCTTCTTGTTATTCAGAAACTTGTGAGTTAGGTAAAAGGGTATACATAGTTACTTCAATGTCCCAAGCCTTTTATTCGTGTATTAATTTCATTTCCTCTCCTTGTAAATGCACTTAATGCAATGGTGAATATTAACCATATAGATCAAACACTATACAGAGAAAATTTCAGACAGATCTATTGATCCACCCGCATGTATATATAAGTTCCCCCCACTATGTACAGTGTTCGTATAAAAACATTTAGAAACTGCAATGGTATAAACCAGAGAAGCAATTAACATTAATATATGTGGAAATTTTTTTGAGAATTCCCAGACCCCAAAAAATTATTTTGATAATAGGTTAGAATAAGTTATTGTAGGTTGGGGTGATCATAAATGTAGGGGAGAGAAAGAGAGAGGAAAAAGGTGCATGCTGCCTCTATAACCCTTTACAGCTCTACACACGAGATTTTAAGGAAAGAAAAAAATTTCTCTTATTTGTAGAGAAAGTTTTTCAATTTGAAGCATCTAAGATGATACTATGTAAATTTCTTACATCCAGAACTTTTTGATTTTCGTTAATAAGTTTATTTCATTTGTGTTATTTGAATCAGCTATTCACTAATAAGATTTACTCAAAAGATGTTCTTAAGGAATTTATTATTTACATAGAACTTGATCTTATAATGTGTGTATATATATATATATATATATATGTATATATATATATGCCTCAATTGCACAGAGCAATGGTATCTAACAGGAAATGTAATAAAATCTGAAGATTTCACCCTCCCAGAAAGCAAATGCCATGATGTACGTTAGGGAATAAATGTCACAGTGTATGCTTTTGTTTAGGAGGCTGGAAGAAGACCACTCAAAACATGTAAGCCTAAACAAGATCATATTGACATAGGATAGTATTTGCATATATATATATATATATTACGCGTACTTGCTCATGGGGTAGATACTAAAAATACAACATAAATAGAAACCAAGTCACACGTATACAACAACTACTGTTCATACTTATCAAACGAACTTAACCGTACATTTTCCATTTATTGTAGATTAATATTTCTTTAAAAGTTACTTTCATAATTTTTCATTTATCTTAATGGTAATCCCTACTTATACATAGCCAAATTCCTGTTGGCTAGAACATATCTCCGAAATGGCTACCCACCATTATAGATTGTTAAGTTCTACATAATTACTTACTTGATGTCAAAACATTTTTTTTTAATAATGAGTAAGCAAGTCTGTGGAAAATTTGTAAGAGAAAAACAAAAGTTAAAGCATGAATTACATTGGGTAATCCACATACTCTACAAACTTGCTCACTCGATGTAAATGTTGCAAAAAAGTTGCACACTGTTTCCAACCTTGAGTAAGCAAGTGTGTGAAACTTTACTATTTAGAATCAGGGTAACCATTTTATAGCAAACCATCTTTTTTTCACACTGGATCTGCGAAATCCAATTCAAAAGTTCAGGAAAAGTGCCAAACTGTGAATTTTTAGAATCACGATAACCATTTTATCGCCATTCACTCATATGGTAACCATTTTATAGCAGACCATTTTTTTTTTTCAAACGGCATCTACAAAATCTAATTCAAAAGTTCAGGAAATGTGTGAACTGTACAATTTAGAATCAGGGTAAGTATTTTATAACCAGTCACTCACATACTAGTCATTTCATCTAGCCAACCATCTTTTTTTACGTATCAAATCTACAAAATCTAATTCAACAGTCCAGGAAATGTGTGAAACTTTACAATTTAGAATAACGGTAGCCATTCTAAAAGCAGATCATCTCTTTTATATACTGGATCTACAAAATCCAATTCAAAAGTTCACGAAATGTGTAAAACTTTACAATTTTAACCATTTTATAGTCATTCACTCACATGCTAGCCATTTCATAGCTAACCATTTTTTTTTTTAATTATATCAATAAAATCCAATTCAAAAGTTCAGGGAATGTGCATGAAAAAAAATTATCCCAATCCTATTTCCCACCTCCTTGGTGCTGGTATGCCAGCTCTAAAGGGGTAGGGACCAAAGTCCATACTGCATTCGCCTCACGTATGTCGTTGAAATTTGCTGAACTTTTGGAAGGTATCTTACTTGATATCCATGACTAATTGGTAAGTTTTGAAATTAGTTTTTATAATTGTGAATACAAATCTCGTACTTGTAGTCGTCGTTTTTGTGAATCGAGGTATTAGGACTGGCCATTTGGTAGACAGCAGGGTATGGTACAAAAGGGGAAACAAAAAATCCTTTTATGCATTAAGAGAAATGAATATTTAATTCATTTATTTAAATAATGCATTTTTGGTGAATAGCGTTTATGAGACCGCATTCATGAAAGTTCATATAACTGAAAAAATAATAGGACGCAGGACTCACGCATTCTGTTGAAGTGCAGACACAGTTTAAGATCTATTTGACCAATGTAGGTCATAGACTAGTAGCAAAGAAAAAGAGGGTGAAGGAATATAGTCATTTTTTCTATAGTTGGGATTTTAAGGAAGTGATGTCGTAGCATTCCCCCAGGGGTTAGGTTGTGATTTAAGGGGAATCAACATCTTGTGGTGGTGATTTTAGCATAGGGAACATGACTTGTGGGGGTGATTGTAGCTAAGGGAACTCTATTGAATATTGTTAATCATCAGACACTACTGATTAATGAACCCATGAAAAAGCCAGCGAGCAACTGAAGAGGTAGAGTGTGCAGAAATTATTTCTACTTTCGGAACAATCATTGATTTCTGATCTGAAGTTTATGAAATAACAGTAACTTACTTATAGCAAAAAAAAGTATAAAAGATATTAATTCTGCGCATTGATTTTTCATTACTATTTATTACTATATTTTTATTGTATCGGTCATAAGTATATTATGCACACTATAAATCACCAAAACGAACTGATACCCAACTCAGAATTGCACTAAAAAGCCATGGAAAGGGTAATGCCAGAGAAAACTCCAAGAGATAGAAAAAGATCAACATGGATTAGAGGGAGAACTAGGATGAAGAATATTATACTAATAATCGAGCAACAAGCTAACCAATTGGTGCTCATTGGACAGTAAATGCAGTAGATAGAGACCACACATAAGATGGAAGGATGAGATAAAAAGGTTTGCTGGTAAGACATGGCAAAGGTTAGTGCAATGTTGGTTGTCATGGAAGGCAACGGGAAAGGCCGTTGTCCATCATCATCATCATCATCAGTCTTTTAATGTCTATCATTGGACATAGACCTTCTCCAGGATCCACTACATTTCTCTATCATCAGCGTCACGGAGCCAGTATTTTCTGAACTTGTCAAGTTCATCCCTCCATCTCATATTTTGTTGGCCTCGGTTTCACATGTGATCTCTGAGGATCCATGTTGCGAGTCGCGATGTCAATCAGTTGTCTGCCATTCTTACAACATGACATGCCAATTGCCATCCACATTTTTTAATATATTCTATAATGTCTCGGACTTCTATTTTCTTCCTGATATACTGTGCTGTCTTATGATCCCTCAATGTGAGGTTGAGTATGATTCGCTCATGTGCATGCTGCATGCTTTTCAGTTTACAGGTCTGTCTCTTAGTTAGGTTCCATGTTTCAGCTCCATAAGTGACTATCGGGAGGATGCATTGGTTGTATACTCTTCTTTTTAGGATTATTGGGATCTTGTTTTTGAAGGTTGAGCTTGCTCTGCTGAAGGCTTGCTATCCTTGGGTGTATAATGGCTGATGATCTTTACAAAAAACCTGAATTGAAATGATATTACTCAGAACAAGTGCAATATGATAAATGCTTGTTCTATCACTGCTCTTATCACTGAAGCTTTTGTTTTACCTGAAACTTTCAAAATTTATGCACAGCATGAAAATTTAACAGCACAGGACGATTTTTTTGTTTAGTGCAGCTTAGAGGGAATACTGCTGCTAATATCAACCGCCTGGGTGAACTCTCAGCTCACAATCCTTACCCTCTGAGCTATCCATACAAATAAATCATAAGAATCTTCTCTAAGAGACACTTTATATAAAGAGGAAGTATAAACCAATTTGCTGTGGTTTGCAGGAGAATGATTGACAGATGATGTCAGAGATACAGAGTCTCTACTCCCAGCAGGAAATTCAAACCAGTTGTTTATTTACAAACAAACACAAATAAATGGAGAAGAGAATTCTATTTTCTCCTTCTCTCTCCTCCATTACTTCTTTCTATTCTTTTTTTTTCCTTTCTTTTTCTTCCAAAGTATCAGTTAACATTTCTTCTGATGGCCGTACAATATAATCACTTCCTGTTGTAGCCATAACATATACACATAAAATGAAGAATATGGATACACTAGTCGGGAAAATGTCTGGAATAAGAAAATTCTTCATCTCAGAACCTTAGTCAACTGAAAGCATTGAACTGAATGATAAAAAAAGGTGAAGATATTAGCCAAGAAAATGTTTGGAATAATGAAAATACTTCATCTCAGAACATCAGATAACTAAAAACATTGTGCTAAATAACAAGAAAAAAAATCAAGATATCAATCAAGAAAATGTCTGGAATAAGAAAACTTTCCATCGAAGAACCTTAGACAACTGAAAGCATGGTATTGAATAACAAAAAAAGGTGAAGATATTAGTCATTAAAATGTATGGAATAATGAAAATACTTCATCTCAGAACATCAGAGAAATGTAGCACTGTGCTAAACTAGAAAGCATTCAGAGAGTGAATACCTCTGCCGGTACCATTGCCATTGAAAGTTGAATAAGAATCAGTTCATAAATAGATACGGTGCAAGAGAGGTAACTGTAAAAAAAATTCTAGATCCACCCTTGAATTTAGGCAATTCCTCCATACCCCATGACTTGTCTGTCCACAAAACTTGATTGAAATTTGGTTAGAACTGAAATGGACTTATAGCTACAATGCAGGTGAGATAACTGTAAAAAATTCAGGGATCAGCTTAAAGATTTAATCACCTCTTCTATGGCCTGTCCACAAAATTTAATTGAAATTTATGGAGTACTTTTTAAGATCTTACACGGACAAACAGACGCAAGTGGATAAATACACTTCTCCATTGAGCGGGGGTAATGACAAGAAAAAGACAATAATATTAGTCAAAAGAATGAGCAGTATCATGAAAAAACTTCATCTCAAAGTCACTGTCAAAGGAAACATTGTGCTGAATAAGAGGGAAAAGATAAACATGTTAGTCAATAAAATATTTGGAATGATAAAAAATACTCTTTCTCAGAACTTCAAACAGCTGAGAGCATTGTACTAAACAAAAAGAAAAAGATGAAGAAATTAGTAAAGAAAATGGGGGTAAAAATGAAAATACTTCACCTCAGAATATTCAACAATTTTGTATCAATCACAGAAACAATGCAATCAGGACAAAAAGTCATAACCTTGGATATGATATACTGATAATTTTAGCAATCAGAAACTAACAATGTCAAGTAATTGCTAAATTTACAAGCCAACATTTTGGGCTCAACAAAAAAGACATATTCTGCTTAATACATCCAACCAAACTTGGCAGTTCATGTAATGATACGCATACTAATCTCTGAACCTCATATGCTATCTCGGGGATTGATTTATAGGTTGATGTAATTTTCATGTTTTCTCTATTAATACTCGCGATATAGTTACAGAAAAATATCATGAATGATACAATTGTTATAGAAATCTGTGCCTACATAAATACCAATTTATACGAATATACGTATATATATATATATATATATATATATATATATATATATATATATATATATATATATATATATATACACAGCGGGTGCAAAAAGTATACGATACATTTCAAAATTATTATATTGACATTCTTGAACACTTTCCAAATTGACAGAATTTTTTGATTTTTGTACAAAACTTTTCAATGTTTTTGATTTTTGTATAGTTAAATAATTGGTCCAAATTCTGTCTGTCATGAAGCTGTATAAGAATGTTGAAATAAACTTTTGAAATGAATTAGATATATTTTGCACTCATTGTATATATACCAAACTTTTGAAATGAATTAGATATATTTTGCACTCATTGTATATATACCAAACTTTTGAAATGAATTAGATATATTTTGCACTCATTGTATATATACCAAACTTTTGAAATGAATTAGATATATTTTGCACTCATTGTATATATACCAAACTTTTGAAATGAATTAGATATATTTTGCACTCATTGTATATATACCAAACTTTTGAAATGAATTAGATATACTTTGCACTCATTGTATATATACCAAACTTTTGAAATGAATTAGATATATTTTGCACTCATTGTATATATACCAAACTTTTGAAATGAATTAGATATACTTTGCACCCATTGTATATATACCAAACTTTTGAAATGAATTAGATATATTTTGCACTCATTGTATATATACCAAACTTTTGAAATGAATTACATATATTTTGCACTCATTGTATATATACCAAACTTTTGAAATGAATTAGATATATTTTGCACTCATAGTATATATACCAAACTTTTGAAATGAATTAGATATATTGCGCACTCATTGCATATATACATATATATAATTACAATAATATCAGAGACAAACTCTACACAGGTTTTGTAGGATTTCTTGTCATTGAAGAATATTTATTGCGTATAAGTGATTTTATATGCCTATATAAATGATCAAGTATTCATATAAAAGCACATATGTAGATGTGGATGTTTGTCTGTATACATAAATATTATGATAAATTGCATTTTATTATACAGAAACTCTAACTGAAATGATCTCCCATTGTTACCCAGTTAATGTATCACTTAGTCTAGACAACATAAATAAAATAAAATAGATGATAAAAGAAATTGGGGCTGCAGCAAGACTTGAACTTACAACCGATAGGGTAGCTGCTTTAAAGTAGTGTTGCTCTTACTATTAAGTTAAAAAGCCACAGGTGAGGCTAAGGCCCAAATAACTATTTTCAACTGTATGCATCACCAGCGGCTGTTTAGCTCAATGGTAAGAGCAATGCTACATTGAAGTGGCTACCATATTGGTCACAAGTTCAATTTCATGTAGCAGCCCAATTTTCTTTGTTTATTCTTTTTTACATTGTCTAGACTAAGTGATACATTAGCCACGTAACAACAGGAGATCATTTCAGAAAAGAGTTTCTCTATAATCTAACACAATTCATAATTATTCTGTCAGATCATAGATAAATATGTATACATATGTGTGTGTATATCATATATATGTATATGTTTATATATATATATAACTGTATGTATTTATTATACCTTTGTATCTCTATATTTACATAGATATATATCTATAGATCCACAGTGCTCAGTAGCAATCATGCTAGTCTCACAAGCCATTATCACTAGTGTGGTGAATTCAATCTTCATTGAGTACTTCATTATTGTTACTCAGTAAATACAGGCATCCTTCATAATGATAAAGTCCAAGAAAACCAACTGTGCTATAACCAAGTAATGATCAAATT
The DNA here is from genome assembly GCA_963457665.1 of Thysanoteuthis rhombus. Classification (NCBI taxonomy): domain Eukaryota; kingdom Metazoa; phylum Mollusca; class Cephalopoda; order Oegopsida; family Thysanoteuthidae; genus Thysanoteuthis; species Thysanoteuthis major. The sequence goes on along the minus strand of OY735224.1, from coordinate 26,101,486 downwards.
AGTCATCTTTTAGATATATCAAGCTATTTTGGGACTAAACTATCATTTTGGGGTCCATCATTGAAACACCCTATAATGAACGGCATTATAATAGGGGAGGCCTGCAAAGCATGTCCAAATCTGCCCGAAAATGGCAGTAAGGCATATACATGAGTTATAATGGCAGACCAGCCCAAACCAAAGTATCCTCCAAACAGTCACCTATGGAGCTGAAACATAGAGCTCAACCAAGAAATTGTCTCTTAAATTAAGAACCATACAATGTCCTCCAAACAGTCACCTATGGAGCTGAAACATAGAGCTCAACCAAGAAATTGTCTCTTAAATTAAGAACCATACAATGTCCTCCAAACAGTCACCTATGGAGCTAAAACATAGAGCTCAACCAAGAAATTGTCTCTTAAATTAAGAACCATACAATGTCCTCCAAACAGTCACCTATGGAGCTAAAACATAGAGCTCAACCAAGAAATTATCTCTTAAATTAAGAACCATACAATGTCCTCCAAACAATCACCTATGGAGTTAAAACATAGAGCTTAACCAAGAAATTGTCTCTTAAATTAAGAACCATACAATGTCCTCCAAACAATCACCTATGGAGTTAAAACATAGAGCTTAACCAAGAAATTGTCTCTTAAATTAAGAACCATACAATGTCCTCCAAACAGTCACCTATGGAGCTGAAACATAGAGCTCAACCAAGAAATTGTCTCTTAAATTAAGAAACATACAATGGCCACAAGAAAAAATCATATTAAATATCATGGAGAGTTTGTAGAACAACACAATATTTATAAAAAGCAAATTGGAGTCAGAGATATTCTAGAAGCCATTAGCAAATTTAAATGTCAATTGACAAGCCATGTTACATGTCACTACCAACAGGTGAAATATCATCTTAACTCAGTCAAGCGTTGAAACAGGAAGTGATTCACATAAAAAAAAAATGGCAACACCTATGTTTACACAAAAATAATACACAAAAATAAACCTTAAGAGGAAGATATAGGCTGAGATCAAGTGAAAGTAAAGGCCTCCCCCGATATAACTCAGTTTGTTATAATGCAGTCCACTTTATAACGTATGTTAATGTTTGGGCTATCATAAACTTTCCCATATAAAAATGGCCACTATTCCAGAAGAAAACAAGAAAGGTAACAATCGCTGATGATGGACCTACAAAATATTTATCTAGCTCCAAAATGACTAAATTTTGCAAAAAAAGGTCCAGATTTAGTTCTGAAATAGCTGAATTGATCACGGCTCAGTTATAATGCGGTTGGCTCCCTTGGACCCCGACAACTGTATTATAACAGGATGGTATGCCTGTAATAAGAATGCAGTTGATTCAGATTCTTTCAGCAAAATAATGATGGGGATAGATGATAAGATAAAGGTATGCCAGGTGCGGAGAATTTTTAGACGAATGCAGATTGAGCATCTGGAGATGAAAGTAACAGCCATGTTGTTGATACTATCAACTTTGCTAATTGCTATAAATAATGCAAGTTTATTTTTTCCCAATTACTAGATGAAGAAACAAACCAGTAAAATATATCCATACCTTGCATAGATGCATTACTTAGCCCCCCCCACACACATGTACCAAAACTAATTATCCAAGAAAAATTGGTCTTTTATCTAAGATTATCTGAAAAAAATAATACACAAGATTAGGGTTGGCAAAAATAAAAAGATCCCATTAATCCTAAAAAAAAAAAAAAAAAAAAGAGTATACAACCAATGCATCCTTCCAATAGTACATTATGGAGCTGAAACATGGGACCTAACCAAGAGACAGATTGCCAAATTTAAAACCATGCAACATTCACATGAAAGAATTATACTGGGCCTCACATGGAGAGACCACAAGATAGCACAGTACATCCGGGAAAAGACAGGAGTCAGGGACATCATAGAACCCATTAAAAATCTCAAATGGCAGTGGGCTGGCCATGTTGCAAGAATGGCGGACAACCGATGGACATTCCAAATCACGACATGGATACCCCGAGATCACACATGCAACCCAAGCCGGCAGAATATTAGGTTTAGAGACAAGCTAGACAAATTCAGAAAATACTGGCTCCACAACGCCCATGATAGAGAAGTATGGTGAATCCTGGGGAAGGTCTACATCCAACAACGGACATTGAAAGACTTATGATGATGAGGAAATGATCAGAGACCCCAAAAAGCACTTATTAGGAGAATTAAAAAAAGGACTTTTTTGATAGTACATAGTGGTATACTCATGAAATTTTCGAGGTTATAGCCTCACCCCAAATCTGACTATAAGCACACAAACATAGACACAGACACTCAAAAAGAGGAATATCTGTATCCCATTTCACTGGTTGGTTGGGCCATTTGTGGGCTACAGTGTTTCACACAACTTGACTCAAATCTAAATCATTCATCTCTACCATTGAAATCTGAAGAAGTATATTCATCCACTCATGTCTATCTATCGGTCAATCAGTCTACACAATATCTCCAAAAGTTCTCAATGTATTCTAATGAGATTTTGTGGGAAAGCCATGGGCTAGAAAAGAATCAATCAAATCTTGGAGCGGATCCAGGAATTTTTTTTTACATTCACTTTCTCCGCACCATAGCAATATGTCCATATAACATCTCAATGAATTTCAGTTAAATTTACCTAGAAGAGTAGGCCATGGTGGTAATTTGCGGTGGGACCAGAAATTTTTCCCAGTTGAGAGAGATTTCTTTTTTTATTTCTTCTTTTACGTTTATGTTTTCACTCATTTTTTTTTTCAACACGAAATCTCCAGAAAATTTCAAAAAAAGTTAAAGACATTTTGTGGAAGAGTAGGGCATGGGCTGTGAAAGGGTGGGCCATGGGCTGAGGAAGAATTGATTGAATTTGGGGAGCAGATCCAGGTTTTTTTATCCATTACTATCTGTGACCCTATCCTCTAAATTGTACATGAAATAAGGGATAAAAAATTTAAAAATGTCGCTTTAGATATTAACTTGGTAATACCTTTGGGAGGAGGCAGAGGGAAGCAAATTTTTTTCATTGAAATCACATGATTGGAAATTTTTCATTATTTTCCAACTTGAAAAATCTCCTCCCACTTATTGTCTCGCAGCATTCTTGCTTGTTTTTCGAAAATTCAGACTTTTTCAGTCATCACTAAGAAAAAAAGTAACTCATCTATTGATGACCTCATTGCTTAATTTTGTAGAGAGAATTTACTTCGGTGAAATTTAAGGTGGTTGAATTTACTTTTTGTGGAATTTGCATGCTGAAATTTAACAGTCACCAGAGAAGTACCTCCAAAATTTACTTGGAACCTAGCATTACTAAAAAAGACTCTTCTCCTATTACGTTACACCTGTTTTGACAAGATTTCATTTGCATGTGCATGAAAGAAGAAGCATTTACCCCACAGGTATTCCTCATCTCCACATCTAGTCTTTCTTCTTCTTGCTTTCAGATCTTGTTCACTTCTCAAATTTCAATGCACGTCACTTGGGTCACACAACCATATCCCCGGGGCTGCACATGATAAGGTACAGTAACTATACAACGTTTGTAACACTACGTTGCAGCTAACTAGTAACCATTAATAGATGATTTATTTTGAAACTGTCTTTTCAAGTTATATATTATTTGTGTTTCCCGTGTTGAATTCGGGTCTGATTTGAACGCTTGAGATTATGGTTTTATTTTAGAGAAGCTCCAGGCAGCCCTGGTAACACCGTCTTGCCATACATCCTTTGAAACCAAGATAGCCAATTAAGAAGACACTCCTTTTACACCAGTTTTTTTAACAGGCTTGAAAAGAAAAGAATTACGAGGAAGGGGAAAAACCCTCCGAAGGCAAAGCTACAAGCAGACACAGAAATAATTATGAGGATAAGAAAATTGTCGTGCAACGGGAGTGTAAGAGCGGGGATGTCAGAATTGATAATAAGAAAAATAATAGTGATTGGAGCATTAATCCAGGCAATGCTTTCAGAGCACAACGGAATAGGAAAACAATCACTACAAATTACCTATCATCATCATCATCGTCGTCCGTCTTTTATTGTTCATCGTTAGACATAGACCTTCCCCAGGATTTGCCAGATTTCATTATCATGGGCATTGCGGAGCCAATAATTTCTGAACTTGTCAAAATCATCTCTTCATCTTATACTCTGCCGGCCTCGGTTCAGCATGAGATCTCAGGGATCCATGTTGTGTATTGTGACGTCTATTCTTAAAGCATGATGTGCCCATTGCCATTTGAGTTTTTCAATGGATTTCAATGGAGGTTTTCCCTTAATTATTGGGCTTTCTTGTGATCTCTCCATGTGAGGTTGAGCAGGATTCTTCCATGTGCATGTTGTATGGTTCTCAGTTTGAGGGTTAATAAGTGATTGTCAGGAGTATGCATTGGTTGTAAGCTCTTCTTTTTAGGACTAGTGGGATTTTCTTGTTACTGAAGGTTGAGCTTACTCTGCCAGAGGCTTGCCACCCTAGAGTGATTCTTTGCTTGATTTCTCCTTCTTTTGGGGATTTCATGGAGATTCATTGTCCCAGGTTGATGCAGTGGTCTTCTTTCTCCAGTTCTGCATTTTTTATTCTGACCGCTGTGTGTTTATTTCCAATGTGCTTGTGGTTACACATGACCTTTGTTTTGCTCTTTGACCAAAAAAATTACCTAGCAAGCTCAGATAAGCATCGACAGCAAATCCTTACTTTCAAAAAAAAAAAACAATTCCAACAGGTCTGACTAGTCAATCAATGAGGACCATCTTTTAGCAGCATGCCATGTTAGGGGAGATGAATTAAAAAATTTATGAAAAATGGGATCAATGAATAAGTTACTTCTCACACCTTTTGTTAGGCAGTGATTACTAGAAAAGTCTCAATGTCTCAGAAACAAAAATGAACACTGCTAGACACAAACTAAGTGACCAATTGAGAATACATTTACATTGTAAATTGAACAGCACACTACAGACCTATTTTGGGGGAGAATTTAGGATAAATAAACATTTTTTTCAAGACATAAAGAGTAAAGGTTTGAATTTTCAGCCTTCTCATTCTATTGGTACAGTCTGTATACATGACACACACAGACATAGCCAGCCAACCAGAATCACTTGAAGACTGATGGAACCTATGTAGATTTATGTTGACAGTTTTGGGTAATGGTTTCTAATACAAAACTAATCAATACGAAGTGCCTATAATCTTAGATGAAAAAAGTTACTCAGCAAAGCACGGGCAAACCTTGACTTTCAAATACACATTTTAGTGGAATTGTTTTTTTAACCTAGACTCAACCAAGTGTGGCACAAGCTTGTTTCTTGAAGTCGTTGTCGTCATGGCTATCCCTCGAGGTCAGGTCTGATTGTCTATGTTACTCAGAACAAAAAGAACTGTGCATACATTAGTTTGACATGCATTTGTCATTGCACTCCGGGAAGAACATGATACTCCACAAATCAACCAACTGATTCCAATGCCAAGACAATTGGAACATATGGAAATGTTATACTGACCTCGAAAAGCTGCTACTTTTCTATGGTGCGTTTTTACAACATCCATTAAAAAAAAAAGAACCATAAATTCAATGATGCATTCACCATCTATGGTAATAGTAGTAGGAGGAGAATAAAGTAGAGAGGGAGGAGGATGAAATGGAGGGGGAAGGAGGATGAAGTGGAGGGGGGAAGGAGGATGAAGTGGAGAGGGAGGAGGATAAAGTAGAGAGGGAGGAGGATGAAATGGAGGGGGAAGGAGGATGAAGTGGAGAGGGAGGAGGATGAAGTGGAGGGGGAAGGAGGATGAAGTGGAGGGGGGAAGGAGGATGAAGTGGAGGGGGGAAGGAGGATGAAGTGGAGGGGGAAGGAGGATGAAGTGGAGGGGGAAGGAGGATGAAGTGGAGGGGAGAAGGAGGATGAAGTGGAGAGGGAGGAGGAAGAAGTGGAGGGGGAGGATGAAGTGGAGGGGAGAGGAGAATGAAGCAGAGGGGAGAGGAGGATGAAGTGGAGGGGGAGGAGGATGAAGTGGAGGGGGGAGGAGGATGAAGTAGAGGGGGAGGAGGAGCAGGAAGAAGAGCAAGTATTCTTTTTCTGAATCAATTGATTCTCACACTTGCAGAATATTGCAATATGGAGATATTCTGCAAGTATCATTTTCAATAAAAATCATACATGCTTTTTTTCCTGGCTGTTTTTGGCTTTTATATGAACCTTGGATATACTATGATGCCATCATTAGCAGCTGATAGAAAAAAAAATGATCAGAATAGATGTTACACCTTTCAATCATGCATCTCCCTTCCTTCTTCCCTTCTGAATTCTGTTGTTTCATTTAACTGGGACTGACAGACCGACCAAAAAGCATCTTATAGAGATGTGTGGACACATTTTTTTACAAACAAGTAAATAAAAAAAGATTTTTCTCAGAGTTCAAAAAATGATGTCCGTTTCCTTTGATGATCAGAACAAATCTCCAGACTCTAAATAAATAATAGATAAACAGGTCTGGTTAGTCAATGAATAGAAACTGTAACATGCCCAATATCTTTTGGCAACATGCCATGTTGGGAGTGGTCATCTCCAAAATCAAGAAAAGTGGTGATCAATGAATAAGTTATTTTTCTTGCCTTTTGTTTAGCAAAAATTTACACTGCAAATTGAGTAAAATGCTGAAATTTGCATCTCTCTAGTTCTATTGATGCAGCTTGTATGCATAATAAAGACAAAGCCAGTCATCCAGCTGGAACTACTTAGAAACTGAAGAAATTTATGTTGACAATTTCGGTTGACAGTTTCAACTAAACAAATAATCACATTTTGATTATAACCATTAAAAAGTGCTGTGATTTAGGAGTTTTGAAAGCGGCATCTATTTTTCTTTGATTGTTTCCAATGAACATCAATCATTTTGAGAAAAAATCCAGGAGTTGTGGAATTCTGAAGGTCATAATTTTGAACTCATGAATAAATGACATTTCTGATAATACTAAATTTCTTTTTAGTCAGTCCCTGTGAAACTGTGTAGTTTGAAAAAAGATTTTTTACGGAAGTTTATGGTGATTAATTAAATAATTCTGAATTCTTATTGCTTTTTCTGCATTCACTGCTCTATTTCTATTGAATATTCCTATAAAATTTATGAATAAAATTTGCATAAATGATTTTGTACAATGCTATAAATGACTTCATTTTGATTGCCTTTCACCTGGATTTAATTTTCTTTGTCTCACAGTGAGCAGCAGTTTCCTTGTCCTTTCTGTTTTAAAAGCTGTAAAATAGTTTAATTCAAATTTTTTCGTTTGTTACCTATTGTTGCTTCCCACTGCTCTTTATAACAAGAAGCAAAAGGAAAGTAATTTTAAAAGGGGCTTTCATACAGAGATTAGTGGCGATTAACTAAAACATTCACAGTTAGGGTTAGGGTTTGTTCCGAGTGGTAAATGATATCTTTGCTTAATTTCTCATTGGTTCTGGGATGTTGAAGATTTCAGAAGTACTAGATTCCATTTCTGAATACACAGAACAGCTTATTGGGGAATTTGGGAAACAGAGGTGATATTCGCCAAGGATCAGATGTTTAAAGAATGCTGATGCCAATCAGTATAAACAAATCAAATTGCTTGGTTTTGTAAGCCTCTTTCAGAATGTCATGAAGAAATTGAAATATGAACAATGTTGCTCCATAAAAGAGTTGGACGTTTTCATCATGTGACTTGGGGACATATTGCAAAACATGTCACTAAATATAACAATGAATAGAAGTTGAAATGGGCAGCCAACAGAGATCACTGGGGGGCAACCATACAGCACCCACCTGCAAATAGGTCAACCAAATAAGAAATTACTACGGTAGTCAATTAGTAAAGTCAAATATCAAGGATCCCTGACCGTTGTCACCAAAACTAGGTATGAAAGCATTTTCTAGGCCCCACGAAAACATTGATCAAAATCAACCAGAGAGGCCCTCTCAAAAATTTAGACATAGCCCAAATGGCACCTTTTCATAATGGCTTCCGATTCGATAATCCTAGATCTGATTGAAGTAAAATAGGGCAGTGGTATTAGGTCATTGACCACCAAATGGGTTGATTTGGTCTTGAGAATTATTCAATTCAATATATCAGAAAAACCAAAATGAGGGAAAAGTAGTTTGTGTAAACGATTGCTATGAAGATGGCATTGTTAACATCAAAGATAGTGAGTACGTGAAGATATCAGGCAGCAACTACGTTAGTGGTTAAACAAGCATCTACCAGCTCAAAAATGGCTAATTTCCAACAAAGAGTGATTTCAATCAAATGTTTGCAAATAAGAAGAATATAAGAGAATAAAATTCTTTTTGAAAGAAGAATTTGTATCTTCGGCTGATGAGAAAGAGATTTAATTTATCTACTCAGTCCATTATGAATACGAATATATCTGTCACTGCATTGGCAAATATGAACGTAGATATTCTGAAGCCATCATTGATCTATTATACACTTTTGAAACTCTTGGGTTAAAATGACAATAGTTTCTCTATGGCAGTAGGGAACTTTGTGAAAAGAAGTGGCCGAGGTTATCATATCTCTTCATGCTAACAGCAGAACAGATGATATTTCAAGCTACTTTGACCGAGGAAAGGAAGCCATATTTGACAGAGTATCAAAATCGAATAAATTGAAATCTCTTCCATCATCAAGATGCTCCCAGTCTCTGACAGGACTGTAAAAGATTTAGAAGTGTTCACAATCCTATGTGTGTAAAATAAAAATCATACAAAGGCTCCATAAGTCTAAGTATACAATGTACAGATCAGATATTAAGATAATAATGAATTCAGAAGTCATTAATCCATATATAGTTATACATTTTTAAAAAGTTTTGCATGACTTTTTAAAGTCTTTGTAAGCTGTATTTAGCAACTATATTTTACATCTGTCAGACCAAGGATTACCAAGATGGAAGCCATTATGAGAAAGCACCTTCTGGGCTACACCCAAATTTCAGAGAGGTTCATCTTAGCTAATTTTGATCAACAGGTGAAAGGGACTTGGAAAATGCTTTCAAACCTGATTTCTCAGGCAACAGTCATGAATCCTTGATATTTGACTACTAAATGGAAGATAGACGTTTGTTTGGTAATAACGCCTACAGGGAAGGTTATTTTCAAGACCGACATTGTTTGATTGATAGATATAAACAATAGCAGCAGCTACTCGGGTTCTTTAAAGTACAGACTCCCAAACAGTGCACTGTATAAAGAGTAAACAAACAAAAATAAACATCATATTTTATAAGTCCAGCTTTGTTTCCTCAATGATGGAATTACTGGGAAACAGTCCTTTTCAGCATTACCCAGACAGCAAAACAGCGAAGTCGAGATGAGGGAGCAAAACTAGAACCGATAACGGAGATAGAAATAAAAGTACAAACCGATACACGTTGCAACACCCTTCATGTAACATTTCCCCTACTTTACTATGACTCTTTTTTAGTATGCAAATGGACAGCAAGTTCCAATCTAACTCTAGAAATTTTTTTCTGATTCTGGGAAAAGACTTATTTTTGTAAGATGATTTTCAAAGCTTGCAGTCTCCTTGCAAGGTTTCACCAAACATTCTTTAAAAACTCTTTTGCTGATCATTCTTTTGGGACCAAATTTGTCAACATGGGATTCTCAAGTTTTCAAGTGTGGCGGGCTGGCTGCTTGGCTATGTATGAGTCATGCATAAAGACCACAACAATGGAGCTAGAGGGCTGAAAATTTAAACATTTACTCCTTATCTTATCTACAATAAAACTTTCGTTTTTTCAGATCCCCTTCACCAATTTTTTTTCATGGGGATGGAGGGAGGGGTCGATCATTTACAATCTAAGTTTGAACTAAATTGGTTTCTTAGTCTGTGTTTAGCCAAGATCATGCATTTTTGAAAATTTAGACTTTTTAGTAATCCAAAAAAAGGCAAAAGAAGTAACTTATTCATTGATGATCATTTTCTTGAATTTTTTTATCGCTCACCACAACACAGCAAGCTGCCAAGACAGTTTCTATTGAGTAATTAATTCAATACGAATGAATTTGCCAATAGTCAATTTACCAATAATGCATAAATTGATGGCCTCTTCCGATGAAATCAATAATTGTTGTTACTAATTAGTTGAAAGTATCATTAATTCAAATTTATGTAAACGTGGATTAATCATGTTTTTGCATATGTTGTATTCGGAAAACTGTGGCCAACCCTGCCTTTAATGAAACTGGCATGAATTTCTTTTGGTAAGTCTCTTTAGCCAAAATACAAACATGCAGTGTATGAAATTGATAATAAAGAAATAGATCTCTTATGCGGTAGACTTAACATTGAATCATTATTATAATGTCAAATTGGAAATTAAAGTAGAAAAGGTCTGACAACTCTTCCAATACGAAACCATCACAGGTTGGCCAGTGATGATGAAAAAATGCAAATAAAAGTAGAGAAAAATTAAAAACGACCCTATTTTGTGAATACAGTAAGGAGTAAATGTTCAAATTTTCAGCCAGGCCACTGGCACCATCGGTGCAGCACACTCAGAATGTGTACATGAAGGAATAGTATGTTTTGGGTGCTAGGACTATTGGGTTGTGATGGGTGCAAGTAGGAATAGGATGTGCTCAACAATGGACCAACCTGTTCGGCAATGATCATCAAAAGATGCGAATGTAAAAAAAAAATTTCTTCCAGACACGATATGAAATTTATGTTTAAATTTTTATCCCTCTAGCTCCATTGGTGTGTCCTATACAGGTCATATAATTATATATGTATATATATGATGAAGCAAAGAATTTTCTATACAGGCATGTTTATGTTTCTGCCCTGTTTGGGCTTCTTCTTCAGGCAAATGATTTGGTTTATCTTAGATCCCTATTTAGGACGTTTTTTTTTGGTGGGTGTCTATTTTTCTAAGGTGTAGGATCTCCCCCTTATTTTGTTTATATATCTTTTCTTTTTCTCTTTCCTTTGTTCAGTGGTTGGTTATTGCTTATTATTTTCTTTTGTTTAACATAGTGGGGATACTTACTTGCTGGTAGTTATTAATTATAAATTAGCAGGAGATAGTTCAGGCATTTTCTCTGTATGGTGATAAACCATCATATTCAAACCTTTACTCTAACTTAACTTAATGTTCAATGTATTGGTCACTCTATGAAATAAACCTATCAAACATTGGCGATTATATTCCTGATTTGTATTGTGTGTATATATATATATATATATATATATATATATATATATATATATATATATATATATTCATATGTATGTGTGTGTGTTACAAAAGTAACGCCTGATTTCTCCCAAAATTAATGCAAGTTTCAAGAGGAGCAATTATTAAATATATATGCTCTTCCAACATGGAATGGAGAACTCTGGTGGATGAGGAATATATGCAATAAATAAATATATCACTTAAATTCAACCTTACTGACCGTCCAGTTCCGTGGAGTGGAGGGAGGATACCAGCCTCCAGGTCTGAAGCTAAAGTTTCGATCCTACCTTGTGGTACTAGATGGGATAATGGATAGTCTATAGCCACACTGAAGAGTTGTAATACAACGAAACAGCTGTCTGTGGATGACACTATATATATATATAGTTTGTGTAGCAAATCCACATTCTATTTTTATATATATATATATATATATATATATATATATATATATATATATATATACTCTCCACTACAACACTAGTTAATCATCATGGTGAGTCAAAGTATCAAGGATATGTTTGCATTTCAATGAGATTTTTTAGAAATGAAACTAACTTAGATATACAATGCCAAATCTTTCTGCAAATAAATTTTTCCCTTTCTTATTCCACAAAGGAGGGAGTCTTTAAATAAATTTTTGCACAAATATGCGCATAGTATTATTATGCAATGCCTGTAATATTGAACTTGAATGAACAGGTGGAGAAGTCTTTTCGCTACACAATTAAAATAATTAAATCACATTGTTCTTCTTTGACTTCAAACAGATCTTTTTTGGGTACAGAGTTATTTTAATCAACTTTTGAGGCATATCCATATATTTTCTATATCTTTTTTTTTTAATACATAAACTTAAAATGAAATAAAATTCTCTCTTTAAAATGAATTACATTGTTTCTTCTTTGACTAAAAATAAAATTGTTTGTATAATTGTTTTGCCTCACTTTTGAGAATTAAATCTTATGAAAAATGATTCATAACCCTAGCTACCAGTAACACAAAACAAGATGCCATCATAACCCCAATCATGAAAGTTATATGAAAGCAGCCATTTTTATAGCTAACCATTTTCAAAGCTCCAGTTAAGCAAATATATGTAAATATATTATCTTTCTGACCGTCCAATTTTGTGTAGGGTAGAGGTAAAATGTCAGCCTCTGGGTCTGGAGCAAGGGTTTCAATCCTACCTCATGGTACTGGATGGGATATTGCATAGTCTATAGCCACACTGAAGAGTTGTAATACAATGAAACAGCTGTGTGTAGATGACTCAATTATCTAATTATATATATATATGTACATATATATATTGAGCAGTGATAGATAAATAACAAGCATGTATATATATATTCAAAACAGTCCTAAATACCATCAGTAGAACAGTTATAATATGAGTAAAGATTTTTTTTCCACCGGTTCATTATAGAATGTACATACTGTTTCACTTACATACTTATATCATCATCATCTTAGTGTCTGTCGTTGGACATTGACCTTCCTCAAAATTCACCAAACCTCTCTATCATGGGTATCACAGAGCCAGTACTTTCTGAATTTCTAGCTCGTCTTACTTTCTGTTAGCTACAATATCGCATATGATCTTTGATGATTCATGTTGTGAGTTGTGAGGTCCAGCAGTTGTCAGCTCTTCCAATAATATGTCCTGCCCATTGCTATTTGGGTTTTCTTACAGTTTCTATAATATCTCAGACTCCTGTCTTTTTTTCTAATATACTGTGCTGTCTTATGATCTCTCCATTTGAGATTGAGTATGATTCACTCATGCGCTTGTTTCATGGTTCACAGTTTGAGAGTCAATCTTTTGGTTAGGTTCCATGCTTCAGCTCCATAGGTTACTATTGGCAGAATAAATTGGTTGTATACCCTTCTTTTTAGGACTAGTGGGATTTTCTTGTTTATGAAAGTTGAGCTTAAACATATGTATTAGACTGATTGTACATTCTGTTTGACTTTTAAAAAAGTCCATCCGAAAAACTTTTTCTAAATGAAACAGAATGTAAAATCTGTAATGAAGAAGCAAAAAAAATCTCTACTAATGTTATATAGTTGGTTTCTCCCCCCCCCAAGAAAAATCCTCCCAGTGAAATTCAAATTTATCAGGGATTTTTTCACAAGGATTAACAAGTGCTGTCGTCAAGAGTCTATTAGAGTCCAACGATAAACACAGTCAGAGCTTCTATAGACTATTGAACATAAGGATACAATGTAATGATCATATGCAAACCAGATTTGCCAGAGAATGGAAACCTGAAAAGCATTAGTTATCAATCAATGAGGTTACAGAGCAAAAGTATTGATTGATAAATGCCATCAATATTATCATCAGGTGATTTCATTGTTCAGTTGTGCAAAAAGAGCATTCACGTTCTCAATCAGTTCTTGCAGTACACAGATTTGGAGTTTAATTCTTTTAAAAGGTGTATCGATTAGATATCTACCCCCTAAACAAAAAGGGAAAATGATTCCTGGAACCAAGGTAACCTCAGGTTTTATGTTTACATCAGCTTATCTGCTAAGGACACTCTTCAATTGATTGTTCAGTTCCCAAACCTCCAGGTCGTGGGCCAGTATTGGACTGCAAAGCATGTGCTAACAGGCTATGAATAAAGTATCAATATTCTTTTATTTTCTCTGTATAATAAAAACAAATTCATTTCCTTGGATTTTGATATCAAACTCGAGGGATAAATCTCTTTAGAAATGAAATTGAGCATAATAGACACTTATAAGTGACTTATATTTGACTAGAGTATGATCAACACTAATAAGTGATGTATGATTGACTAATCACTTATATTCTGATCATGATTAACACCATCCCATCCCCTGACAACCAGTTCATAGAGTTAAAAAAGTTGGTGATCCCTGATTCTGGTGGTGATCCTAAAATGCATTACGACTGAGAAGTAGAAAGTAAAACTTTTACTAAATTCATATATATATATATATATATATATATAGGACAACATACAGTCGGTCCTTCGTATCCATGTTTTGCATCCACGGACTCAATTAACAGCAGATTGACAATATTCAACAATAAATTTCTAAAACAAAACAATACAGAACAACACTCACAAACCAAAACTCTTCACAGCCTGCCTCGAGATGATCTTCTGAAACTGGGACTGGGAAAATAGAGGAATCAAAATAGATGGCAAATATCTGAGCAACCTCAGATTTGCAGACGACATCATCCTTTTCGTAGAGAACCAACATGACCTACAACTAATGCTAGATGAACAAAACAAAGAAAGCAAAAACGTCGGCCTGCACATGAACTTCATTGAAATGAAAATCATGTGCAACAATCACATCGATAATAAGAACATAACTGTCAAAATCGAAGATGCAAAACTGGGGAAAGTAGACCACTACATCTACCTAGGACAGCAAATCTCTATGAAACCCACAAAAGAAGAAAAAATCAAGCAAAGAATAAATCTTGGAAAGCAAGCCTTCAGCTGAGCAAGCTCAACCTTCAAAAACAAGACAATCCCTAAAAAGAAGTATACAACCAATGCATCCTCCCAATAGTCACTTACGGAGTTGAAATAAATAACCTAACCAAGAGACAGACCCGCAAACTGAGAAACATGCAACGCGCGCATGAGAGAATTATGCTCAAACTCATATGGAGAGATCACAAGACAGCACAGTATATAAGGAAGAAAACGGGAGTCTGAGACATCATAGAACCTATAAGAAAACTCAAATGGCAATGGGCCAGTCATGTTGCAAGAATGGCAGACAACCAATGGACATCATCACTCACAACATGGATCCTGAGAGATCACATTCAAAACTGAGGCCAACAAAATACAAGATGGAGAGATGAACTAGACAATTTCAGAAAATACCGGCTCTGCAATACCCATTATAGAGAAATATGGCGGATCCTGGGGAAGGTCTATGTCCAATGACAGACGATAAAAGACTGATGATAATGATGATGACAGTACAACAATTATCAGAAAACATCAACATATGTTTCTTCGGTTTTTAAGTTGATCTCTCTAGCTATGTATGTATATATTATCCTCAATGGAGCAGCGTGTAATTCAGAGATTTCGGTGCCAGCTTGACAAGATGCTCTATCAATTGTCAATAGAACACAGGCTGAGACAACTGCACAACAATTTTGTTGCTGCATATGGCATCTGTTATTTCCAGATGGTCACCCATCCGTGTAATGACCTGGCTAGACATCATTCAAATTCGGTAATCTCAGAAGAACCGTTGTATCCGATGTGATTTGGTTGCATGACCATAACCAAAATCAGGACACTAGTCTGAATACAACAGCGTGAAGTGACTTATCCTCTCACAAATTGCAATATTGCATTCATTTAGTCAGTAATAAACACTTTTTGTACCAAAAAGTATCTAGGTAAGGATGAGTGGCCATGTATCAACGTTTGGCAGCACACTGTGCTGGGGGTGATCTATCAAGAAATTGAAAGAGGTGACCCATGAACGAAATTACTTCTCTCACTTTTTGTCAATTTGCAATCACTAAAATTGTCCCAATTGGAAAGGAAAAAAAAATTTTTTTAAATGCATGAATGCTGCTAGGTACAAACTAAGGTACCACTTTAGCATCTACTTACATTGTAATTCGAACCCACCCACTAAAAACCTTTTTTTGGGGAGGAAGGGAATTTTCAAAAATAAAAAGAATGTTTCTTCAAGACATCATAAGGAGTAAATGTTTAAATTTGAAGCCCTCTAGCTCCATCGATGTTACCTCTTTGTCCTGAACATACATATATACATGGCCAGCAAGCTAGACTTGAAAACTGAAGTAACCAATGTTGACAGTTTTAGTTGGTAGTTTCTAATAACCCTTCTGAATTGAAAAGAAAATTTCGTTTTCTCAAATTTCCAGCAATTTTATAAAAGCTAGCGCAGGTCTCCCTCACAATAGCACAAATTGTTCTAGTGGGCTTTACAATATAAGACAGGTAAGTCCTAAATTCCAACAGTTTTGTCTACATTATCACCAACTTGTCCAGAAACTGTGTCTATAAACAGAATTTCATCAAAAGATTTAATATGAGTAAAATATTAATTCTTCAAATTACAAGCAATTAACATGATGTTTTACACATAATTCTATTGATCTTGTGCTGAAAAATACACTTTCATTCACCAGCAAATTTATTAAGTCAGTTTTGATTTAGTTATGAGGTAATTTTTCTTCTTAGATCCTAATACCCGTGTTGCAAAAAGAGAGTACAGGATGAGAAAAAAATTTTTTTGAGAAAATTTCCTATTCATGTGTATGGCCATTTTTCTCTGCTTCACTATTACTTCCATTTTGCAATGGACTGGCTACAAAAAAAAAAAGCTTTATCTGAGGTCAGATCATATACGAAAAAAATCTCCCTTTTCTTCATGACCATTCTTGTCTACTTGAGGCTGGAGAGCAACACTTTGATCCTCGGCAGAGCATACAGAGGCAGAGGTGCCAATCCATACGTAAATGATACTATAATTTTTAAGAAATACTACCTATATGACTTTCAACTAATGTTAGATGAACTATACAAAGAAAGCAAAAGAGTTGGCCTACATATGAATTTCAGTAAAACAAAAGTCATGTGCAACAATCACATCAAGAATAAGGACATAACTGTCAAAATCGAAGATGAAGAACTGGGGAAAGTAGACCACTACATCTACTTAGGAGAGCAAATCTCAATGAATCCTCAAAAGAAGAAGAAATCAAGTGGAAAATCACCTTAGGATAGCAAGCTTTTGGCAAAGCAAGCTCAACCTTCAAAAACAAGTCTATCCCAATAATCCTAAAAGCAGAGTATACAATCAATGCATCCTCCCAATAGTCACTTATGGAGTTGAATCATAGAACCTAACCAAGAGACAAACTCGCAAACTGAGAATCCTGCTCAAACTCACATGGAGAGATCACAAGACAGCACAATATATCAGAAAGAAAACGGGAGTCAGAGACATTATAGAATCCATTGAAAACTCAAATGGCATTGGGCAAGTCATGCTGCGAGAATCAAAGATAACCAATGTACATTGCGACTCACAATGTGGATCCCCAGAGACCACAAGCGTAACCGAGGCCTACAAATGACAAGATGGAGAGATGAACTGGACAAATTCAGAAAATACTGGCTCCGCGACACCCATGATAGAGAAATGTGGCAGATCCTGGGGAAGGTCTATGTCCAATGACGAATGTTGAAAGACTGATGATGATGATGATGATGATGATGATGATGATTGTATATTGATAAATAAATACTCCCAACAACATAGCAAATCATTCTCATCAGCATCAGGTCTAAAAGAGGTAACTTACTATCTCTCTTGCAATGAATAATTTATAATGTTAATGTCAGCAGAACCCAGACCAAAGTGTCATAATAATCATTAGGCAAGGAATCAGAATATTGCTGCAGGAGTTCCTTTCAAAACTGGACATCTGGCTGGGGAGGGAATTGACAGGACACACCTTTATGAGAAAGTAATTATAACCTGAAGCTGTGAAAATCTCAATACAATCCTTTCTCAACTTTCTTCATGCGGAGGTAAATATGAAAAGATGATAAACCTGGCCAACTCAGATGAACGGAAAACCAATAAATGATAAGTAATAATTCTGATCTGATTACCTCCAGCTAAAATAAATCTAGAAACTGTCAACACAGGTTTCTTCAGCTTCTAAGTTGGTCTGGCTGGCTATGTATGTATTGAGTTAAACAGCCACTGGTAATGTCCGATCGGAGATCCATTTCTTAGTAACATAATTGTCTCATTGAAAGAAATGAATAGAGCAGATATAGACCGTGAATAAGCAAGATGGTAATTTAGAGCTGTGACAGTTATTTGGGCCTTTGCATTACTGGTGGCTGTTTAGCTCAATGGTAGGAGCAATGCTACATTAAAGCGACTATCCTATTGGTTGCGAGTTTGATTTTGCAGCAGCCACATTTTCCTCAATTTTTTATTCTATTTATGTTGTCTAAGCCACATGGTACATTACATGTAATAACAGGTGATCATTTCAAATAAGAGTTTCTATATAATATAACACAATTCATAATCATTGGGCCAGATCATATATACCCATTTCTTAGTAACATATATATATATATATATATATATATATATATATAAAATACTACAATGACAAAGAATGTTTGTTTCCAACTTTATCTTTATAGACTCCTAAACGGTTGCACCCTACAAGCTAAAAACTAGTGTATATGGGTAACTTTTCTGTAAAGGTCAATTTAGGCTTTTTCCAAATCTAATAGAGACAGCTGCACCTTACCAACTGTGAAATTGTGTACTGTGGTAATTTTCAGCTAGGATGAAAAAAGGATTGGTGGTAATGGCCTCTGGTGACCTATAATGGTCAGTTAGGAGTCAGACCAATTTTGGCATTTACAAATTTAACTGAGGTGGCTGCACATCAAAAGTTATAATTTTATGTACTTGGATAACTTGACTCCTGGATAACTAAGAGAGGAGCAGCTGATCTCTGGCGACCCCTAATAGTCAGATCAAGGTCGGGTCAGTGTTGGTGGGTTCATATGGAAATAGGATACAGTATGGGTTCCAATCACCTGTGCATGGGTAATTCAACCCCAGTATGAACATGGTGGTAATGACCTCTGTAGACCTCTAAAGGCAAGTCAAGTATTTTTTTAGGGTCAAACCAAGTGCACCCAACCAAGTGTGAAATTATATCTATGGGTAAGTTGACCCAGGATGAACAAAGGAAAGGTGGTGATGACCTATGGTGACCACCAAAAGTCAATTTGGGGTCAGGTCATAAGTCCAATGTAACATGTAATCCCATATCATTATAATACCCTATCTACAAAGATATTGAGGACTACTTACACACACACTATATATATATTTATTTATATATATATATGAAAAAAAGAGAGGGAGAGAAATATTTAAAAAATGGATATATAATCAGACAGATATAATTATATAAATGCATTATATAACTTTGAATAACTATAAATGATCTCTTGTTAATTCAAGGTAAATGTATCATTTGACCTAGACAGCGTATGTAAACAACTAAAGAAAATCCTGCAGAGATTGAAGTTGTGACTGATAGGTAGCCACTTTAAAGTAGCATCACTCTTACCATGGAGCTAAACAGTTCCCAGTGATGCCAAAGCTCAAATAACAGCTTCATCTTCAAATTCTCATTTTTGTCCATTCACTGTCTACATCTGCTGTTTGCTTCTCAACTTGGACAATATATTATTAAGAAATTGATAAATAATCCAACAGAAATAATTATGGAAATGTGTTATATTACTTGGAAACTCCCATTATTACATAGGCCTAACTGTTTACTAACATTTATATTAATCTCTCTCTCTCCCTCTCTCTATAAATACAGACATTCATACATACACACACACATATATATATATATGTAGACACACATACTTACATTCATATGCACATACATATATATACACATTCATTCACACATACACATATAAGTATATACATACACAATTATATACACTCACACTTATAGGTATATATATATATATATATATATATATGGACATATATATACACATAAATACACTTTTATAGATAACATATATGCATACACACATGTATGAATACAAACAAATACATATACACACATTTATAAATAAAAACACCTTCATACACACACACACACATACATATGAATACTCACACAATACACACACACATATATATATACATATAACAAATATATACACATATACGCACACACACATATATATATATAAACACACACATATATATACATATATATATAAACACACACACACATATATATACATATATATATATATATATGAACATACACGCACATATATATACACATATAAACACGCACACATATATATATACACATATATATACACACACACATATATGTATATATACATACGCATATATAAATGTATATAAACATACAAATACACACATACAAATGTATACATACATACGCATATCTAGAAGTATACAAACATACAAATACATACATATGTATAAACGCAGACACACACGCACATATATGTATACATACATACACATATATAAATTTACACAAATACATACATACAGATGTATATATGTAGACATACATATGCACATATAAATGTTTACAAATATACAAATACATACATACAAAAGTATATACACAGACACACACGCAAATATATGTATACATACATACGCATATATAAATGTATACAAACATAGAAATACATACATCCATACATACATATGTATGTACACAGACACACACACACATATGTATACATACATATGCATATATAAATGTATACAAATATACAAATACATACATACATACATATGTATGTACACAGACACACACACACATATGTATACATACATATGCATATATAAATGTATACAAATATACAAATACATACATATGTATATACACAGACACATCACACACACACATATATATATATATATATATATATATATATATATATATATATATATACAATAAGGCAGCTGCAAGCCAACTTTGACTTCCTTCCTGCAGCTCCCACAGTCAAGCAGATGCCAAACGTGTCATTCAGCTTTCCATACGATCTGAGAGGAGGATTTCGTTCATTGGGCATCCCACGAGCTCCACACGCTTTGCCCTAGTTCATCACTCAATAGAAACCATCATGTGACCAACATCTTATGGCAGCATGCTGTATTGGGAGTGATCAATTAAAGAATTGGCAAAAGCTGGGATTATAAAAAAGGAAACCCGAAAGACCTCAACAACTATAGGCCTATAAGCCTACTCAACTGTGTATATAAACTTTTCACAAAGATCATCACCAACCGAATCACAAAAACACTCGATGAAAACCAGCCACGTGAACAGGCTGGCTTTAGAAGAAGCTACTCGACCATGGACCACCTGCACTCGATAAATCAACTGAAAGAAAAAGCAGCAGAATATAGACTACCACTTGCCGTAGCATTTATCGACTTCAAAAAGGCGTTCGACTCAGTAGAAATCCCTAAGGTCATGGAGGCCATCAGTCGGCAAGGTGTAGATCCAGTATATGTTGAAGTGTTGAAACATATATACAATCACGGCAGCTCATTTATCAGGCTACATAAAGACTCGGACCCCTTCCAGCTCCAGAAAGGAGTAAGACAAGGTGATACCAGCTCACCTAAACTCTTCACAGCCAGCCTCGAGATGATCTTCAGAAGGCTAGACTGGGAGAGTAAAGGAATTAAAATAGACGGCGAGTATCTGAGCAACCTCAGATTCGCAGACGACATAGCCCTTTTTGCAGAGAACCTACACGACCTCCAACTAATGATAGATGAACTAAATGAGGAGAGCAAGAAAGTCGGCCTGCACATGAACTTCAGCAAGACGAAGATCATGTGCAACAACCACATTGGAGATAAGAACACTAGGATCGAAATCGAGGACACAGAACTCGAGAAAGTAGACCACTACATCTACCTAGGGCAACGAATCTCCATGAGACCCTCAAAAGAAGAAGAAATCAAGCGAAGAATCACACTAGGATGGCAAGCCTTTGGCAGAGCTAGCTCAACCTTCAAAAATAATAAGATCCCATTAATCCTGAAGAGAAGGGTGTATAACCAATGCATCCTCCCAATAGTCACTTATGGAGCTGAAACATGGAACTTAACCAAGAAACAGACCCGTAAGCTGAGAACCATGCAACGTGCACATGAAAGAATAATGCTGGGCCTCACATGGAGAGACCACAAAACAGCACAACACATCCGGGAAAAGACAAGAGTTAGAGACATCATAGAAGCCATAAAAAATCTCAAATGGCGGTGGGCTGGCCATGTTGCAAGAATGGCTGACAATCGATGGACATCACGACTCACAACATGGATTCCCCGAGACCATATGCGCAACCGAGGCCGGCAAAATATTAGATGGAGAGATGAACTAGACAGGTTCAGGAAGTACTGGCTCCGTGACGCCCATGATAGAGAAGTGTGGCAAATCCTGGGGAAGGTCTATGTCCAACGACGGACGCTAAAAGACTGATGATGATGATGATGATGATGAATGAATTAGTTACTTCTCTCCCCACCTTTGTTTGGTGGTGTTCACCAAAAAAAAGTCTGAATTTCCCAGAAACAAATACGAATCCTGCTAGACACAAACTAAGGGATAAATCTAGCATAAACTCATATTGCAAATTCATAACCTCACAGAAAATTTTCTCCTGCGGGGGGGGGGGGTGTGTTCAAAACAACCATTTTTTTGTTGACATTATGAGGAGTAAATGTTGAGAATTTCAGCCTACAAGTTCCATTGGTACTACCTGGACATCTGATGCATGCATACATAGCCAGCCAGCTGAACCAACATGAAAACTGAAGAAAACATTTCAACATTTTTGGTTGACTGTTTCTTAGATATTTACACATCTGCTTGGTAAGTGAGTCAGTTGCATATTCCCCATTTGTACTAATGGTCAATGTTCATATAAAAGCCTAGATTTTGAAAGCTGATTTTTAAAGCAGATGGGTCCTTCTCTCTCAGAAGACTTATGCAACTTAATCTTCTTACCTTTCATTGGCCTTGTGCCAGACTAAGCCAAGTCATTATAACCATATCATGACACATAAAATTTAACATATTTGAATTGAAAATATCATTGTTCTTCTGGATTCTGATCATTAGTGTAGATTTAGGGAACATCAACTTTGCTATAGTGGTCCAATATAATTAGTCCGTTGTAATTCCTTGCATTACAATGCACCAGTTATATGTCTAGAACACCAATCATCAAAGACTACAACCAGACAGCTCTGGGGTCAGCATGAGTTTCAACGAACAGTGCCGTTTTTAGTCATGCATCTGATGGGCCAGCAGAAATGGTAAAAAAGCACATTCATCAGTATAATTAACTCGTGCCATATCAAATAAATTTTAAAGATTTTAGATGATATTAGTGTAATTCTGATAATGGGTCCTGTAACATAAAGATCAGGTAAAGCCAACTGAACGACCATAGCTAGCTATCTATCCATTTTTATGTGTGTATTTGAGTATCTGTTTAAGTGTCTGTGTGTTCCAGTACTCCTGGCCATACTGTTTTGCTTACAAACTTCAAAAATGACATCAATACTTCACAAGACCCCCTCCAGAAATTTTCTCTTTGATTCTTGGAAAAAAAATCTTTTTTGACCTCTCAGGGGCCTTATATTGAAAGATTTATTAAAACCATCTAGATTCTAGAGAATCTAGATGTTTTTTTATTCTATTTTAGATGTTTTCAATTGGAAAACACTAGTAATGGCATAGATAAAATTTATACTCCGCATTTTCATTCTTCAATCAAAAATGATCTCAAATTTGGATGGCAAGTTTAACCTCATCTTAGATTAGACTAGCAATGATGCCCAGCATTGTTGGGGGGGGACAGCAGTTTCTCCATTGATTTAAACCCCCCCCCCCCCACAATGTAAAAAATGTTCCCCCTCACTTTTGGCAACGGAAACAAATAAGTATTTACCCCTACTCTGGACAGTGAAAAGAAAAGTTCCCCTTGATTTTAAACTCTAAAAGAGTAAAAAAAAGTCCCCTCATCTCAATTTTGAACCCTAACAAAGAAAAATGTTCCCCCACCTCAATCTTAAACCCTAAAAGTGAGAAAAATCCCCCAACCTCAATTTTGAACCCTAAAAAAAAAAAAGAAAAAAGTGTTACCACTTCAATTTTAACCACTAAAAGTATAAAAAAAGATTCCCCTAGATTTTGACCCCTAAATATAAAAAATAAAAAAGGGTGTGCCATGATTAAATAGTCATGTTGCTGCCAAAAGATGTTGGTCAAGTGATAGTATCTATTGAGTGACTAACCCGACCTGCTTTTGACTAGAATTTCTTTCATACTAATTTTAATGGCTCTTCATCACAACTACCCAGGCTGTCAGTCTACAGCAGTGAGTAAACAGCAAGAATCAGTTAGAAAGGATAAGCTCTCATATCATTACAAGCAGCTCTACCACTTGAGCTACAAAATCTTTTACATCATCAGTCTTTTAACGTCCGTCGTTGGACATAGACCTTCCCCAGGATCTGCCACACTTCTCTATCATTGGCATCTCGGAGCCTGTATTTCCTGAATCTGTCAAGTTCATCTCTCCATCTTGTATTTTGTCAACCTCGGTTCTGCATGTAGTCTCTGGGGATCCATGTTTTGAGTCGTGATGTACATCGATTGTCTGTCATTCTCGTATCGTGACCAATCCATTGCCATTCAAGTTTTCTGATAGATTCTATGATGTCTTAGACCCCCGTTTTCTCCCTGACATACTGAGCTGTCTTGTGTTCTCTCCATATGAGGTTGAGTATGATTCTCTCATTTGCACGCTGCATGCTTCTCAGTTTGTGGGTATGTCTCTTGGTTAGGTTCCATGTTTCACGATTCCCTATCATGGGCATCTTGGAGCCAGTATTTCCTGAATCTGTCCAGTTCATCTCTCCATCTTGTGTTCTGTTGGCCTCGGTTTTGCATGTGATCCCTGGGGATCCATGTTATGAGACGTGATGTCCATCGGTTGTCTTTCATTCTCGCAACATGGCCTGCGCATTGCCATTTGGGTTTTTTAATAGTTTCTATGACGTCACAAACACCCATTTTCTTCCTGATATACTGTGCTGTCTTGTGATCTCTCCATGTAAGGCTGAGCATGATTCTCTCATGTGCACGTTGCATACTTCTCAGTTTGCAGGCCTGTCTCTTGGTTAGGTTCCATGTTTCAGCTCAATTCATTATCATCTGGTCACTTGATGCTGTATTTGTTATTATTTTTATGTACACTACTTGTATTATTAGGAGTAATATTGATTTTATTTTCACTTCCAAGCATATTTTCCTGAATTACTTTACTTCCATCAGGAATATAGAAATGTACTATAGCTCCCAGAGAAAGGATCAGTTACACAATGAAAAAAAAATACCAAAGTGAACACCCAGTTTCTATAATGCCAACATGCAAAGCCTCATAAAAAAAGTTTTTGTTCACATTTTGGTTGTTATGCAAAATTGAACCCACTCTTGTGAATCAAATATTCATGAGCAATGAGTATTCATTTCAAAGTTTGTCCATCATTTTTTTGATTGTTAGATGAATGAGGTCTATTAAAACAAACATTGTTTCAGGAACTTGAAATTGCCTTCTCAGAAAACATCAACCAAAGCTATCATGAATTGTTTCTTTCAGTTTTTAAGATGATCTAGCCGGCTGGTTATGTATGTATCATACATACAAGCCTCATCAAGCAAGCTAGTGGGCTGAAAATTTAAACATCCACTCATAGTCTAGAAGAGATGTTTTTCTAAAATCCCCCCATTGGATAGGTTTTTAATACGGGTTTTTTTGCAAAGTAAGTTTATGCCAAATCGATCCCTTAGTTAGTGTCCAATAATATCCATCCTTGTTTCTTGGAAATTCAAACTTTTTTTAGAGATAACTGTTCAAAAAATGAGAGCAGCAACTTATTCATCAATCACCAGTTCTTGATAACTTTTCAATTGATCACCCTTATCATGACGGTTTCTATTGAGTGACAAACCAGACCTGTAACAATTATGATTAAATGAATTTACTTTTTGATGCTAAATGAGTTTCTACACTTATCAAGCTGCAGTATTCGAAGATTGGGGACGCTTATTCGTATGCATTGCATCAAAGCCCTTCATTATTTGAATCCATCTCATCATTGAAATGCACTGAAGCACATCTTTTCAACAGTTCATTATAAAAGATAAATGATTTTCGGCATTAAATTCTTCAAAGCTTTCCTCTATTATATTGGATTCCGGGAAAATTAAATACCTTATAATTTTTAACCAATTTAACAAAAGCCAAAGATATGTATTTTTTTTAATGAAATTATTGATTGATTATTTTATATTTTTTTTCTTTGTAAAAGAGTATTATCAATGTGGCACTTAATTTCAGAATTGCTAGAATTGCTGTCATCATCTGCATTTCAAAATTGTTTGATGCAGGAAATATGATATCCACTCATCCTACTCATCATCATCATCATCATCAGTCTTTTAACGTCCGTGGTTGAACATAGACCTACCCCAAGACTTGCCACATTTCTCTATTATGGGCGCTAGTATTTTCTGAATTTGTCTAGTTCATCTCTCCATCTTGTTTTTTGTCGAATTTGGTTCTGCATGTGGTCTCTGGGGATCCATGTTGAGAGTCGTAATGTCAATTGGTTATCTTTTATTCTCACAACATGACCAGCCCATTGCCATTTGAGTTTTCTACTAGATTCAATGATGTCTCTGACCCCCATATTCTTTCTGATATACTGTGCTGTCTTGTAATCTCTCCATGTGAGTTTGAGCATGATTCTCTCATGCGCACACTGTATGCTGAATTTTTTCCGATTGTCCTCATCTTGGTTCGTCTATTGTACACAATGTTTTGCTCATTGTACCCAATGGACACCAATATGATTATAACACCAAAAATAGACACTAACATGTTTATGACTTAGGGAAGTCTTCCACCCAAAAATAGGGACACTTGAAAATGGTGGGCTTGTCCCAACATTCCAAACCCTTCTCATTTACAACACCCACCTGAAGAAGGCTGTAGGGTACAATGACCGAAACATGTTCAAAAGAAAAACGAAGATGAAGATAACAGTCTGAAAAAAACCTATACATGCAGATATACCATTTGCATCTTCATCTTAAGTCTCAATTGGGGAAACATCATAAACTGTATTTATTTATTCTGAATCAAGTTTGAAGAACAATCACTAATAATTCAAAAAATTGAGGTAGAGCCCAAGGAAGTCTATATATATATATATATATATATATATATATATATATATATATATATATATATATATATATATATTTATATATACATATATGATGCGTAGAACATAGAACACTTATGTCATACTATTTAGAAGAATCCATTAGGACGTTAGAAAGATAGGCAAGTGAGTAAAGGGCTGTGAAGTTAGAAAACAAAATTGAAAAAGGCTGATAAAGCTGTTTAAATACAATTATACAACACAAGTCTGAAACAAGGCCACATTTCTTGAGCAATCACTGAAGACCAAAAGCACTATAAATGGCTTGCAGTATCAAGCACACTAATCACAGCATCAAAAGTAGATTCCATAATATTCATTTCCAAATTCAACTCCTTGTTGGGGTTCTCCATGTTATCACAATATTTTGGTTGTCTCATTCTTTAGCCTTTGCAATGTTAATGACTCTTCTCAAATTTAAGGAAAACAGGTTAGTCACTCAGTAGAAACCATCATGTGACCAATGTCTTTTGGAAGCATGCCATGTTAGGATCAATTAAAAAATTGTAAAAAGGGGTTATCAATGAATAAGTTACTTCTCTTGCCTTTTGTTGGGCAGTGATCACTGAAAAAGTCTGAATTTTCAAAAAACAAGTGTGTAAAACAACACAAACTTATATCGTAAATTGAACCCCTACAAGACACTAAAAAACCTATTTAGAAGAGAAATTATCAAAAAGAAAAAAAAACGTTTTTTTTTAAACTTGATAAAGAGTAAATGTTTGAATTTCAGCCAGCCCAACTTGAAAACTGAAGAAACCCATATTGACAGCTTTGGTTGATGGTTTGTAATGTTTTCAATAAAACATATTGTCTATTATCTTTGAGTAAAATAAAACCGGTTTTGAGTCAGGCTATTGAAATGATAGAATACAAAACACAAATGTGTTCAATTGCCAAAACAAAATTTGCAATATTAATGAATGTTCTCAAAATTATAGACCATAATCTTCATTTTTGCCTTCTATTTTACTTCTTCCTTCCAATGCTAAATTGTAGCAGACAATCAATTTTGTTCATGCTAAGTATGTGGGTCATTTTAGTTTTTAATGAAATCTAATATATTTTCCAAGAACTTATTAATGCTGCAGTAAAAGTTCATTTTTGAGATGAGACAATATTTTTTTTTTTCACAAAGAGATGGCTCGAAATCAGCAAATTGACTTATACTCAATTCAGTCAAAAATAGATGATACTTATGTTGGTAGACACAATGCATATAATGTGTGGTAATAACTCAATTCATCACCATAGCTTTGTTTCAAATGCTACATAGTATTTCTCGATATCCATTCGAAATTTTTTTTTTTTTGAGTAGATTCGTCATCATTGATGAGAATTTCATCTTTACGACCTAAAAAACAACAATTGATGTGTTGAACATGAAAGAAATCTATGATTCAGTGACAGCTGACCAAGCGCCATAAGCTGTGTATTCATAAGATTGTGAAATTCAGGACACAGATGTACAACTTACCAGGGATCTTATAATGATTACATATTTTGATCAGGAAGTTCCCATCATTAACAGTCATCATATTTCAATGAAATTAACTCCATAAATAAGTCAGGAGTAGCTCAGTTGTCATGTCCTGATGTCTGATTACACTGCACAATGCAAATTTTGATCCTGGATAGTGAGTGATATTTTCCGATTGCTCAGGTCTAAAAAGTATAGAAAATTGCTATTATTCCCTTCAAAGTTTACTTCGGTGGCCACAATAGTGATATTCATATGCATTTGTTTTTTCTTTGTGATTAAAATGTTCAAATCTGCCTCTTGACCAATTGAAAAAAGTAGATTTCAAATTATCACTGTCCTGTTCACACAAGACAAGTCTGAAAGGAATAATCTTCATTTTCTTTACTTTTCAGACAT
The DNA here is from genome assembly GCA_963457665.1 of Thysanoteuthis rhombus. Classification (NCBI taxonomy): domain Eukaryota; kingdom Metazoa; phylum Mollusca; class Cephalopoda; order Oegopsida; family Thysanoteuthidae; genus Thysanoteuthis; species Thysanoteuthis major. The sequence continues at coordinate 26,072,424 of OY735224.1, read as the reverse complement.
AATCAATGAGAAAACAATACTTGTTATCCAGGAATGATTTTTTCTAAAATTTGAACAGTGTTACACAGTGTGCGACAAAATGAGCTGTAACCAATGGACACTTCCACTTAAAGAAGCAGGCACATAAACATAAAAACAAGTAGAGAAATAATCAGTAACTTAAGGTGGAAGACTATTGTTTAGAGAAAGAAATCTCCATCATTTATAGTTGAGCCATAGAACTGCATTGACTGAAATTTTAACTCTTACATTCATGGACCGCTTGCAACCACTTGTATTGACAGTGGAATTCTCCAATCAGTAGACTTAAAAATAATTGGAACTCACCTGGGAATTGAATAGTGAGAAAAAATTATCAAAATGTTCAATAAAGGATAGTTTTAGTCAGAAGTTATTTCCCTTCAAAGATTTCATGAATTTAGGTGTAAAGTATCTGCATTTAGTGGGTTAACAGCAATATCTGTTTTCACTCAGTTGCCTCAATTATTTCTTTCATAGTTTCCCCCCCCCCCCCGCTTGATAACACTAAAATTGTTGTCTCTTCTCAAAAATAATGTTCTGTTTCAGAAACCGTCAACAAATACTGTAAATAATGGTTTCTCCAATTTTCAAATTGGTCTGGCTGGTTATGTATGTATTTATGAACCATGTATGTCTACAGACTGCACTATCATCAGTCTTTGAACGTCTGTCGTTGGACATAGACCTTCCCAAGGATCTGCCACATTTCTCTACCATGGGCGCTAGTATTTTCAGAATTTGTCCAGTTCATCTCTCCATCTTGTCTTTTGTTGGCCTCAGTTTCACATGTGGTCCCTGGGGATCCATGTTGTGGGTCGTGATGTCCATCGGTTGTCTTTCATTCTCGCAACATGACCAGCCTATTGCCATTTGAGTTTTCTAATGGATTCTATGATAATGGGCTGAAAATTTAAACATCTACTCCTTATTACATTTACTAAAATACATTTCTTTCTTGGGGTTTTTTAGGTGAATTCCCTAGAGTTCAACTTGCAATGTAAGTTCATGCTAAATTCATCACTTACTTTGTGTCCAGCAGCATTTACACTTGTTTACAGAAAATTCAGATGTTTTCAATGATCACAGCTCAACGAAAGACAGGAGAAATAACTTATCCACTGATCACCTCTTTTTCCCAATTTTTTAATTGATCATCCCCACCACAGCATGCTGCCAGAAGAAATTGGTTGCATAACAGTTTCTATTGAGTGACTAACCAGACCTTTTTTTATGCAGCCTAGAATAATTTGATGCCTTCATCTTGGACTAAATTTGAATTAGTCAAAATTCATAAATCCCAAAATGATTTATAGGAATAAATGGCGCCAGACACTTCAAAGAATGATCCTTTTATCTAGAACAGTTATCTATGCATTTTCTAATTTCTTCCAAACATGCTGCAAATAGATTAATTTAAAACCAGGCAAAAAATTAAACTCAAAGAGCGAATAAATCTGAAATTTACATATCACTGCCTGTGCAGCCCCAGTGTTGCAGAACAGACTGCAAGTTCTTCTGGTTTTTCTGAATTTTGGTGCCGTGTAAGTGAAAATGGTTACGAATCAAATTTCTCTCCTAATTATCTGTTGTTTTATTTTTATTTCCTAATCTTCTTTCATCCTACTGAGAGAAAAGGTCACAATCATACCATACCATCAAACTCTGTCTTGTGCTTTAATCTATGCTTCACTCCATATGGGACCCACCTCATCTGTCATTACAGTACTTTGCCAGGTGATCTTTGGTCTGCCTCTCTTTCTATTCCTAGTTGGGGGCCAATCTTGAGGCAACAAGGTATTCTTTCAGAGGACATTCTCAAGACATTGTAACCTATGTTTCTCAATCTCAGAGGACATATTCCTACTGCCTGTCTTCGTATTACAATCATCAGCCTTTTAGCAAAGTTGATCTCACCCTGTCGTAAGGTAGCCAACCAAAAGTGATTTCTTCTTTAGAGGATTTCATGGAGATTCATTGTCCTAGGTAGATGTAGTGGTCTACTTTCTCCTGTTCTGCGTCATTGATTTTGACTGTTGTGTTTTTGTCTTCAATAGATTTCTTGTACATGATTTTTGTTTTACAGAAGTTCATGTGGAGATCTACTTCCTCGCTTCTTTTGTTCCGTCTGTCTTGCATCATCTGGAGGTAAAGAAGGTTCTCAGCGAAAAAAGGACAATGTCTGCAATTCTGAGGTTGCTTAAGTATCCACTGTTTACTCTGATTCCTTCATTTTCCAAGTCTAGGTTCTGGAAGATCATCTCGCAGCAGGCTGTGAAGTGAGTGGGTGAGCTGATATCTCCTTTTCTTGCACCTTTTTTGAGCTGGAAGGAGTCTAGGTCTTCATGTAGCCTGATGAAGGAATAGCTTTGTCGGTAGATAAGAACTACTGTGTAGTTTTTTCAGGAGAGATCTGGTCAGGCTATTAATTACTCTTAAGTGCCTAATACCTGCAGTTCTATGACCAACTCTGTGAAATTCCTGTTTTATTATGATTGATGGCAGCTCAGTTCAATCTGTGGGTCAGGGTTTTTTTATTTTGCCATGGATAATTATTATTCTTCACCCGCATCTGCAGTTGAAAAGTTTCAAGTTTACTGCATTGACCATTGTGCTAAACACACACATACAGATCAAAAGAGAAGGGAAAGAATAACAACGGTAATACTAGGAGGAGGAGGAGGAAGAGAGAGGGAAAAGAATGACAACGGTGATATTAGGAGGAGGAGGAAGAGAGAGGGAAAAGAATGACAACGGTGATATGAGGAGGAGGAGGAAGAGAAAGGGAAAAGAATGACAACGGTGATACTAAGAGGAGGAGGAGGAAAGAGAGGGAAAAGAATGACAACGGTGATATTAGGAGGAGGAGGAAGAGAGAGGGAAAAGAATGACAACGGTGATATTAGGAGGAGGAGGAAGAGAGAGGGAAAAGAATGACAACGGTGGAGCAGGAGAAGGAGGTAGAAGGAGAAGGAGGAAGAGAAAGGGAAAAGAATGACAATGGTGATATTAGGAGGAGGAGAAGGAGGAAGAAAGAGGGAAAAGAAAGATAACAGTGATATTAGGAGGAGGAGAGAGGGGAGAGAATGATAACAGTTATATCAAAGCGGAGAGGAGAGAGGAGAAAGAGAGAGGCTAACAGAGAGAAACAACACAAATTTGCAATGGAAGACTTATAATGAAAGACTTCTTTTAACTTTTTTTCAAAAAATGCTTTCCTCTTTATGTTCGGAGGAGGAAGGTGGAAAAAAAAAGAAGTTTGAAAAGGAAAAGGAAAGCGAAAGAAAAATAAATAAATACAACCTCTAAAGAAAATGGATTAACTTAGAATAATTTCTGCAGAGTTAATCAAAGAGAGCCAGCACATTTTTCATTCCAGAAAGTTCTTTCCTGTCAGGTAAAAAAGATTATCTAATTACGATTATATATATCATAGTGCCATTTACAACAATTATCAGTAGCTTGAGTTGAAATGGTTGACTTCTCACCAAAATGGCATCTAATCAACAAAAAGGATGAGGTGAGAAGCTTTTTTTAATAGCGGAATTTTTTTTAAGCCTCTATTTCAACTGTTGATAGCTAATGACACCATTCAATGAGGCTTTAGCCTATCAACTGCAGAAGATGGTGTAGGGTAAAAGTTATTCGTTGCAAGATAAAAGCCCTTTTCCATTACAAAATGATTTAACTGAGCTGCACTCGATCACTGAAATGCAGAAATTTTATTTAGACTATAACTTTATCATTCTAAGTTTTTATGTCCACCCCTTTGGGATTCATCCACCCTGATCTCAGTGCCTGGCTTGTACTCAATTGAAGATTGAATGCATTGAGAATTTTGTCCTTGCTTATATCGGGAATCGAACCTGGAACTTCTGCATGTGAGGCAGACATACTGACTATTATACTATTCAAGCAGACTATTCATGTGTTATCTTCGAACTAAAATAGTGCCTAATTAACTAAAAGAGGAGGTGAGAAGTTTTTTTAATCTTTTTAAAACTTGTTTACTTACTTTAACAGTTGATAGCTTATGGCAGCATTCAATGAGGCTTAAACAACATAAGGTAAAATACAAACATGAGATTCAACACTAAAACCATGGAATATTAAGAGGAGATATGGAATAACAGCCTCATCTGACACAAAGCCACTGTGGAAGAGCACCCAGAGGAATTTGAGCTCAATAACAATAGCCTGTAAAATGGGGTTATCAACTACAGTTCCAGTCATTACCTATATGAAAGTAATCATTCACTGAGCATAATCTAGTCTGGCACAGGGCCACAACTGTGGGGCATTAAGAGATATCACAGTTTGCTCACAATGAATCTTTGGAGATATTGTTTGGTCAAACTGAGAGATAGATTCAAGAGAATGGGCCTGGTTAGTCACTCAATAGGAACTGTCACGTTACCAATTTCTTTTGGCAGCATGCTGTGTGATAGGGATGAGAAAATTCAGGAAAAAGAAGGAGGAGTTACTTCTCTTGCCTTTTGTTGAGCTGTTTAGAAAAAAAAACAAAAAAAAAACGTCTGAATTTTTGAAGAGAAAAAAAAAGCAAGTGCATGTACTACCGGACACAAATTTACATTGTAAATTCGAGCCCCCACTAAAGAAAAATATTGTCGGGGTGGGGAGAATGAAATTTTTAAAAAATCATTGTTTCTAACACAATAAGGAGTAAATGTTTAACTCTTCGGCCCTCTAGCGCCATTTTTGTGGTCTGTGCACAATACATTCCGAGCCAGCATGACCAACTTAAAAATTGAAGAAACCTGTGATGACAGTTTTGGTTAATGGTTTCTAATACCTCTTCTACATTCGTTAGCCGAGACAAAATATGGAAATTTTATATGCGCAGTGATTCTCCAAAGCAAACAGATAGATTAGAATAACAAAGAGCATAAGTAATTGCCATTTTGATATCACAGATTCACAGTGATATTAAAATGACAAGCCAGAAACATCATTGAATTTGTATGCATTTCACCTCAGTTGTGTAATATCATTAAATATTCAAGTCTTTGAGACGATAGGTACCAAAACAATAAGTTTTAGATGTGTAATAGTCCGATTCTACTAGTGCTGTTTGTATTAATTCTTGACCCTTTTCTTCCAGATTTTCACTGAACTTTTATAGTAAAAACATTAATAATGCATTTATACAACATGAATCATACCCCTATTCTGTCAGTAATGCTTGCATTATGTCTTTACCACTGACAATCCTTTTCTTCCAGATTTTCAATGAATTTCTATAGTAAAACCATAAGCAATGCATTCACATTATACATATAATAGTCCTATTCTGTCAATGATGCTTGCAATAATTCCAGATCATGGACAATCTGTTTCTTCCTGATTTTTCAATGTATTCCCATAGTAAAATCAGGGTCTAAGCCGAGAGCATCAATGTTTGGGAATAGAAGTCAAAATTTATGTCAAATGAGATGATTGGAGCTTTAGACATATTTGACCGGTACAAGATAGATCACACTAGGCTGATACATAATTCATGGGGGTCTTCCAGGGGTCTGTTTGGCATCTTTTCCCTGAATGAGTGCTCTCGTAGAACAAAGAGATTTTTTAATTTAGGCAGAAAAAGTTTCGAACAAAGAGATTTTGAGTTTTCCTTAGCCACTTGACAATGTGAACTAAGATAAGTAGGACCGGTGGGGATGGATGAGAAAAATAGAAGAAAGGGAATATTTGCAATATATATTAGCGGTTACAACAAAAAGCAAACGCAGTGTGGGTCTTTTGATATGCAAATGTAACTTTGAGCTCAAAACAGAATGCACCAGGTGGATCATTCCTTTTCAAACTCTTTTCTCTTGCTGACCATTCCTGTGGGCCCTGAACCATTGATGCAGTTGGAGATACACGTTACACATCTATCCAGATTAAAAGATGAAACTTGCTCAAACAAATTTTTAGCCAAAAATTGTAACATTCAGTGTTAAATCAATATTTTTTTTCTACCTCCAAAAATACCGGAATTGTTCATGCAAAAATGACTAGAGTCCAGCATGGGGGTGATGGAGTAGCAATAAAGACAGTGGGCAGTGATAAAAAGAGTGAAAACCTTGCCAATGTGTACCAGGATCAAGTGAAGTTGGCAGTAAAACATGACGGTGATTACTGCAACAGCCAATCTAACCTTCAGAATTTCGGCACCTGCTTACTTCCCTAGATATCTTTCAGTATTTGCTAGGGGACCTATATTAGGAATGATTTCTTTTATACATTTTTTTTTGTCGCTTGCAGCTAGGCCAGTCAAAGGGTTCAGAGGGGTTATGAGATTGTCGTCTTTGGTCTGTGTTACTTAGCAGTGATACGGATCAGTCTTCTCCTTAGGACAATTAGCAGAATCACTCTGTGGGGTGGGGGTCTCCCTATATGTTTTTAATCTGCTTACGGCACCTAGTATTCCCAGAGGGTCATCCATCTACACACGGACCAGGCTTGATATTACCTAGATTTCAGCGATATACGAGAACCAGTGTGTCTGACACGATTCGGCGATCCCATTGATCCTCCTAAGGAGGAGACTGATCTCTACACCATGCTCAGTGACAGGAAAACAACAGAGCCCCCTTCCCTCCCCTACCGCCACCCATGTCCTGAATCCCCTGACTGGCCTGGCTGCAAGCAACGAGAAATGATTGAAAAAGTGACACACCTGCTGTAGGTGCAGCAACAGCAGTACACACACTTTTCTGGCTCGTCAGCTTCCTCGTCATTTTCATAGCAACCTCCGTCACCACGATTGTCAACATGATGTGCCCATGACAGCAGACCTTGTTTCTAGCGTCAATAATGACCTCAGCAAGTGACAAAGACAAGCCGCTTTCCATTGACGCAATAGTTAGTGATAGCTACTGACTTGGGGGGGGGACCCAAGGGGGCTCATTTCCTTGAGGGACCCCCCCCTCAAAACATTTAGTGAGATTTTATGAGGACAGAAATTTTGCAATAAGTAGACATGCCCTATAAGTTGAGTGATAAAAAATTTTTTAAAAATCAACCCAAAGGCTGAATTATTATTTATGCAACTCACGTACGTACAAATATATCCTTGTTATTGCATAACGTCTGTAGAGATACAGTAAGTGAACTACTATGTATAAAGTTTTTGGGGAGGGACATTTCCAAGGAGCATCCCTCATCAGCTAAATATCAGCGTGCACATGTGTGTATCCGAAGGCTCTTTCTATATGTTGGATACAAACAAAGTAAGTAAAAGTAAGATTTGAATTGATAAATTGGTAAAAGTAGGATTTTAAATTAGTAAGTTAGACATCACATCAAGTAAATGAAGCTAACAGATGTAAAACTGATCTGGTTAGTCTAGCAATAAAAACCGTGAGATGGCAAATGTCTTTCGGCGTTATGTCATGTTGGGGGTGATCAATGGAAAAATTGGAAAAAAAATAGAGTTGAATGCATAAGTTGCTCCTTTCACTTTTTGTTGGGTGGTGATCACTAAAAAACGTCTGAATTTTTAAAAAAAACAAGCATATGAATCAATTTAGCATAAAAATACACACACACACACACACTAAAACCTATTTAGGTTAAGGAATTTGGAACAAAAAAAAAAAGGGGGGGGGTAAATGTTTAAATTTTTACCCCCGCTAGCAAGATTGATGCAACCGGAACACGATACACATATAGCCAGACAAACCAACCTAAAAACTGAAGAAACTTATAAAGACTAGCATAGTACCTGTCAGAAATGACTTGATTATTTTCATATGGATAGGCACACCTGTCAAAGAATAGAGTATCTGTGCACTATGCCGAGGGTAAAAATGTGGTTTCCCCACCACCTGCCTATGATCAAAGTATAATTCACTCTTTGGTAGTTTTGCACCAGTGCAATACAGCGGCCTATGATGGCCTACTGAAGCTCAGTATTACTATGTGTAAGAGGCAAATAAACACTCTGCCCAGTCTCGGGGGATCAGTAAGCCCCGGGATAGCACCTTCCCATTGCATTAAATGGCAAGGGTCAGGCTGGCCTTGACGCCTTCGCAACACAAGTTAGAGCAATTTTTTTAGCTCTTCTATAACCAGAACCCCGCATTAAAAATAACCTTGAGTCACATAAGACAGCATAGTATTTAAAGAAAAGACAAGAGTCCGAGATATTAGAAAAACTGTAAAACTCAAATGGCAATGGGCTGGATATGTTGCAAGAATGTTAAACAACCACTAGGCATCATGACTCACGATGTGGATACCCAGAGATCATATGCAAAACTGTGGCCAACAAAAAGTAAGATGACATAACAAGCTAGATAAATTCATAAACTAATAGCTCCATGATGTCCATGATAGAGAGGTGTGGCAAATCTTGGGGAAGTTTTAGTTCCAATAGCAGACACTTATAAGCTGATGATAATGATGATGATCATGTGTCACATCTTTCTGTAGTGGGGAAGCGAGTAAATCTGCACATTCACTGAAAAAGTGATGCACAAGAAAATATACGTATATAATACATTGCATTTTTCTCATATATGTGGATAGTTTAGTATTATATTTCTTGAGAAATAGTCTCCGGTGCAATAAACATGATTGAAAGAGACCGAATGATACTGAAGACTCCCCCAACGTTATTTCAGTAGAGATCATTACGGAAAAACAAAAGACACATTTCCTTAAATATTTTTCATTTATTACCTATTTTTTTTTTAACTTTTTCTCGAGTTCTGACCAAAGTGAGGCTGGACAACAAAGATTATGTTAATCTCTTGAGCCATTCCTTGAGGAAAAAAAACAGTGCATTGCATTGTCAATGGAAATATGTGTGAATTGTTCAGAAAAAATGGGTTTATGATAAGTCTTTTAGAGCCCATTTTGTTTTCGTGAATCTAAGATAAAGTGTTTTATACAATCACTATTTAGAGTTTTTCATCTTTGTGTATATATATATATATATATATATATATATATATATATAGTTGAGAGAGCTTTACAGCTTTAAATACTGAACATTAAAAAACTTTTTCAAGAGATTTTTTGTATCACTTCAGTCACCCATTTCCCAATATCTGTCAATGCAATTTATGTAATTTTCCACAGTGTTTTTTTTTCTTTCCTGTTTTACATATATTTAGTTATCATGGTATAAATTGTCTCTTGTTCAGTGTATTTTATGTGTATATTTATGTATCAATTTCTTAAAAACATAATTGTCACTTTGATAGAGCAGATATAGACAGTTAATAGGCAAAACAAGAATTAGGAACAGAGACAGTTATTTGGGCATTTGTATTATCGGCAGGTGTTTAGCTCAAAGGTAGGAGCAACACTACATTGAAGTTGCTTCCCTATCAGTCTCAAGTTCAATTCCTGCAGCAGCCTCATTTTTTTTGATTGTTCATTCTATTTACATTGTTTAGGCCAAATGGTACATTCATAAACATTCTGTTGGATCATATATCCATTTCTTGATCACATGATATTATACATTCATATATATATATATATATATATATATATTAAAGAAAAAGGGTCTGCAACAGAAAGCGAACTTGTGACTAACATGGTAGCCATTTCAATATAATATTGCCCTTAACATTGAGCCGAACAGTCACCAGAAATGCAAAGGTCCAAATAACTGTTTTAGCTCCAAATTCTCATTTTGTTTATTCATGGTCTATATCTGCTTTAACATAACAGTTGCATTGAAAGAAACAAATAGAGCAGATATAGACTGTGAATATACAAAATCAAAAATTGGAGTTATATATATATATATATATATATATATATGGAGAGAGTGAGAGAGAGATATATATATGTGGAGAGAGTGAGAGAGAGAATTAACACCCTATCAGAAATTATGTGCTAGCATTTGTTAAATATTCCAAATCTCAATTTAATCATCTCAATCACAATATATCAATTCCAATAGGGAGTTTCTTTTCACCCACCCAATCTGTGCTTATATATATATATATATATATATATATATATATATATATATATATTGTGTGCGTGCATCACTTTTCAATGGGCCCACAGATACAACATTTTGATCACAGGCAGTGGGCCGGGAGAGTGACACAAACAGAATGCACTAAAGCGTAAAGCTCTAGCTAGGAGGGCAAATCTGTTTATAAATGATTCTGTTATTTTTGGCCAGTACTACACGCACTTAAAGCTGCAAAGCTTTACAAACTATATATATATATATATATATAGTCTGGAAAGTTTTGCAGCTTTGAGCAATAAAGATGTTGCCAAGAAGAAAAGATGTCTTTTATTAGTATAAAAAGTTTTTCATACATTTTCGACACATATATTAGTCACAATTAATCATAAGTAAACTAAAATCATGAAGGCTTTGGTGCTTTAGATTATATGATTAAAAACAAAAAAAATCATACAAAAGGGGAAGTTGTTGGATAGATGACAATATCCAGATTCAAGGGATTTTTTTTTTTTTTTTTTTCATATGCAGTGTTTAAGCAAGTGGGGGGGGGGGATATCTTATGTCACTGCTCATTTCCAAGCAACTCTGGTGACTTCACTATTTCTTTGTGCCTTACATTGCTATTGGGAAGCCATGATCCACCGAGTTGCCTGCAAATACGTATGAGAGAAAAAGAAGACGTAATCGGGAGGAAAAAAAGGAATACTTGAAGAGTTAGTAGCACAGAGAACCCACTGACAACAGAGCAACACTTTTCCTAAATGTTTAAGCTCTGGTGTCGACTACTCTGGCTGCTGCTGCTGCTTTAGCACTTGCAACGACAAATACTACTTCTTTCTTTCTTTCCTTCCTTCTCATCTTTTTCCTGCATCATCTGAGAGACCTCCTCATCACCTTCTTAATCATCAATATCATAATCCCTACTGATCCAAGAATCGAGTCTCCTACTGCTGCTGCTGCTGCTGCTACATCTCTTTCAGAGTTGCCGCTTCTGCATACATATTGATTCTAAGTTCTTCATCCAAGACTCCAGTCGAAACGTTTCCCCCTTCGTACCACGTTGCTTTTGAAATTTAGTCACATAAAAAGGAGACCTACAGTTACATGCGGGAAAAATCCAGCCTTCATCACAAGATTCCAAATGTAGAGTGAAAAAAAAAAATTTTTTTTTCCATTTCAACTCTCTTATCAGGAGAATGAAAACTTATTAAATAATTTAGAAGACACACATATTTAAAACACATATATATATTGAAGAAAGAAAAGATAATAATAAAAAAAAAAACAAGTTGCATTTTTGGACTGACTTTTTTCATGGATATTTCTTAACTAAACAAGAAACTACAAACTTTGGCCACAAGAGAAACAATGTGAGTTTTCTGTAATTTTTCTTTTTTTAAATCCTTTGGTTTTGTGAATCTTTTGTCACTTTCTCTAAAACAAATATTTATTTTTTTTTTTTTTTTTTTGCTCACCTGAAGAAATTCTCTCACCTGATTATCTATGATTTCACTTCTTTTAACTGGTTTTATTAATTTTTTTTCTTTCATTTGCTTTGGGGTTTTTTCTATTCCAATTTGTGGAGTAGTGGTCATCTTTTACAATTTCCGAGATGTGCAAATATCTCACCATTAATTTTTGACTACTATTTTTCTTCATCTCAATTCAGTTGCTTTTTATAGGAACTTTTACTCAGGCTGACTTCACCTTGACAATGAAAAGAGTTAGAAATTTATAATAATGATTTACAATTCTTCATCTAATAGATAATACAAATAATTGCAGTGCAAAATTTTTTTTATCTATTACATTTGACTTCTTTTCGCAACATCTCATCCGTATATGAAAAATTTTATTCTTTAGAAAGGTTTTTAATCAAACTTTTGTTTAAAATTCTTTTACATCCACAACTGTCAATTGTTTAAGAAGACATACAATGTACTTAGTTCACTGTTCGTAGTGAGATTTTTTGAAAAATAACATGCTTTTTTTTCATTTAAGTAAACATAACTATTGAGATCAATACTCTTCCCAGTTATACATGTGCTTATAGATATAAGTTTATGACAAAGTAATCGTTTTTTTTCTCTGTCCTCAGAGTGTTGTGAATACCTGATTTGTAAAAATATTTTCTCTTGTTTGATTTTCAGATTCTTTCAGTTTCTTTCAGTTTTATTCTAAACTTTTTTTCTTCTGCACACAAGTAGAAACAACAAATAAACAAATACAATTTTTTAAAAATCTTATCCATTAAACATCTGTTTTGTCTTTGGAAAGAAACTTTTGTTTCTGATTAGAACTTTCAGTTCAAGTATATGACAGCAAAAAATTTCTAAGATAAAGTTGAAAGAGTGTGTACTTGTATTCAGGTAGACCGAAAGAAGATGTGAACAGACTGAGATAGATGTGATATGACTGGAAGATAGATATATGTGAGCGGCTTATATAGATACACATGACCAGGCTTAGATAGATATATGCAAGAGAGCTTAGATAGATATATGTGAGCGGGCTTGGACAGATAAATGTGACCAGGCCTAGATAGATATATGCGAGAGGGCTTAGATAGATATATGCGAGAGGGCTTAGATAGATATATGCAAGCAGGCTTAAATAGATATATGTGAGAAGGCTTAGATGGATATATGTGACCAGGCTTAGATAGATACATGTGAGCGGGCTTAAATAGATATATGTGAGCGGGCTTAAATAGATATATGTGAGCGGGCTTAGATGAATATATGAGACCAGGCTTAGATAGATACATGTGACCGGGCTTAGATAGATACATGTGACCGGGCTTAGATAGATAAATGTGACCGGGCTTAGATAGATAAATGTGACCGGGCTTAGATAGATAAATGTGACTGGGCTTAGATAGATAAATGTGACCGGGCTTAGATAGATAAATGTGACTGGGCTTAGATAGATAAATGTGACCGGGCTTAGATAGATAAATGTGACCGGGCTTAGATAGATAAATGTGAACAAGTTTAGATAGATAAATGTGAACAAGTTTAGATAGATAAATGTGAACAAGTTTAGATAGATAAACCTGAACAAGTTTTGATAGATAAACCTGAACAAGTTTTGATAGATAGACGTGAACAGGAGGGAAAAGAGAGACGTGAACAAATTGAGATAGAATGATGAGATAGGTAGATAAAGAGGGAGAGGAACATAGATATGAACAGAGAGAGATAGATGTGAATATAGATAGATGTGAACAGATGAATAAGATGTAAAGGGTCTTAAATAGGTAGATATGAACAGGGATAGAAAGATGAGAACAAATTGAGATAGGAAGGTAGAGAGTGAGAGAGAGATGAACATAGAAAGATGAGAAGAGATTGAGATGGGTAGATAAAGAGATATATATGAACAGATAGATAGAAAGATGAGAACAGATTAAGATAGGTAGGTAGAGAATGAGAGAGTGAGAGAGAGAGATATGAACTGATAGATAGATAGAAAGATGAGAACTGATTAAGATAGGTAGGTAGAGAATGAGAGAGTGAGAGAGAGAGATATGAACTGATAGATAGATAGAAAGATGAGAACAGATTGAGAAAGGTAGATAGAGAGTGAGAGAGAGAGAAGTGAACAGATAGATAGATAGAAAGATGGGAACAGACTGAGATAGAGGGATCGAAGCAGATTAAGACAGTGAGATAGATGAGAACAGATAGGGAGTTATGAACACACATAGATGAACAGTGATAGATATACACATCAAAGATGTGCCTAATAAATGAATTATAATCAAAACTAATCGAAAATACAATGAGTCTATTTTTCAGTCAGAAAAAGTTATTAAACAATTGACACACGAATCTAGAAGAAATCTGTATCATCTCAAGACTAATGACAATGTAAAAAATTTAAATAATCCAAAGTTTAGACAACAATTCTTAGCTTCTACTCTGAGAGGCAGAAGACTTTTCCAACTAACTACTGTGAATTCAAAATGGATATTTAAACTTTAAAGAACTACAGATTTGATTTCATTAGTCGGCACTGACAACACAATATTACCTTGGATAATACATTCATATTCATCAGCCTCAGATGATGGGTGGAAAAAAAAATTACCCGAAGAGCAATGACTACTGGTGTGTACTACAGTGATTTCATGAAATTCCTGAAAATTTCAGCTATTTCATGTTTCACAATCTCTGTAATAATTGTTAACTAGCTAGTGATGCAAACCATTACTACTGTAATGTGTCTGATCCTCACTGGCTGACCCACTACAATGACCTTGTATCAAACTAAGCTAAACTCAGTAAATATACACTGAAGTAGAATATACTTCATATTTACAAAGTATAGCTTGGTTTGACTATTTCCAAATCTGTTCGAGGCCCTCTGGTCTATCCACAATGGTTGCAGGAGAAGGTTTTGCAGCCAGGTAGCTCCTGACTGACAGAGCTAGCTTTGTTCTACTTCTGCTGTGTGATTTGCTTCAGCAGAGGAAGTTGGTAGCTGGGTGTGTTTCTATCGGCTGCCTCTATTGTCCACTGATGAAGGTTGATATAGCAGGGGATAAGTGTCCTTTTTAGGGAGTCCCTGGATCTCTTCTGTGGAGCCCCACTTTTTCATCAGCCATGAACTAGCTTTCTGAATAGGAGGGTCTTTGGTAACCGATATTCCCCCATTCTTGCCACATATCTGTTGTCATCAGCAGAACAAGACTGATCATATTTGGCCTGGGATCGGCAACCACCACACAAAGCACCCCCACCTACCCACCTACTTTCACACACTCCCGGGGCAGTCCTGCTTATCCCCACCTAAAACCTTGAAAATCAATGTTTCTCAAAACTGAGAATTCATGTGTTCACTTTTGGTGTAATAAGTTTGCACGTCAAAGTGGATTATTGGATTTGAATTGTACTGATGCTTTATTATTGTGTTTTGGCTTGGATCGATTAAAATCTTCAATGCATCCATTCAAATGATTGTCAAACATTAGAGAATCATGCTCAACATCACATGGAGAGATCACAAAACAGCACAGTATATCAGGGAAAAAACAGGAGTCCGAGACATCATAGAAACCATTAGGACACTCGAATGGCAATGGGCTGGTCATGTTGAAAGAATGGCAGGCTACTTACTGATGGACATCATGACTCACAGCATGGATCCCCAGAGATCAAATGTAAAACTGAGGCCGGCAGAATATGAGATGGTGAAATGAACTTGACAGGTTCAGAAATTATCAGCTCCACATTATCCACAATAGAGAGGTGTGGTGAATCCTGGGGAAGGTCTATGTCCGACGACAGATGATGATGATGATGATTTGGCTTGGATTAATGTTAGTGGTAGGGTTAGGTTTTATTGTCAGGTTAGGGTAAGATTCCTTTTACAAAAAATACTGCCAAGTACAGCACTATGAGAAAGAGGAATTTACATCTATTGTTACCATTGACAAATGCAAAGCAAGTGTGCAGTTTGGCATTATAACTAAATCTTAAATAGAACCTGCTCTAATGAAACCTTTGGATATTCCCTAACTCTCAAAATTGATGATATTCCAGAATAATTGAAGGTCAAAGAAATTAAAAACATTAGAAATTAAAGGAGAAAAAAAATAGAAGGAATAAAAGTAAAATTATCTCCATCAAATTTTGAACTCAGCCCCCGTTGTATTCAACTCATTTCTAAACACTAAAGAATTGTTGCCCTCACTGATTTCTTTGACAAGTAAGTTATTCTTTTTCATTTGGTTATGAACATAGATCCTATAGAATTTTTTTCATGAGTGAAACTCAACCTAAAATCTTATAAACACACACATAACTACTCTATTATAGATGACAGATTTCTGAAAGGTTTGAAGGTGAAATAGATTAAATGCATATAAAAGAAAAAAATATCAAACTCTTTCCGAAGGAGTTTGAATACAGTCTTCCAATTGTATTTCTCATCCCTCTTGGCTATTAAAAGAAAACTATGACTTTGAAGCCTGCAAATTGGTGCCCCCCCCACACACACACACCAAAAAAAAATATTGAGAAAAAAAGCATTGACCACCATCTCACATGCGTGTAGGTTCAAATGAATGATAAAAAAAACCTCCCCTGAATGATGTTGATTCAAGATATATATAGTTTTATTTTATGGACTTAACTCTAATAGATTTTGTGAAGATTCAAAATGAAAAAAAAACAGAAAGAAAAGATATTTTCAGACAGGCTTCTTTCAGAGAGCAAGTACACAGACCCCATAGAATTTAATGAAGTTTGTGTATTTTTCTTTTTGCAAAATCTGACCTATACAGGTGTGCCATATGTAATTTGAGACCAGCTAATTTAGAACATGCCTTTGTTTTTCCTCTGTGATGAATAGTTCTCAACTTTTAAGAATACAAACATACTCAACTAATGAGTATGATATAGATGCCTAAACAGTTTTATAAGCCATGAGAGTTGGGACTGAACTAAAATTATTAGAAATGATAATTCTCATTTGAACACGCAGGGTGCAAATACTTTTGTCACAAGAGAAAAATTTGCACAACTACCTCCTAATTTTGCACACACTGCCTCCTGATTTCGATTTTTCGAATACATGAATCCATTTGAGAATTGCAGTTTCTTTGCTATTTCCAAATACTTGATGTTTGCCACTCATGCGTTATGATATCTTGAGACATTGCTGCTCGGAATAAATGAACATTTCAAGATTGTTTCATTTGAAAATGCCACTTTGATGAAGTTGAAAAACAAAACGTACCAGTGGAATAAATCGAAATATAAAAACAACTATTTTTCCTTATTGTCAACTTAATACACACTGACTGCTACGAGTTAGAGGGAAAATTGTCAGTGACGTCAATAAATCATAGCTACCTGTTTCTAGATTGAACCTGCACTAAACATATAAAGAACAAACTAGCCTAGCTTTAACTACTCCATATCATATACGAGGCACAGTGGATTTTCCCATCAATTGACCATATGAAGCTATACGATTTAACACTCTTTCCTATATTTATACTTTATGCACCCAGTCTTAAATCCAGATTAAAGAATCGAGCCGATTAAGGAATTAGCCACTTTACTGGAAAAGTACATAAGATAATGTAATACTTGTATTGTTCCCAGAGGTGTGATAGGTCTGTTCCTTAAAGTATCAAACCATTTTGAATATCTCCAGAACTGACATAACTCAGCAACTAGACGGATCCTTTCTGTGCACATCTGAACAGATACTCTTGCATAGGGTTACTCAGTCGGCAGTGAAATAGCACTGAATGAGCTTATATACTGTGTGATCATCAATGATAGAGCCAGCTCATTCTTCAAATCTTTTGCTAGGATTTTTGTCAGAACATCCTATATCCCAGGTCCATCAGTCTCCTCCCCCCCCCCCCTAGTCCAAAATTGGCTCCCTGTAAGTTCTGGCTTTTCTCAAAGAAATTTCAGACTGCAATTGATGATGAGAACAAAGTTGATGGTGATCCTGAAAGAAGACTTTGCAGAGAGTTTCGAAAAGTGTGTGTGTGTGTGTGTGTGTGAGTGTGTATAGCTCCAAGACTAACCTAAGTTTCTATTCAGGAACTCGTTGCTCCTACCACCCATGTGGCTAAACGGGAAATACTGGTGCAGTCCAACATCTGGATTTTTACAAGAGAAAAATTCACAAGTGTTAATATAAGGGGTGGTAGGTGGGTAACTAACCCCCAGCCAAGATACATGATCTAGCAGGTAAGAGTACTTATAACCTCACTACAAACTGAGCTGATACCCAGCAGGTGATTTTCTAACAAAACAAAGAAATTTGAATTAATTTTTACAGAAAATTGATTGCTATTTAATGAAGAAATAATGGAAATGTGATGAATTTTTAAATAATGGAAATGTGATGAATTTTTTAAAATATTTCGAAATCTGTTCAAATTATTTTGAGAGCATCTGCAGATATAGAAACTTACCCACCCTTTCCCTACTTACACGCATCAAGTGAAGATATTCGACCAAAATTGTCGTAATGGGTTTCTTCAGGTTTTTAAATGGGTCTGGTTGGCTAGCTATCCATCTATCTATTTGTTGTGAACACAGGCCATATCAATGGAGCTAGAGGGCCAAAAATTAAAACATTTACTGATTATTATGTCTGAAAAAAAAAACATTTTTTTTTGTTTTTTTGAAAATCGCTCCCAAAAAGGTTTTTAGTGCATGCAACCAAAAGACATTGGTGACATAATGGTTTCTATTGAATGACTAACCAGACTTGACTGCTTTATATATTATAAAAGGAATGCATACATAATCTGACAAAATATTTATGAATGTATCATATGATTTCAAACTCTTTTTGAAATGAATTCCCAAAAATAAACTGATAAAATGAGTCACTCGGCTTAAAAAGCATAAATAAAAATGAACAATTAAAGGAAAATGGGGTTGCTGCAGAAATCAAATCTGTGACTGATTAAGTAGCCTCTTCACTGTAGTGCCATTCATAACCATTGAGCTGGTTATATATATAATATACACACAGCCAAATCACATTGGATACACTGGTTCTCGAGACTTGTCATTTCCACCTGGAAATACCCACTGCCATATGTAGCAACAAGATTGTTTTGTGGCCATCTTAGCCTTTATTCTGCTGCTGATTAACAAAGTATCTTGTCAAGCCAGAGGTGGACTGTGCACCCAGTCCCTTTCTCCATAGGGAAAGACATGACGGTGTGCTATCCAAGGAGCCCTTAAATATAGATTTGGTAAGCGGATAGGAATTACATGAAGAAATGGGGTGTTTGATATTTTGAGTTATACAAAATATTTTTTCAATACATAAATTGTACAAAATGCCCTTTTCACTTTATAGAGAAAAATTTAACTGAAAAATTTTTATACTTTATAGATATTTGTTATGACAAAAGAATGAATCCATTTGGAGATATAAGCATGTGCATGCACACATGACTAGGGGGGAAATGATGGTTAACACAGACAGAATATTCAAAGCATTTACAATTTACTGATCATATCAGAAACATCAGATTAGCTGAAAAACATACTAAGTGGTCTAAGTATAGAGAGCCTAAAATAGGGTTAAGGATGAATAGATACAAGACAAGAGTAATGTTCAACAGTGACATCCCAGGAAATACCATAAGAACAGAGGGTGAAGATTTGGTAGAGGTTAAGGAATAAATTTACTTAGGTCAGTTGATAGAGTCAGAATGAGACCATGAAAGTGAAATAAGACAACATAAAAGGATCGGTTGGAAAGTGTTTGGTAAACATAGAGACATATTGAAAAGAAACCATGCCAATATGCTTAAAACGTAAAGCGTACCGTGAATGTATAATATCATCGCTGACATACAGATGTGTAATATAGGAACAAACAAAATCAATTGAAAACAAATTCAGTATTATACAAAGAGCGATGTTAGGAATAACATTAAAAGGTAGAAAAAAAACATTGATAAAAAGGATAACAGATGGTACCAAAAGATAACAGATTTGTGCCCTAGAGGTAGCAAACTCACTGAGAGAAGACCAAACATAAGGAGGAGAGACGATGTACAGGGAAACTTTGGTTATCCGATTATCAATTATCCAAATTTCTGATTACCTCAACAAGTCCCATTATTGGGTCGAGTCTGGCTTCCATTTTTTATGATCAGATCATTTATTCAAACAATCAATTATCCGAACAAAGTATTCTCTACCTGTCTCAGTCAGATAATCAAGGTTTCTCTGGATATACAAACATTGTCTATAACCCATCAATTGCAGCAGGTGGCAAAAAGCAATAATAATTCACTACAAGATAAAAGCCCTTGTCCATTGCTCGATGATCCACTGCAAGTTATCAATTACAAGATAAAAGCCCTGTCTCACAGATAAAACTGAGTTGTTATCAATTACGATGAAAATAAATTTTTTGAGTTAGCCATAGACCTGCAATGACTGAAATTTCTGTCATCAACAGTTAATGGTATAACGTACCAATTTTTGTTCAGACAGTCAAATCCTTTCATGTCTTTGATGTTGGTTACAGCCAAATAGTGTTGGACACACCACTTCTTGGTACAATCACTGAAGTTGAGCAACATTGAGCCTATTCAGTACCATCTGGAAATACCAGATGCCATAAGTCACAGTGAATTATTATAGAGAGTTTCTCATTGAAAACCTGTTAATCCTCCCTCGGAGGAAAAACTAATCCCTAAACTACACTAAATAATGCAAGCAAAATATCTCCCCCTTCCTTAGCCCCAGCACCCTCGGACTGGCCTAGCTGCAAGTGATAAGCAATGAATTGATGAATCTTTAATGTTGTTAATCCTTTAAGGCAGCTGTCAATATCAATAGTCAACAACTTGATAATTCAGAGGTAGCGGGGCTCAATAAAGGTCTTCGTTCCACAATTAACAGCCAGCAAATACCATATTTGGATTTCATATCCTGACAAAACAAACCTGTTTCAAGACTGCCAAAACATTAGAAGAATAACCTTACATGGAGGACGAGACGGATTTTTGAGAATTCAATGCCACCCCAACCAAATATCAATCATTAAGACAGAGCAGCTCTTAGTTCTCAACAAATGAACAGAAATATTAAAACAGTGGCAGCAGAAAAGCACAACATTATAATTGTAACAATAATTATCAATTTTTTTAAAATCATTCTTGGACGGAGTATTCCAAAATTATTATTAATATTGACTTGTTTTTACCTTCATCTTAACTTTCAGTCCCTTTTTATCGCAACTTTGAATCGGACCATAATCTAACAGCAACAACTGACACACCCTGGCTAGAGGGTGAGGATTTGATTCTCACCGTGAGCTAGTGCTTTATAATCCAATTGCGCTGTTTAATCATTGAAAAAATTAATAATGACGATCATTTTAATGGACAAGCAAGAACCATAAGTTCAACAATGTGTCCTCCCAACCATGGTAGAGGGAGATGGATGAGGAAGAAGAGCAAGTAGTTTTTCTTAGAGTCAATTGATTCTCATATTTGTAAAATATTGCGTTATCAAAATATTCTGCAAGTATTATTTTCAATAAAAATCGTAAATGGCATTTTTTGGCCATTTATAAATACAAATGACATTCTGTGCTTATGGTAAACTGTTTCACAAGAAGAAAATTTCCTGCCTTGTCCACAGAGAGAAAAACTGTTAAACTCTTAAATTCATTCTAGCAAATTCAAAAATTTATCCAAGAGAGGTAACTTCTGTCCAAAGTCATTTCCCTTGCTCTTTTTGATCTTATTTTTATTGATTTTTCTTTAATTCAATTCACAAAAGAGTTCAATCTTTTTCATTGAGTTTCACAGCGGTCACAAGTGGTCTATGAATGTAAGGACTAATATTCTAAGGAGGAACAAGAATCTTTTTTTCTTTTAAGAAGTTATTACACCCAACAAACTGCCATTCATATACAGATTTTCCAAGATACACAAGGTAAACATATCATTAAGCCCCCTGGTCAATTGTTTTTGTGCAGCATGTCAGCCCCCAAGTCACTTCCTGACTGACATTCTATAACCCCTCTCAGGTAAAATATCGACCCATGTGAAAAACTCGGTCCATTTTGTGGATCATATAAGGGAAGCACTCATTTCATCAACACTAATGGTAGGTTTTGATACAGTTAGCGTAATTTGTGAGGTATCTACAGAGGAAGCCTTACACAACCTTTGTGACAAGCTGAAAAAACAACCTCAGTCTGAAGAACTGTTCAAGCATCTCCGTTGACATTCTAAGGGAGATGTTAACATTTGGCGTTAGAACAACACATTCCAGTTTGTGCCTGGCTATGGGGTTTCCAATTTCCTGGTGATTTCCATTATTCGAATAAAGTTTTTTCAAAGATCTAGCCCAAAGCTTCACTCCATTAAAGCCTCCAGTCTGGCTCAGGTGCGTGGATGATACATTTATTCTATAGCCCTGCAAGGAGGACATACAGGTTCTGCTGGATCACATGAACTCAATCAGACCTTCCACTCCGTTGGAACCTTCAGACTGACTTAGGTGCAAGGAATATTCTTTTATTCTATTGCCATACAATAAAGACATATAGGTTTTACTAGATCAAGTAGACCCCATAAGACTTTGAATATAGATCACAGAGGAGAAGAAATGTAATTACAAACTTTGGACTTCAGGTCACCCATATGGAGGTAGGATATAGCATGATAGTATACAGAAAGCAACACATACAGGGGTTATATATGAACTTCAAGCTCAACCATCTCGACTGTATTAGAGAGGCACTGCCTTCAATACCGGGAGCAAATCATCCGCAGGGATCCACAAAAAAAGAACCCCCAGTACCTCCAATTATATAGCTATAGCAAATATTTCTTATATACAAGATATGGCGGAACAAATCTAAATGGTTTGTTAATGCTACATCTTCATTTCTCGCTAGAATCGATCTCTTACAAAAGAAGAGTATGACAAAAGATTGTGTGTATGACCTCTCATACATATGCAAAAAAAGTACATGAGGAATATTAGAAAGCCATAGCCAAAGGAGATGTGGAAAAATCTGGAATGGCAGACCATATCTGGAGTGAAAACATATCCAATTACCCCCTCTTATATAAGGTCCAGATAGTTGACTGGGGGCATCATTGGGGAGAGAGGAAGTTGGAAGAAGCTGTATATATTGGCTTGCCAGCCAAATGCATCTTGGGATAGTACAGATTTCCACACAATGTGCTTTTCATTGCTTAGCAGAGCAGGTATTTGGGAACACCTTGTACAATTTTAGAATCGCCAGGAAGCTTAGTTGGCAGTATGATTACATTAGTGTACCTAGAGCTGCCAAAAAATGGATTTTTCCGGTTAGTATATCAATGACTGCCATTTTTCTTCACCGGGGGAAAATATATGTGTACATCAACCAATATCTGTACACAGCTATACTTGTTCAGATATCTACCAGTGTCAATATCAATAGCCAACAAAAGACAATCACAGAGATTGAACATCATACAGTGAAAATTTCACATCAAAATCCAGCTAATAACAACAGTGCTGGACTAACTATCTAGAAAAAGTAGCATATTCTACAGGTCCTGCAATTTCAAGACCCCATTACTAAATCTTTACAAGCAATCAATTTTGGTCAAGTAATTCAGCACTTAATGTATTGCTATATTGCTCTAAACTTTTATGAACAAGGTGTTTAAGATAAGTAATTTTAGTAAATAATCACCATCAGTCTTTTAACGTCCGTCATTGGACATAGACCTTCCCCAGGATCCACCACATTTCTCTATCATGGGTGTCGCAGAGCCAGTATTTTCTGAATTTGTCTAGTTCATCTCTCCATCTTGTATTTTGTCAGCCTCGGTTTCGCATGTGGTCTTTGGGGATCCATGTTGTGAGTGATGATATCCATCAGTTGTCTTTCATTCTCGCAACATGACCTGCCCATTGCCATTTGAGTTTTCTAATGGATTCTATGATGTCTCCGACTCCTGTTTTCTTTCAGATATATTGTGCTGTCTTGTGATCTCTCCATGTGAGGTCGAGCATGATTCTCTCATGCGCAGACTGCATGCTTTTCAGTTTGCAGGTTTGTCTGTTGATTAGATTCCATATTTCAGCTCCCTAAGTGACTATCTGGAGGATGCATTGGTTGTATACTCTTCTTTTTAGGATTAATAGTGTCACCTTGTTTTTGAAGGTTGAGCTTGCTTTGCCAAAAGCTGGCCATCTTAGGGTGATTCTCTACTTGATTCCTTCTTTTTTTGTGGGTTTCATAGAGAGTGACACAAATACAACACATAAATACATGATATTTGGAACTGAAGTAATAGCCTCGGTACAAGGGTCAAAACAAAAAAGTTACCGTTTGCTTGTTGCCAATGAGTAATTGGTCTGAGTGAAAGTTGCAATAGAAAGCAACTAATAAATCAGGATGAAGGTGAGAAGTAATCATAAAATTAAGGATAATGATATATAATACTTAATCTAATTAAACTTAAAATGTTTTGAAGTAAATACTATTACTGAAATGTCAAACATAATCGTCGAATTATCTGGCAATATACCAAAAGAAAACAAGAAAAAAATGAATGTTTAATGTTTACAAGTAACATCTTCTTTTAGGACCCTTTTGTAACATATGCTACAGGCCCAGCACTAAGTTAATCTAACCTTATACTTATGTATGTGTTTTGATACGTCATTTGATTGTATTAGAAATTATAAACAAAAACTGTCAACTAAGGTTTCTTCAGTTTCAGTAGCTGGCTGGCTGTGTATCATGCATACAGGCCACGCTAATGGACCTAGGAGGATGAAAATTAAAACATTCACTCCTTGTTATGCCTAGAAAGATCCCAATAATCCTAGAAAGAAGAGTAAACAACCAATGCCTTCTCTTGATAGTTACTTATAGAGCTAAAACATGGAACCTAACCAAGAGACAGACCCGCAAACTGAGAAGCATGCAACACACACATGAGAGAATCATGCTCAACCTTACATCAAGAGATCACAACAGCACAGTATATAAGGAAGAAAATAGGAGTCCAAGACATCATAGAATCTATTAAAAACTTAAATGGCGATGGGTAGGCCATGTTGCAAGAATGGCATATGACTGATGGACATCACGACTCACCACATGGATACCCAGAGATCACAAGTGAAACTGAGGCTGTCAGAATACAAGATGGAGAGATGAACTAGACAAATTCAGAAAATACTGGCTCCGCGATGCCCATGATAGAGAATTGCGACATATCCTGGGGAAGATCTATGTCCAATGACTGACGCTGAAAGACTGAGGATTATGATGATGATGTCAAGAGAACACTTTTACTTAATTCTTTAAAATTTTCTCATCAAAATAGGTTTTTAGTGGGGGGGGGTAAATTTATAATCTATTTTTATGCTGAATTGTTCCCATAGTTTGTGTCTAGCAGTGTTCACGATTGGTTTTTTTTTCAAATTTGGAAATTTGTAGTGATCACTGCCCAATGAAAGGTGAGAGGAGTAACTTATTCATTGATCACCCGTTTTTCCAATTTTTCACTTGATCACCCCCAACACGGCATGCTGCCGAAAGATGTTGGTCATGTGACAGCTTTCATTGAGTAACCAACCAGACTCGCTTATAAATTAATGTCTCTCTCTCAGATATAAAAACGTTTTCATCTAAGCACGTGTCATTTATTTGTACTCAAAGCTCATAATCCCTGTAATTTCAAAAGCTATTTCACATCTGATTTGATTCAAATATATGATATTCAGTCCTTGATTTTCAAGATTTTCTCTTCCTTATTCCATATCTGTTCCTCAAAGAACCTTTGGTTGTCTCATTTATTACGGCTGTGCCAGACTCTATGGTGTGTGTAACCGCTAGTCACAACGTTCATCTAAAGTAATTTTCCATTGGGTATATGGAACAACAGCTTCGAAGTATTCTAGGTACTTCTTTCCACTGTTGCCAATTTAGATATTTCATTCCGAAATCCAGATAATTCTAAAGAGCAGAAGTCAAGTGAGATAATTCATAGAAACTAGAAAGGAAGATCTACCATCTTTTAATTTCATCTATTTTCATTAGATTTCTCAAGAGCTGCTGATCAAAAATTTCAATCTCAACACAGCTCTGCCTTGTGTGCTGACCAATACACCTGGCGAATGTCAACTTCATACAATGTTCAACATACAGTTGTCAAATAATGGCGGTGCACGCACACACAAAGACATACAGATTCCTTCAATCATAGTTGAACATTGCCATCAATATTTGACAAAACGGATAAACTAGTAATAACTATGAAATATAAAAATGCGTCAGTAAGCACTTAAGAGACCAGGTCAAGAAGTAGTTTTTCATAGTTGACATGCATCATCACACGTAGCACTAAGTGACTGGTGCCGCTGCATTAATGCAGCCAGCTTCAAGTTTGAAACTAGCAGACAAGAGAAAGAGACAGAAAGAGCAGCTTGCCCTTCAGACACCACTGGCCTGGGGCTTCCCTTGACCTAAGTGCAGAAAGGTCTATGGATTTGTATGGATTGTGCTCCAAAGCCACCTCAAAGCTTGCAGAAGATAGATAGACCATCCTCCATTGATTCTCGGAAGAGAGGAACACAACCGGCAATAACAGTACACACTGAGAACAAAGTGCCTTATAGTGTGGCACTGAAAGCCAAGAGTTAGATATCAACTACATGATTAGCACTTCATCCTACTAGGGATGTTCTCCAGTCATCTTCAGATAAATATTAAGACTAGAAGCCTTAAGAGAGGTGTGAGTGTCCAAACTGTTAGCAGTACAGAGAATAGGATGGATAAACGAAGTTCAAGCCCCTCCTGAGACAGTTTGCATTCATCTCACACTAACACCCTAGGGAAGAACATGTATCCATTTCTTTCCTCCTTCCGACTTTTAACATCATTTTTCTTATGATATCTGAAAAGGATTAATTCATCAATTGGAACATTGCGTACAAAGCAAGAAAAAGATGAAGTTACCATTCCAAATAAATCATCACATTATAATTTACACAAGTACTGATTTGTGCTTAAAGCTCTCCAAAGGTTCAGAGTGTCTTACTAATCTAATTACAACTCCAACAGCCACTATCTAATATTTCAGTCATTCAATACCAAAGTCATATCATTTGTACTCATTACTTTTCTATAAAGGAAGTGTCATCTATTGCTATAGACTTCTATATGAGAACAATCAAGTCAACAATGTTCTCTTTATAGAGATTGATTTGGATTTTTTTCTTGTCCAACATTGTGAACTGAAGCTCAGACTTAAAACCATCATCAATGTTGAGCTCAAATAGAGAGAAAATTCCTGGTGATTTCCGATATTTAAATAGATTTTATCAGAGATTTAGCTCCACATTCCGCTCTGTTGGAGCCTTTTGTTTGTTTTTCTTTTTATTGCGATTTTGGTTTGTATACTTCACAAACCTGTTTTTAAGGAACTTTTTAATCACATTTCCATTATTTTCTGCACAGAAGGTATGGATTGAAAACTTTATTATATACAGTTGTTGGCAACTATCCAGAATTATAGAGGCCCACCAATGCAAATTAATTACATTTCCACTTGTGATAGGATCAATTTACAAACTTAATAGAATCATTCTATGGATTTCACTTGTTCAAACCCAATATTGGTCAATGGATGTGTTGAGCTACAGTGACACATTTTTCTTGGCATTTACATGAGAAACACAATGGTGCTTTGGTAACAACCCTCATCACTTAGGGATTCACCCAAATCCTTAGGCATTTCCAATCACATTTTTTAACTATATAAAAACACTTACAGGCTTTTTTGCATTTTATTCAAAAGATAGGAGATAAATAACGAAGCGGTTTTCTTCATCATGTGTTGATTCAAGATGAGCTTAAATACACAAAACAGTCTGCAATAAATGACATCAGTTTTCCAGAAGCTTTTCTCATTGGAGCATTGATGGCTCTTAGAATTTAATAAGGAATGGAATATTAAATATTGGTTTTTCTTTGTTATTATCAGATTGCAATCTACCAACAATACAGTTTTTATATATATATATATATATATATATATATATATATATATATGCTCATCTGCTTCCCAACTTATAGCCTACTAACTTGCTACCATCCATATATACTCTATGCAAGGATATGATAAATTCATTTAGATATAAAAGGTACACTTCTAAATTTTAAAAAATATAGGTAAATAGAAACATTTGCTTGGTTGCACATATGTATGGGAGTTGTATAAGTATTGATGTACAAAAATTACACTTGATCATTGAAAATAACATACAATATATATAAATACCATTAATATTACTCTTAGTTGTATAAGTGTTTAAGATTACAAGAGATTTTATGAGGATGTGCATTTGTACGTAGATGTAAAAAGGAGCTAGTTAAATACAAATCAAATTCCCAAGTATTTAAAGAGTAAAAAAAAAGATAGATAATAATTAAAATAATCAAGGTATTTGCCATTTTTTCTGATTCCTTTGTTTTCCCAGTCCAAGTTTCTAAAGATCATCTCGAGGCAGGCTATGAAAGGTTTGGTTGAGCTGGTATCACTTTGTCTTACTCCTTTTTGGAGCTGAAAGGGATCCAAGTCTTTATGTAACCTGATAAAAGAGCTGCTATGACGGTATATATGTTGCAATATTCTGATATATACAGGGTCTACACCTTGTAGGGTGATAGAATCAATGACATTTGGAATTTCTACTGAGTCAAAGGCCTTCTTGAAGTCTAGAATTGCTACTGCAAGTGGCATTCTACATTCTACGGCTTTCTCTTTTAGCTGATTTATCAAATGGAGATGATCCATGGATGAGTAGCTTCTTCTAAAGCCAGCTTGTTCCTATGGTTAGTTTTTGTCTAGGTTTTGGTAGTCCAGTTGGTGATAACTTTTGTGAAAAGTTTGTAGATGTAGTTGAGTAGACTTATTGGTCTGTGGTTGTTGAGGTCTTTCGAGTTTCCTTTTTTTATGTAGCAGCATTATGATTGTAGTCTTCTAGTCTTCTGGGACTTCACTTAGATTTGGGCATAAGTTGAATAAAATGGTTAGTTCCCTAGTGATGACATAGCCAGCTTTTTTGAGTAGGTTGATGGTGATGTTATCTGTTCCAAGGGCCTTTCCTTTATTTGCCCATGATCTTATAGGGAGTTCTTGAACTGATTGCTGGTGTCTTGCACATCCTATGTATTGTTTTGTGTTTTTTCTTTGGAAGAGTAGAGTTTTTGGTAAAATTCTGGGGCATATTTGTCAATTCAGTCCCTGTCTGTTATTGGGCTTACATTTTCTGCGATAACACTTATCATTTGTTTCTGTCCAGTATTGAGATTTTTGCAGATAGCTTTGAAGCCCCAACCTTTTTCAAAAATTGTTTCAAAGATTGCTGATGTGAATCTCCTTTTGCCTTCTCTTCTTTTATTTCAATTTTTTTATTTAGTCTGATTGCTTCAATTTTATCTCTTGTTATTGTCAGTGGTTTGAGATTCCTGCATTTTTCCATGAGGTTCTTAGTTTCATCTGAGATTTTCCTGAAGTTTTGTGTGCTCTTTGCGACTTGGAGAAGCTGCTGAAGTTATTGATGTTGTTGTTATTGTTCTCTTCTGGTCCAGTAAAAAGTTTGTATCTATTTTTCAGTTCAAGCTTGAAGGATTGAGGGAACTCTTTTGTTATGTTTAGTGGTTACAGTTGGGTGTGGAACATTTTCCTGCATTCTCTGCTATTGAATTTTGAATTTTACATCTTACCATTCTGTGGTCTCCTCTTGAGGGCAAATACCTAAGTGAGCTCAGATTTGCAGACGACATCGTCGTTTCTGGAGAGAACCTCTATAACCTCCGACTAAAGTTAGATGAACTAAATGAAGAAAGCAAGAAAGGATGATGTCGTCTGCAAATCTGAGATTGCTCTGATATTGGCCGTCTTTTTTGATTCCTTTATTCACCCGATCAAGGTTTCAGAAGATCATCTCGAGACAGGCTCTGAATAGTTTGGGTGAGCTGGTATCACCTTGTCTTACTCTTTTTGGGAGATAGTGGCCACGGCAAGCAGACTTGAATTCCTCTTCCATCTAATACCAGCAAATGAATTCTTGGTCACATTGTTCTTACCAGTTTATGGTTTTCTGGATGAAAACCTATGAAAGGAGCCCCCCCCCCAAGTTTTGTGAATAATAGTTAATTTACTGCAATTCTACTAACATTATACAGTAACAAATCTTACTAAACATTTGAAGAGGTGAAGGGGCCTCAAGGAGCCCAGCCTCCTACGAAGGGCCCCTCAAATCTCTAACTGCATCACTGCTTTTAAAAAAGACTGCCAAATTAACAAGCTTATAGACTTTTGAAAGGTCTGACCATGGATCCCCAATTCCTCTCTTGTTGGCCAACACTGGTCTGTGGTTCCAAGGGTAGGAACTTAGTCACTAAATTTTGGAGAGGGGGGGGGCACTCAAGAAGCCAAGTGCCCTCCCCCCACACACACACACCTCCAATCTCCAGTTTCCCTCCTGGTGGTCTGTGAATCCAGGATGATCGAATTGAAAATAGAATTATTTTCAACTTTGGAGTATTTAACCAAGCGTTAACCTTTCTAATGGTAAATCAGTCTTTATCCAAGATAACAATGCTGGAATCCATCAGCTCTTTGCAACATCCATCCATTCCACTTGAGAAACAGGAGAAAAGTTCAACTATTTTTGTTCAAGAGTGCAAAGGAGTGCTTAAAATGAATCAGGAAAATCGGTCTCTGCAGAATATCAGGATTTTCAGTTAAGTGATTGTAAGAGAACCAATGTATCCGACACGATTTGGCTGTATGTTTATAATGTGAGAAATGATGGGTTTATTTATGTATGGATCGGTACTAAGGACCCTAAAGCTATTTTATTAGGTAATTCATTTTTGATAATTCAATATCCTATTATTTCTTTAAGTCTCAATTCATTGCAAGGTATTTTAATGAGTGATGGTCACACATGAAGTCTTAAAAGTTTCAATGACATAATTTCAAGTCATAATAGGAAGGTAAATCAACCAATGAGATCATTCCATTTGAGTGCAAGCAAACAAACAAATAAATTAAGGGAAAAATTTGCATATAAGCAAATAAGCTCATTATATGGTTAGATATATTTATATTACAAACAGTCAAATGAGACCTTCACCTAAGGTTTCTTCAGTTTTTAAGTTGTTTTGATTGGTTGGCTTTCTATGTATGTATGTATGGATGGATGTATGTATAAATGTTTGTTGGAGTAGCATCTATTTAATCACTGTCCCACCACAGCAATATGTGACACAAGGTCGGGCTTAACGTGGAAAGAAATTGGAGCAATCCTTCCAAAAATGGCTCCAACCGACGAGGCTACCGTTGAAAAGTTCATCGTAATGGCTAGACAACGTCCGCCATGAAAGCATCCACCAGGGGACCTGCTCTTTTAGCTGCAATGGAGCAGTGCAGCCCCGGGGAAACAGACACCCCACAGGTGGGCCGAGTAATAATGGGAGAGCCGAAGGACAAGTCCAAAGGTTCCCTGATGCGCTTAGCAAACGCAGCCTCAGTCAAACTTCATTGGCTATTTCTGGCCCATTCAACGGGCAAGTGTCAGTAACTGTGCCTCGGACTGCCATGGAACAGATACTACACTTTGATCCCGAAGACAAGGTCAGAAAAAATGAAGGGGTGTTTGTTGGAGTACCATGTACAGCCTGCACTAATGGAGCAGGGGTACTGAAAATTTAAACACATACTCCTTTTTATGTCTACAAAAAAATTCTTTGTTTTGTCTTTTGAAAATTTCCTTCCTAAAATTTGCAATATAAGTTCACACAGAATTGGTTTCTTAGTTGGTGTCCAGAAACTCATATGCTTGTTTTCTTTTGAATCAAGAATCTTTTTAGAGACCTAAAGAAGTGAGAAGTAAGAAATTCATTCATCACCTCTATTTCCAATTTTGCATTCCCAACACAGCATAGTGCAAAAAGATTTAGGTCATGCGATGGTTTCTATGGTGAGACTATATAAATATATATATATATAGAGAGAGAGAGAGAAACTTTTTAATAAAAGAATAGAAAACAACTAAAATTTTTTTTCCACTCTCTATATACACTCGAAAATATCTATTGACATTTTCCAGCTAAATTTGTTGAATAAACTTAAGTGTGCATGAGAAAATGCATTGGAATAAACATTACCAAGTTGTTTTTTACGAGGAAATCTTGTTATTTTCGACATTTTTATTTTTTCAATAACAAAACATAAAATTTCAATTTCCACTATGTGTGTGAAGGTTTGTATTGTCAGGCAAATGTAGTCAGGAGTGAGTATAGATAAATGTAGAGTTATGTATATGCTCATATGTATGTGTGAGTGTGTATGGATAGACAAATATAGAATTATGTATATACACATACATGGTGGTAGCAATTTGACAATGTAAAAGTGATTCAAGAGCAAGAGTTACTCTGCATCACTAAGTGGTTCTTTGAAGACGAAAGTTGGGCAAAATGCATCAAGCTTCTGATAATAGAAATTTTGGAGATGTATCACATTTGCTCTCAAATCTTTCACATTCACATCGTCAAATTACTACTACCATTTTTCAGACAACCCTACATACACACAACAATATATGTGTATTTAGAGATAGATAGATACATAGATAGATAATAAATTACTAATTCCATCTCCCTCAATTCTCACTATGTGTATGAATCAACTAAAAGAAGTTTGTCTGTGTATCATAACTTGGTTTGCATGCAATCTAGAATTAAACTGACACATTGGATTTAATATTCACATGGGTGAACATTCAATAGAAATGACACAAACAGTGAGTCATGTCTATTGTTATACTTACTGTTGCCTCTTTGTTAAATACATTTTTGTGGTAACTTATGTAAGTAAGCCCTGTTTGAAAAAATGATATGTAGTATGAAATAATATTGATATACAATACACATAATACCCTATATAAAACAATAAACTATACGTATGACATAAGCTATATAGTAAAAAAGGGAGGTGGCGTTTGGTACTGCTGGGGTGCCATGTAAATAATACTGTTTTGCTTTTAAAATCCTCAAAACAGTTTCATGGTAAACAACTGATGATTCCAACAAGAGAAAATTTGTGCATTGTATCATAACAAAGTTTATGAGAAACAGGGAAAAAACACTGAAGAAAATTATAGGTATGGGGAAATAAGTGACTGAAGTGATATGAAAAGATTTTTAAAAGAGTTTTTTAATATTTGGTTTTTAAAGTGGTTAAGCTTTCTAGACTACACACACACACACACACACACACATATATATATATATATATATATGTATATACATATGTGTGTGTGTGTGTGTGTGTGTAGAATAGTAATTACATGGACATGAACTCAGTAAATGTAAACATTTTGTGCCTCTCACACTCATCAACAAATGGCCGTATGTTGTTTCCTGTGGGTTCTGAAAATAACGAGTCCATTCACTTTTGAATTACATCTTCTGCAATTATCCAATCAGGTTTGAAGGTTTCCTCAGGTCTAATGGTTCTAACCATTGCTGCTATGTATGCATACAAATAATCTCACAGGCTTACTTCCCCTCCTCTCAAACAACCAAAGAAATCCATATGATCATTCTAAATTCTTTTTGTCATGTATATCGCACATTCATTCCAGCGAGTTATTACATATTTTAACATCATATGTTTGTATATATATATATATTTTTTTTTTTTGAAGCCCTACTCTTGCTTATACTTTGTTGGGAGTTAAGAGAAGAGATTAAGGGGGAGGTGGAGTAAATATGTAACAATCAAGCAACAGCTATTGGAACAGTGAAGTTTGAAATAAAAATAGATGAATTAATGAATGGATAAATGAACGAAAAAAAAAATGTGACAAATACAATTGCACTTATTTGGTCTGATTTTATCTTGCTGCAGGTTGGGGGATTCATTTAACGTCCAACTGAGGCTAGGAACAGCAAGAATATATACATAGCAGTATGTAGGTAGGAATCTGTAAAAGTTTGTGTAACATGATTTTAATTGAATGACTTGACTGACGATGCATCTTGTGGTGTTTTATTCATCAGTCAACGGACTTTGCAGAGACGCGATTCCTCATCAGTTTCAAATCATGATGCACAAACTCACACAGATTCCTACTGCTTCAGAAACTTCCCGGTCAGTTAGACAAGGATTCCCATAAATCACATCATGCACTTTTTCAATGTGATCCTCCTTCAACAACGAGAAATATCATCCAGATTAAGCACCCTCTATGGTGGATGCTCTCTCTGATTTGAAATGCCGGTGCCACTTGTGTCATTGCGTACAGCTCCAACAATATATCTTCCCATTGGCCTGTTGCAACACGAGTCTCCCAAAAGGTTCTCCCTAATTTAAAACAGATTTTCACACAAACACATCATTCTTCTCAAATCCTCATTGTTCAACGTGAGGGGAAAATAAAAAAGCTAAGGGTGCATGAATTGATGCAGTTTTCCTCCTACAAAAGAGTGATGTCACTGTTTCGTAACATTTCTGTCAGAGCAAGCTAAAATGTTGCATTGCTTCACTGTTTTAAAAGTTTGGTTTATTTATGGACAGACCATGTATATATAGCAATGAGCAATGTAAGGTTGTATGGCAAAAAAGCTTATCTGAAGGAAACCTGGCAGAGTACCCCAGAGTATTTGATATACTCAAGTAAATAAGATACTTTTACCAAATACCAGTAAAAAAAAAAAAAAAAATCAGATTTTCTAAAACTGTTAGTGGTAAAAATGATATCCAAATTATGTATAGTAAATTTATGTATGGTATCATCCGACAGAAAGTGTGGAGTGGCCTAATGGTTACTGGCACAGAAAAATTGAATTAGCAAACTGGGTTCGAGTTTTGGTCAAGATCGCTTGTATTCACTTTAAACTAATGGTCTTGGGAAGGGCATAAATCTACTTCTCACCCCAGCAATAGCAGGGAAGTTGAATCCTTTAGCCCTGTAGGCATTCCTTCTAAGAGAAAGTTACTACAGCATTGGTGTCAGGTTAGCAACTGAACTCAGTGAAACCTTTTTGCAACTGAAACCACCAAACTGCACTATGCTCTACAAGGATACAATAAGAAAAAACAGTCAGGTTGAAAGTGGATTTAAAGTAAGCTACAGACACAATCTTTGTCTCCAGGAATATTAAATATCTGCTGAATCATTTGCCGAACCCGTTGAAATATCCGATTTACAGCTTCTTTTTTTTTCTGTAAACAACTCGTAGTACATAAAGTAACAACCACAGTTCTTTCTAAGCAGTGCATTTTGCAACCAGTGCACAAAGGAAATTAATGTGTGCAAAAAAATTTCAAATTCTACCGATAGCTTATTGAGTTTTCTAAACTGTAGTTTTTTTCTGTCAAAGTAATCTTCTCTTAGATAGACCACCTTACTGACCCATAGAGCTCCAACTGCTCTTCTACTTACCCATAGCTAAAACAAGAAGTGGATTCATAACTTTCCCAAGGCCATTCGTGCAAAATTAATGAAAGTTTCCCAGATGGCATCAAGATAAATTCCCAAGATATTTTAATAATAGTTTTGGGAAAGAACGAAGAACAGTTAACAGGAAATAAGAGACAGCCATATTCATCTAGTCGCAAGAAATTCTCCACTTTTGTTCTTGTCAAATGATACGAGCACTCAAAATGCTTGCTTGAAGCAGACGTATCACATGACATCCATTAACCAATGAAAATGACAGATTGACAAACACGTAATGTTTGTTATAGAGAACGCTTTGGCTAGATGTGTACACAGTCTGGACAAACAAACTTACAGCAATCATTCAAAAGTCCTTGTATTGAAATTAATGCTGACAACAAAAGCATCCAGAAAGAGCTCAGTAGTCAGAGCAATGGGCAGCAGTCAGAATGTTTATGGTTCAATTTCCTGCAATAGACAAAGACTTCTTGCATATAACCAAAGATGACTGCAGGTATACCTTGATAAGTGCAGTTAATTCATCCGAAAATTACACTGTTCAAGGTTTTATAACTTACAGTGGGGTTTTTCTTCAGCACAGAGCGATACTTCAACTGTACATTAAAAACCACACAATTCAAGGTATTGCTGTACAAACAGTTATGGCTTATTAGTAATAAAAAAAAAACATCAAGGGAGAGCTTGGTAGTTAAAGAAAGACAGCAGTCAGACGGTTTATGGTTTAATCTCCTGAAAAAGACAGGGGAAGTTTCTCGAATGTAACCTAAGATGAAAACTTGAAGACTTATTGGAGAGAGAGAAAACTTTCTCATGGCTGAAATAGTCAAGGATATCTGTACCACACACTAATGAAACATCGTAGCCCACGTGTTTACCAGAACTAGTTATCTAAAATTATCTAAAAAAAAAAAAATTCAGATCTTTTATCTAAAATTATCTTTAAAAAATACCAACAGAAGATTTAGGCATTGTTAGTCCAAAATGACCATAGAGACATAAAAAAGCACTTTTTTGAAAAGAAAAAATAATAGATTTTTAGCTGATGCCTAGTGGTGTACTTACACAAATTTTCAAGGTTGTAACCCCAGAACCATGACTAGGAGTGCCCTCAGACTCATATACATAAACACACAGAGAAACTTCTGTAGCCCACTTGACTGGATGGTAGAGCAGGACATTTGTGAGACTACAGTGTTTGGATTTCTTACTAGTACCAAAAGTTGTGTTCAAGCTGAGGTAAAAAAAAAAAATGCTGATTTTCTAGGTCCGCATCTTGACATCACACGATCTTCTTAACTCCATTCCCACTTCTCATTGAACCTCGTACTATACGAAGGTAAGCTTATCAAATGTTGTGAAGAAATAGAATTCGATTGTAAAAACTTTGATTTTAGATAGAAATTAAAAGCGCTCAGAAAATGCATACATCTGCTAATATCATGCACTAACAAAAAACTAAATAGAAATCAGTTCATACTTTGCTATGGACAATCAGACCAAAAAGAGTGATTACATATACCTCTTCCAACTTAATTGGCAGATGTCATAATGGAACAATTTTTCCAAGCAATCAGTACAGTAGGAGTAAAATCTACAATTTGGAAATGAGATAATCTTGGATGTAACCTTGCTGAGAAAGTCAAAGTAGATAGAAGACAAAGATTTTACAGCACATGTTTTTGTATCATGGTAATATCAATGATCCTACAATATTTTATATCTGCTCCCTAAGGGGACAAATCAAACCATTCTGTCAATATTTTTTATAAAATACATTTTTATTGTATGAAACTGTCCTAGTATAAGAAGAAATAATCACTGGGTTGGCATATCGTGGTCACATGATGTGTTTGCTCCCAGTCAGTGTTTTTCATGTTTGACAAGACAAAGAGACGAGTAAATCTTTCTGTCTGTAACTTGATGCCATTAGCTGTTAAACAAATGGATGGATCTGAAGCAGAGCTATTGTTATGGCCAGACATTTTACTTAAAAGCTCATCAGGCAAACGAAAACCTTCCTCAGCACGGAAGCAAGATAGACAAGTGAAACATAATGATGGCTGTTGAAAGTAATAAACATTTCTTTGAAGATTTTTGTTTTCTCAGACAAGTATCTTTGTTTTAAACTCTTCTGGGGTTTTTTTTAGCTCTCAAGTTCATAGACTGCTTATAACCAATCTAGAACTCTACAATGATTAGGATGAAAAAAAAAATTTAACCCTTCTGTGAATCGAATTGAAGAATGAATTCAAGTGTTTATAGTCTCAGGATATTTTGATTGGTTGATTTACAAGCCATCTCTGTCCAGACCAAAAGGCATATTTGAGGGGAGAGGGAGGGTATATTTGAATACACCCCCTCCCCCAGACTTATGATGGAGAAGAGCCCCAGAAGGTTCAAAATAGTAGTTCAACTACTGCTTTTATGCTGATATCAAACAATAACAAATATATATTTTTAAATACATCAATTACATGACTGATAATTCAGCCTTTGGGGTTGTTTTTCACCAGTTAAGTTTCTTGCAAAATTTACTTTTTTACCTAATCTTACTGAATGTTTGAGGCGGCATAGCCTATCTCCCATCGCTAATAAAACTGTATTGGCATGTTTTGATATAATGTGAATACGTTCACATTCTTTGAAGAAGAGACAAGATTTTATTCAATATTTTAATCTACTTTCTTCCATATAACATCATCATTATCATCAGTCTTAACATCCATCGTTGGACAAAGACCTTCCCCAGCATTCTCCACAATTCTCTATCATAGGCGTGATGTAAACAATTAAGCATTCCGCTCATTGAAATTCAGAACATCACTTTAGGTAATGTTTTAAAATGTCTTTTTCTGCTTCCCAAAATCATGGAATTCTTTGGGAATTATAGTCTTAAACCATCTACAGTGAAATATCTAAAACCTGCAACCATTTTTGGGGAGGTAAAATGTAATATTCCAACAGAAACATTTTTTCAGTATAGCCCATTATATATAAGATTATAATTATTATTAAACGGTTTTGTTGTCTTCAGCTTGTGCACCATCCAAGTGATTTACTCGCTAAATGATGATTCAAAGAGTCAAGTTTCCAAATATCAACTCATCTCTTTCCACTCATAAATTCTCTAGCACATTACAACAATACAAACAGATAATTTCAGTTTCCGAATCATACATAAATAATTCCTTCAGCTTTATGTTCCTGACCACATGAGCTTTGGATGTTGCAGTCTCTACTCTTTTGTTAAACCATCCAACTTTAAACAAATTTTATGGTCTTCACTTCTCTGGAATTCGACAAAGAGAATCAATATTTGTTTCAATAAAAAACCCGGTAAGCTACCTGCTGAATTTGAAACAGATCAACGTAAACTTCACAATATGAACACTGTCCGCCGAGCATGGCTGCAGCCGTGCTGTACAAGTCGTTATAGAAAAATTAATTACACATGAATATCGTATTTGAGAAAACGACTAACTTGTAAACAGGTGATGATTGACAACTTTTGGCAGCATGCCGTGTTATAGGTGATCAATTAACAAATAAGGAGAAAAACGGTGATCAACGAGTAAGTTTTCTTGCTTTTTGTGAGACACTAGAACATCTGAATTTTCAAAAAACAAGGTCTGAATGCCGCCAGACACAAAGTAAGGGACCAATTTCACACTTAGCATAACCTTACATTTCAAATGTTGTATGTGCATTGCCTGTATTCATACATAGCAAGCAAGTCACTTATGGCACTGAAACATGGAATCTAACCAAGAGACGGACCTACAAATTGAGAACCATACAACAAGCATTTGAAAGAATTATGCTCAACTTTACATGGAGAGACCACAAGACAGCACAATACATCTGGGAGAAGACAGGAGTCACAGACATCATAGAATCGATTAAAAAAACTCAAATGGTAGTGGGCTGGCCATGTCACAAGAATGGTAGACAACCGATGGACATTGTGACTCATGACATGGATCCCTTGAGATCACATGCATAACTGAAGCCGGCAGAATATTAGATGGAGAGACAAGCTAGACAAATACAGAAAGTACTGGCCCCGCAACTCCCAAGATACAGAAGTATGGTGAATCCTGGGGAAGGTCTATGTCTAACAACGGATGTTAAGAGACTGATGATGATGAAGATAAAACAGGAACATATTTCTCCAAAAAAAGAAAGAAAAAAAAAATCACGCATAAAACATACAAACAACTCCCTCCAAGATAAGAAGGTTCTCTTTTTGTTTCAAAATTGTCACTAGAACCATATTTATTGAATGCAAGATGTTCGAAAGTAAGTAAATTTAAAACCTAATCAGGACCGTCTCCTCAAAGAACGAACTCCACACCCTCCCCAAACCTCAGCCCCTAGAAGTGACGATAAACCTACCACCATGACCATACAGCTAGTTGGCTGGATGTTTCGAGGATTTAACAAATAAAAATAGTTTGATTGTTTAAACAATCAATGTTAAAACTCGCTTCAACAGACAAATGAGCTGTCACTTCACCTAAGTTAGCAGCAACTTTTTAGAAAATTCATTTGTCTCCTACTGTAAAATCTCCCTTGTTTTGTTTTTTTCTAAATTCATCGGTCTTTCAAAAAGATTATACTTTTTATTTTCATCATACTTTCTATGATACTCCTTATTACAATCTACGTCTGCTAAGCTCTGATTAGTCAATTGGCAGAAAAATTGAAAAATCATGAGAGACAGAGAATTTTGGAATGCAAGAAACTATTCATATCTTTGTTACATCGCAGAATCACAAGTTGGTAAATCCAACAACAATTTAGGAAATATTTGCGACTTTGTGTGAGCGTGCATGCTCTGCAATTACTCAACTAGCCATTGTACAAAGTTGATGTCTGCCAGATGTAATAGTCAGCATACAAGGCAGTGCAGTATCAAGTTTGAAGTTGTTTTGATCAGCTATTCTTGAGAAATTTTATGTAAAACAGAAAAACATTAACGATCACAGATCTTTCTTCGTAATTTATATAAGATATCTCACTCGACTTCTACTCTTAAGAATTATCTGAATTTAGATATAAAATATCTAAATTGACAACACTGAAGAAGAGTAACTGAAATACTTCAAAGCCATAGTTTTGTAGAACGGAAGGAAAATTATTTTACACAACAATAATGGCGGGATGCCCCATACATCATGAAATCTGTTCCCTTCCACACAAAAATCTTTGAAATGGGCACATATATTGATAAAAATAATACTTATTCTATCAAAAAAATCATTTTGTTACAATAAATGATATGAATTGAAATATTATTTATTTTATTTAAACTTAGGAAGGAAGAGGGGAGAAAAGGGAGTTAAGTGGTTCATTTACGAGGTTACCAAGTATGACAAACACCTGAGGGATGTCAAAGGGTACAAAGGCTGAAATGTTGTGACCTATAACAAAATACTAATCTGAATAGATTAATCCACAAGTATAAAATGCAATATATATATATATATATATATATATATATATATATATACAAATGTTTTGGGGTTTTTTGGTGCATGACACTATACAGATATTATGGTGAGCAACACTTTGACCCAAGGCAGAAGTGCCAATTCACACCTAAATAATCCCATCATTTTTGTCAAGTACTATGAAAGCTTATGATAAGACAAACTTACTTTACAATAAAGAAAAGTTTCAGAGCCAGTCTAACATGTAACCAAATTAAGTAGCTGCTTAAGGTCCCGTAGTCATTAGAGGGCCCCCAACAGGTGGTCAGAGCCCAATCAAGACTTGGCCTGTCCCTGAAAAGTCTAAAAAATCCTCCTTTATCTATATAAATAAAAATACCAGGGAAGTAACTATGATCAGAAGTTGTTCCCCTTTGTCTAAGATTTTATTTCTTTTGCATGAATTAAGAATTTCATTGAAATCCTTGTTCAATATTATTTTCGGCCAATAGATTCTGCCATCATCTCCAGGTGGATTTTTTTTTCGATCATTATTTTGTAGTATTTTCCTATTTAACAGCAGAAAAAATTACTCACCTAACTTGATATAATGATTAACAATTATACTTGTAATTATTGGTATGAGGATAATATATTACAAGCTGAACCCCCCCAAATTCTACCGGTTTTGACATCTCACATTATCCATTATCACATGCCCTTGCTCTTCTCAACCACCCAACCCCGCCTGTATCTTCTCATACTTTCCCTTATCCCTTCCAATTTTCATTGCCCATCCATGTTTTCATCAAAACTTTAAACAAACACGGATCAATTTTATATGCAGAAGTGAAAAATTTTCTACTGCATCCTCTCTTCAATCTGTCTTCTGCTCTATCTGTCCATCAAGAATTTTAATACATCGCAATTTCGATGCCTTCTAATGTCCTACCTCTCAATTGTTTACTGATTGTTTCTTGATAACCAGCCAGCCAGCCTGCCTCGTGATGTCATTATTTCATCCGTATTCCTTCCCCCCTCTATACATATGTTAGAAACTGTCACTGACACTGTCAACATAGGTTTCTATCAGTTTTTAAGATAGTAAGTGTATGCTTGATTGGTACCTCAGTTTGCGTCCAGCAGCGTTCATAACTAATTTTTTTTTTTTTTAAACAAACTTTAAAGAAGTAACTTATTCATTGATCATCTCTAACATAGCATGCAGCCAAAAGACATTGGTTCCTTGATGGTTTCTATTGAATGACTTACCAAGCCCATACCATTACTTCTTCATCTTAGAGATTCAGACAGAGAGTTTGCTTTCATCCCGTCAAAAAATGGTACTGTACCATGCATTACACCAACCAGGAATTTTGAAAAGAAGCAAGTAGGTGGGCTGGACACATGATTTTTAAGATAAAAAGCAAAAGTTTGATATTTTCAACATGGGGAAAAAACAAATGCAAAAAAAAATCAAACCAGAGACAGGGAAAAGAGGGGAGGAAGAAAGAAAAGAAGAGGAAAGAAAGAGAGAAAAAATGAAGGTGCTTCTTTGAAGAGTCTACAAGTGGAGATGCTCGAAAAAAATATTATGAAACCATTTTCAAAATGATTATTGAGTACATTCCGGAGGAATTTTCAATGGAAAAATAATTTGTTTGTTGATAGTTTATGGCTAAGCTTTGATTATATATATATGAATTATAAATTGCGTTGTAAGGAAACTTATTTGAAATCATTTCCTGTCGTTACACGCCTAATATATAACTCGCCCTAGACAATGTAAATAGAATAAACAATTAAAGAAAATGGGGCTGCTGCAGGAATCGAACCTGCCACTGATAGGGTAGCCACTTTAACATAGCAATGCTCTTACCATTGAGCTAAACAGCCTCTAGTAATGCAAAGGCCCAAATAACTGCTTTCACACCAAATTCAGTTCTTGTTTATTCTTGATCAATTTGTCTTTTTCAATGTGACAGTTACGTATTAAGAAATATCTATTTATGTTTTATATTTATATGTACAGCACACACACACACACATATATATATATATATATATATATATATATATATATGTACAGTGCTTGTCATGAGTGTTTGAACATTGTTTTTAATTTCTTAGTTTTGAGAGTTAAAAACAGGAACCTCATGCAACAACAACTCATTCTTTTGCAATCAACACAACAAAGTATGTATTTAGTCAAGTACTGTATGTATATATTTATATGTGTATAATGGTTTTTGATGAGTAGTATGTATGTATAAAGAGACAGAGAAAAAATAATGGCTTGTGCATGTGTAAAATGATGGTTTATTTATTGTTAAAAACTAGCATAGTATCAGTCGAGAATGATGGGTTTATTAAGTATGGATCAGCATTCCTGCCTAGGATCAAAGTGTTGCTCCTCAGCACTCTATCCCTAAGATCAAAGTGTTGTATCTGTATGCTCTAGCAGAAGTTACAAAGAAATATTATGTAGATAGATAGATGGCTTATATGAAAAAAATAATGGCTTACACACAGAAAGAATTATTGTTTATATAAGTATAAATGAAAAATTAACGAATAGATCTAAAAATTAAAAAAATCTTTGAATCATTGTTAGAAGGTTCAAGTAACAACTGCATAATCCTACAGATCGGGGGGGGGGGGGAGAAAAAACAAAAGTAGTGACAATTTCATCTTCAAGAGGTGATCTTACATTTTGCTATAGTTAAAAGACTATAATTATGCACTCTGATTCAATATTTTGTAGCCATGTTTGTACTTCAAAAACATCTTAGAAGACAAAGGGTCAATGCTGTGCTGTCAACAGTCCAGTGAAAGGCTATCAAGAAGATGAGCAATGTCTTCATCCTCACGGCAAATCGATTTTGTGGAAACAGACGGAACAGATTGGGTTGTAAATGCAACTCGACAGCTGCAAAAAGTTGATTGGCTGATCAAAACTCTAGTCAAGAAGAAAGAAGAGAAAGAAGATTGTAAATTGACTGGTTCTTTAAAACTACGATTACCACATCTGAAAAAAAATCACAAAAGAAGACACTTCTAGTCACAGTTATTCAAAAGAGAGGGTGTTCACAGTCACTGTTATTCAAAGAGAGGGTGTTCACAGTCACTGTTATTCAAAAGACAGGGTGTTCACAGTCACTGTTATTCAAAAGAGAGGGTGTTCGCAGTCACTTCAAAAGAGAGGACATTCCCAGCAATGGTCACTCAAATTTTCTGTTGTCAGTGGGCACAATATCTTATGTTGTGCAATTTTTTTCCTCTGTGACAAAAGTATGTATGCACTTTTGAATTCAAAACAGGAAGTCAATTTTTTTTCCATTGAAAACAGTAAGCTATCTATAGACTATTAAATCTTTTGTGCGCTGATGGAGCAGAGGTTTCAAAACTAGACAACTCAAGGACATATTTTATAAAGGAAATTTCCAAATGGACTCTTATTTTTAGCATTTAGATTTCCGACTAATTGATGAATTCCAATAAAAAGCAATTTTCGACATTTAAAAATCATATTCATTTAAAATGGATTACATTTAATCGAATTC
The DNA here is from genome assembly GCA_963457665.1 of Thysanoteuthis rhombus. Classification (NCBI taxonomy): domain Eukaryota; kingdom Metazoa; phylum Mollusca; class Cephalopoda; order Oegopsida; family Thysanoteuthidae; genus Thysanoteuthis; species Thysanoteuthis major. The sequence continues at coordinate 26,028,443 of OY735224.1, read as the reverse complement.
TAATATAGGATACTGGTCTGTGTTTGATATTTTTTTTTTTGATAGCTATGCAATGGAAGATGTTTCTCTACCATTAGATTCAAAATGTCGGGATGTATTGAAGAATACAGGGCAAGAAAAACAAATACTACAATATGGTATACTTCTGACCATTTAATTTATGGCTATGATAACAATATGAGAAAAATTAAGGCACATTGCTGAAAAAAAATTGGTGGCACTGCATCATCATCATCAGTCTTTTAACGTCCATCATTGGACTTAGACCTTCCCCAGGATCTGTCACACTTCTCTATCATGGGCGTCATGGAGGTAGTATTTTCTGAATTTGTCTAGTTCATCTCTCCATCTTGTATTTTGTCGGCCTCAGTTTTGCATGTGGTCTCTGGGGGTCCATGTTGTAAGTCGTGATGTCCATCGGTTGTCTTTCATTCTCGTAACATGACCAGCCCATTGCCATTTGAGTTTTCTAATGGATTCTATGATGTCTCTGACCCCCGTTTTATTTCTGATATACTGTGCTTTCTTGCAATCTCTCCATGTGAGGTTGAGCATGATTCTCTCATGTGCACATTGCATGCTTCTTAGTTTATACGTCTGTCTCTTGGTTAGGTTCCATGTTTCAGCTCCATAAGTGACTATCAGGAGGATGCATTGGTTGTATACTCTTCTTTTTAAGATTATTAGGATCGACTTGTTTTTGAAGGTTGAGCTTGCTCTGCCAAAGGCTTGGCATCTTAGTGTGATTCTCTGCTTGATTTCTTCCTCTTTTGTAGGTTTCATAGAGATTTGCTGTCCTAGATAGATGTAGTGGTCTACTTTCCTCTGTTTTACATCTTCGATCTTGACAGTTATGTCCTTATTCTTGATGTGATTGTTGCACATGACTGCATGCTAGCCCTAAAATTGCTATGTTGACAACACCATACAGGCATCTTCCGCTCTCTCTCTCTCTCATCATTATAGTTTCATCTTTTGTTTAGTTTTCTGTGGTGATGGAAGCTGAAATTCTTGACATTTGGAGAATTTGAAAAATTCCTTCCAGATAAGGATTTCCCGATAGACAGATTCAGATGTAGATATATACATATTATTTATTTGATGATTCTGTTGCAGTTTTTGGATGCTTTTAATTTCTATTAGCATAGAAATATAATCATTTTAAAAAATGCTGGGTTTTGATAATCTTATCACCAATTTTAAATATTTCGTTCCTGATTTGGTTGAAGGCTGTTATCTCTATCTGACTTATAACAATTTTGTAAATGCATTTATTTTTGGACCAGTGACAGGAACGAATAGCGATAATTATATCTGAAAAATTTATTGTCAATCTCAATCCCTCTTCAGGCAAAAAGTATCAAATTAAAATTCGTTTTCCATGGGCAAAATTACTTTTTTTGAAATCTTTTATTACTAATTATCGATGATGAAATATGAACGAACATCTAAAATAATTATTTTACAAAATTCTTTTCTTTCTATCATTCCCGATTGATTTTTAGATGTCAGACAGAGGTGTAGCTAGTGATTTTGGAACCTAGAAGGAGCTTGGCTCCCTGGGGAGCCCCCCTCTTGTATCTAGTGAGATTTGTCAGCAGTTCATGGTGCAGATACTGGAATCAGTGAGCCAATGCTTTACATCCACTTCACATTAAAGTCTCTGGGATGGAAAAATCTTTCAACTCCCCTCTCCAGCTTAAGGTGATATAGTTGGGCTTACAGAGCTCTTACCATGGGAAGAGACAGTCTGAGAAAGTGACAACTTCCAATTCAAAACGTTGGGCATAGACCTTTCCCAGGATCTGCCACATTTCTCTATCATGGGTGTCACTGAGCTAGTATTTTGTAAATTTGCCTAGTTCATTTCTCCATCTTGTATTCTACCAGCCTTGGTTTCATATGTAATCTCTGGGGATCCATGTTGTGAGTCATGATGTCCATCGGTTGTCTGTCATCCTTGCAACATGACCTGCCCGTTGCCATTCAAGTTTTCTAATAGATTCAATGATGTCTCGGACTCCCATTTCCATTGCTGTCTTGTGATCCCTCGATGTGAGGTTGAGCATTATTCTCTCATGTGCACATTGTTTGGTTCTTGATTTGCAGGTCTGCCTCTTGGTTAGGTTCCATGTTTCAGCTCCATAAGGGACTATTGGGTAGATGCATTGGTTGTATACTCTTCTCTTTAGGATTATTGGGATTGTTTTACTGTGTTTACCAGAAAATAGTAGCAATGGGTGAGATCAATTAGCCTTGAACTTCCAATACCCCCAAAAAGGCAAGACCATGCAATCATCTTGGGAAAGTTGAGAAAGGCCTTTGTCCCATAGTGAAGTTGAAATGGCTGACAACGATGATTTTTTTTTTTTCGAAAATCAGGAATAAGAATACCATAGATAGTAACATGCATGACATCACACTATTTCTAGAGGTCATGTGTTGTAAATCTAGGAGGCTTCTATCAATTTTCTGACAATGCCTGAAACAAATATCATGCCAATACAGGCCCTCTTCATCATACCACAGTTTGTTATATAAAACAGATGGATGGTGGACCCCAAAAAAGCTTCAAAATAGCTAAATTGGCAACTGTTTATCATGGCTCGGTTATATCTTGGTTAACTTTCTTGTACCCCAACGTCCACATTATAACAGGGGAGGCCTGTATGATTTTGCTTTTCATTAGACGCAACAGCTTTTTAGGGAGGAGAGAGTAGAGATTGACTCCTGAGAGTTAATTAGCTGGGTTTCCTAATAAGAGCAGATTGTTGAAAAATTTTTCTAAAATTAAAAAGCGGTGGGAAAACAGCACTTAGGCACCCAAGAGTAAGGTCAATAAGAAAAAACATGGTCCTTGAAATACAATCCTCTCTGAATAAACAATCAGAAAATAATTTCAAAGTAATTTAAGACAATACTTGTCATTAAGATTCTTCATAGTTTTGATTTTATTGATTTCAATGGAATTCTGAATAGAGAATAGATCTGAAAATATCTTGCAGAACAATAAAATCAAATTTTCTTGGGTAAAATATTGGAAAATTCCATTCTGTGAAATATTGGAAAATTCCATTTTTAAAAAAAGGACTTGAAACCGGATAACCAAAATAAGAAAAGCAATTTTTATAAACAAAACATTATTATTTATCTCTGGCCCCCATCAAGACAAACGTTGCACATTCAAAATAATATTCCCTTCAGCAATAATATAACCAAGTGGACTTATGGAGAAACAGTGAAAAAAGACAAAAAAAATATCCCATTAGGTAATGGTCATTGGAAGTGCATCAAATCATGTTAAGAGATTGTACATCATGTGAGTTCACTTACCAAACCATTATTCAGGGAAGATAGGTACATTAGTGCATGGTACTTAGTATCATGGGTGTGTTTGCATGCTACAAATACAAAAAACATGAAAAATATTTCAGTGTCAATAAAAAGCATTGGACAGTTGGAAACTCTCTGACACAACGTAGGGAAGGTGGCTCACAATTGTAGAAATTCAAAAATTAGTGGAAAACAGAATTTGGGTTCGACACTATTATCAGCAGAAAGTGGTATCACAACCAAAATTTTGTTTTTTCTCATTAATTTTCTCATTTTTTTTATGTGTTTGCCGTTTGTAAAATCATATGAGTAAGGATATGTAACTTTACAACCTATGATAAGGACCACCTTTTCTTCATTGTACCGAAAAGATTGTCCGTTGCTTTTAATGGACACTTAAATATTTTTGCATTTTTGTATATATATCTCATTATTCCTAAAAAGAAGGGTGTACAACCAATTCATCCTCCCAATACTCACTTATGGACTGAAACATGGAACCTAACCAAGAGACAGACCCACCAATTAAGAACCATGCAATGTGCACATGAAAGAATTATGCTGGGCCTTACATGGGGAGATCACAAGACAGCACAGTACATCCAGAAGAAGACAAGTGTCAGGGATGTCATTGGATCCATTGAATTTCTCAATGGTTTCTTTAATGTCTTGGACTCCTATTATCTTCCCCAATATACTGTGCTGTCTTGTGTTCTCTCCAAGTGATCTTGAGCATGTTTCTCAGTTTATACCTCTAACACCATTAGTCCAGCCTGTATGAGTCATACATATAAAGCCATCCAGACGAACCCGAAAACTGAAGAAACCTATGTTGACAGTTTTGGCTAGCAGTTTCTAATAATAAAAAGATCCTCTATTATAAAAACAGACTCCTCGAAAAAAAGGCTTCAGGGAAAAAAAACTCCTAAACATAATGATATACTAATGTTATCTCTGAAAGTATGAAATAAAGAGGTGCTTTCTTTGACAAAATATTTTTTAAAAATTATAAAAATAAAAATTATAAAAAGTTAAATTTGTATCCGAACTCTCTCAGATTTTAATGAAAATTGGTATGCAGAGCGAATTTTGCCCCCCCCCCAAAAAATAAATCTTTTTTTTTAAAATTCCGATTGAGGGAAGGGCTATAACTCCATCAAATTTTAATGTTTTGGTAAACTACCCTATGCTCACAAGTTTATAACTCTGATCCTAATTAAGATAGAACCTTGGAGTTTGCACCATTGATTAGAGAATATTCAATTCAGTTATGATATCCCTGAAAAAAGTTATTGGAATTTGAAAAATCAAGGAGAGTTGGTGGGACCTTATGGCCGATCAGAATACCCTTTAGTACCCTCTATTACAGTTTTGTATTTCATTAAAATCTGAAGGGTTGTGTTTACAAGTTTTTTTCATGATTTGTCAGAGAATGCACAAATATCACAAACATCAGTACATCTAAAGATAATCAGTATAAAACTGAAAATGACTTGCTACAAGAGGAAATAACCATAAAAATATTAATAAAAGAATTGTCATTTTCTTGTTTGTCAATCAAAGTTTAATCATTCACCAGCATTGTCAACAGAAATCTATAGAATCTACAATGGCCCCAAAATGGAGGATCACTAAAAACACTGAAGAATAATGCAAAACTGTCAATAGTTCTGCGAAGGGTCATTCAGAGAGTTCTTTGGACAATTGAACTCCTTGTTGGGTCGTTAAGACAACATCTTGGCCAATCCATTCTAAAGCTTTTTCCAGGTCACGTTCGGGTAGTACACCAGAAGAAGGCTGTAGAATGGATCGTTTGGAAAACTCTTTGGATGCAAAACTGATCCCTCACTTGATATTACCCTTATTTTTTTTGGCTCAAATATTGAACGTACAACATCTGAAACATTATGACTATAACAACCAAGATAAGAACACTAGTTCGAATAAATCAGTGTGTAAGGATGATAAATAATTCCTCAATCCGGGGATGCTGAGATAGAAAAAAAGCACATTCAAATGAATATTCCATTCCTCTGCATGTTATCATCACGGTAACATTTTATTGCTAGAGACGAGAGACTTACAAAACAGCAAAGTAAATCACTCAATCAGTGCAGGCCACTGACCCCGCTTACTCTGTAACTTTTACACATTTTATGTTTAGAAAATAAAAGAAAAAAGGCTAACCTGACAAACCTCCTTCAAGGTTGCCAGATACTTGGAGACACCTTTGGCTGAAAGCACGTCAAAAAATGGCCAAAGGTACTCTAATACAAAATTGTTCTATAAAAGCAATTATTTTATTGTATATTTTTTTATTAGATAAGACATTGTAAATCATCAGTATTGATTTTAAAAAATACTAATACTATTTATCTTTATCTAAATTTTCCAGTGGCTTTTTTTATTGCAGCTTTACGGTGACGGCCTGAGTATCAAAGTTGCAATTATAAAAAGCAGCTGAGAAATTAAGATGAAGGTGAATAGTAATATTAGAAAAATTGATAACAATGGATGTTACTGAAACATTGTAATATTGAAATATATGAAGACTCGGCCAAATTAAAAAAAATAATGGCTAAATGCAAATTTTCGAAAAAAGCCAGATTTGTCAAATTTAGCCATAGAATGGCCAAAATGGCAACTCCACACAGAAAACTTAGAAGTCTATCGAATGAAAAAAAGAAAACAGTACCCAGATGCTAAATTATAAATAGACAATGTGTAAACACTGAAAACGTTACGGGTGAAAAAGATTTCTGACAACTTCTTATGTTCTCACTGCTTGCCTTCTTTCTTCCCTATTAAAAGGAGCCAGCTTTATAGCTCTCCTAACCTTCAACTTGGGATACTGCCTCCGCATTAATTGGCTCAAAAAAAGAGAAAAAAAGGTTTATTGATGAGAAACATAGATTCAATAACAAAGAAGAGCATGATCAGCATATGTCAAATTATAAATAAACAAGCTGTAAATACTGAAAATGTTGAGAGTAAAAACAAATTCTGACAAATTTTTTATGTTCACACTGCTTTCTTTCTTTCACATTAAAAGAAGCCAGCTTTATAGTTCCCTTAAACCTTCAATTTGGGCTTCAGCCTTGGCATTAAGAGCGTCAAAAAAGGTTTATTGCTGTGAAACATGGATTTACTCAGAATGACGTGATCAGAATATGACCAAGTCTGGTTTGTCACTCGATAGAAACCGTCATGTGACCAACGTCTTTTCACAACATGTCACGTTGGAGGTGATCAATTAAAAATTTAGAAAAGAGGTTGATCAATGAATAAGCTGCTTCTCTCTCATTTTGTTGTGAATGCTGCCCGATACAAACAAAGCGATCAACTAATATTGCAAATTGACCTGTCCACCAATCAAAAATCCATAGGTGGGGGGAGTTCCATACACATAACAAAGGATAAATGTTTAAATTTTCAGCCCTCTAGCTCTATTGGTGTGGCCTGTACATGTGATACATATCCAGCAAGACTAACTTAAAAACTGAAAAAACCAATGTTGACAGCTTTGATGACATATTTGGTAGACAGTTTCTGACAAATTATACATTCATGCACACATTATGATAATCAATTTACACAATATCTTAGGCTTCAAACATTTGTGGTTGTGTAAACATAATTTTCTTTAAAATCAGATATCTACATCAGTTGATAGCACAACATATTTGAGTAATCTATTTCATAGTCTCACCACTCTATTATTAAAAGATAATTTTCTAATATTTAATCTACTTCTATATACATCTACCTCTCAGTTCCTTGTACTCCCTTCGAATGAAAAATACATCAGTGTCTACGAATTCTACAAACCACACATAATTTCTATTAGTTCTCCTTGAAACCTTCTATTTGCTAACAATGATAACCTTAACTCTTTTAACCCATCCTCATATTTCAGGCTTTTTAATTCTGGTGCTAACTTAGTTGCTCGTCTCCCTACTTTTTTTTTTTTTTTAATAAAGATTTTTATTTTCCCCCAGAACAATGATAAAAAGAATATAATCTGGACACATTTATCGACACGATGTTGGTAATGGCCTGACAAACTGAAATACATAAATATGCTAAGGAGAGAACAAGTTGAATGTGGCAAACTTTAATTTATTCTAGTTTCTCCAGAACGGTCATTAAATGCAAAACATGTTTTCAAGTAAATTCACATGGCATTTAACACATTAATCAATGTTTCCGCTACTTTATCTGCTAAGGGACAAACAACTGTTGTAACATAACTTCCACTTTTTGAAATTCACACCTTGTCTATATTTTTTCCTCCATACACTGCTGTGACTAAAACCTGTTTTCCAGCAATGCTATTTAGTCTCCAGTAAATCCCCATTGTACTATTCTTGGCTTACATATGTCAGCAAGAAAATGTTGACACTGACAGTGTTAATTACCAAATTTGAATTCTAAGTATAAATGTTTCTTGTCACATTAACTCCTCTATGTTGGTCATATAACCCGAATAATTCTAAAATGCATTACTTGAACTTTAAACTGGGGCAATTTTATAGCACTGACTCTTATATGTAATCTATAGTGCACAAAGAATGGCTGTCATTTTTTTGTTAAATTTCTGTATTTTTATTTTTCGATACCTCATAATATTTTATAGAAATTATATTTTTACACAGCAGGCCCAAATTGAATTGATGTGTATACATAGGTAAAATTGCTGCCTATATTGAGTTGCACAGGGCTGTGTTTATCAAGCTATATATACCATTGTTTTGGGGGTAAGTTCAATCCTCACAAATGTGACATACACCTGAGTTTTTGCCAAAGAGCTCATCAGCCAAAACATAGTGATCAAAACAACAAAGACAAAGAAACTTCTCCCCAAAATTCATGGAATAAAAACAAAGTTTCCTCAGGGAAATTTGGCACACATAGGAAGGCTAGAGAGCCCACCAACAAAAACATAGTCATCAAAACAACAAAGACCAAGAGACTAGTTTGAATAATTTAACAAATAACCACAGAAACTGTGCCTGTAGGATATGATAGCATTATAAACGAGGCCTATGTTGGAAAGATACACCCAACATATTTCTACTTGCATAGCAAATTAACTTTATTCATTTGTTATACAACCAGATGATATGACAAATACATATAATCTTGAACACATATTCTTTCATAAAAGATGAAGACAGAATAATGATGTACAAATAAAACAAGTGCAGAACCTCTAAATTGGAATTAACAGCTTGCGAGTATTCGGCAAAGGGCGCTTTTAGTAGTAGCAGAATGATGATGATGTTGATGATGATGAGGAGGAGGAGGAAGAGAATGGAGAGCAAGTAGTCTTTCTGTAAGTCAATTGATTCACATACTTGTGAAATATTCTCCAAGTATTATTTGCAATAAAAGTTGTAAAGGGCTATTTTGGGCTCTGTTCTTTCAAGATATTGTTCGCAGCAGATAAAAAAAATTGATCAGAATAAATTTCCTTTTAATGCATCACACCTCTTCCTTCTTTCCTATTTCCGTTGTTTGGATGCGACTGACTGACTGACCGAATAACACCTGATAGAGATTTGTGGAGACATCTAGAAACATAACATTCATTTACTGATTATTTGAAATACTCTTGATGTGTTCAAAGCATGACACTCAAAACACAAGTGATTTCAAAAGAAATTGTTGTGGCAGTTCTGTGAAATAAGCCAACATAAACATGGGTCACCATTGATTATCAGGAGTTTTGCCAAGAATCAGAAATCACTCAATACCTAGCGGGTATAGGAAGTTACCAAGTTTTAGACCTAGCCTGGACTATAGCGTATACAGGGCCTCCCAAATTATAACGCTGGGCAGAACTATTGGTTTTAAATCCCAGCCAACCTCCAGTAAGGAGGTTCCGGTTAGGCTTGAATCCCTATGGGGAGACCCAGTCAGCCTGAAAAAGATCATTTTGAATAATTTTCACCCTATGCCCAACCTGATAGGCTAAAAGTTCTACCCAAGTTTAAATCCCTCAGAGGGGGACCTCTGTTTTTCTGAACAACTTAACTTTTGAAAATTACAATTTGTTTTTTTTACAAAATTATATAAAATTGGACATGCCTGTTCGAAAGGTGCATATTTGGAAGGGGCTGGACTTTATAGTATTAGGAGTAGAACACCATAATTGTCATGTAAATAATGAGATACTGTTCTTTGCTTCTGGCAACAATTAAAGCAGAATTATTGTCATTAACACTATTAACAATCAAAACAGAATTTTTTTTCCATGTCATCTGTATATAAAACCAAGCTCATGAATGATGATGAAGTAGTAATCGGGCAAAAAACTATATCCATTTCAAACTGAATTTTCATTGTAAATCAACCAGCCTCTTATACTGAGACTCAAAAAATCCAAATGACTTCAAACATAACACTGCCATGCCCTGTGCAGAGACCAACACATCTGATGAATACCAGCTTCATACAATGGTCAGTTGTCGAGTTATCTTGGTGCATACACACACATGGCAAATTCTCAAATCATGGTTCGGATAGATATTAATCATATCATATATAATTGTATTAATGTTTTTTCTCCATGCCTAGAAGTGATACATCATAAGAAGTTCTCTCTCCACTAAAAGGAATTCCTCTACTCATAGTCATAGGACACAGGGGAAAAGATCAGTATTTTGAGTAATGGGCTTGAAAGCACAAGTTTACAATTTCTGAATATTTGTAGATACACGTATCCCCAACTTTTCCAAAGTTTGCTTAATGCCACTTTTTGGCTTTTACTAAAAAAGACAAGCATTCAGCATTTGTTAGGCAGTGAGTCGTGATAGAGGCAGTATGCACTCTCTTCCGTTCTCTCCTACATCCGACTCTCCTTTACCTTCCAACATCCCATCTTCTGCCAAACATAACATCATCACCATTTTTTTATGTCCTTGGAAGCTCAAAAAATTTTCTGTATAAATCAATGGTAATTACTTCTTCGCTTTACGCCATTTCAGTTTATGAAAAACTTTAATAGGAACTTTTGGATAGTGGGGAAACCTGAATAACTTAATGGTAGATGATGAAGTTGTGGAGCAAGGAGTCTAAGGTTTCATTTCAATGAGTTGATTGAAAGTCAACTCTTATATTCATAAACCACTTTTAATTGACTGTGGAACCTTTCAATGCGCAACATGATAAATATTGGAATTCTTCTATGAATTGAATTTTAAAATTCACCAAACAGTCAAAGAGAGATGATTTTATTCAGACGCTATTTCCCTTGAAATTGACATTCTATTTCCTTTGTATGAATTTGAGAGTTAATCTAAGAAACCAATCTTGATTTCAAAGCAAAGCCGTATATTGGCACCTTATTAAAAAAGCAAATAGTATTTGTAATCGTCCAGATATTAAAAGATAAAATACTGAAATATACTCCAAAATACTTATGTGTTCACTCAATTAAATCATCTTTGTGGTCTTGGGTTCCCTCCTTTCCGATCTCTAGGCTAACAGTTGATTGCATTTGAGTAAGATCTGTTAATCTCTAACTGCTAAACCTAATGTCTAAAATCATTAAAAACTAATTTTATATTAATTATAACATAGCATGAAACTCAGAACTACATAGACACTTATTATAAGTCTTACATAAGTACAGTGGCATTCCCAGGATTGGTGTCACCCGGGGTAGTGATTCAAGGTGTCACCACCAGTTACTAGCTCGAAATTTTTTTCACACTAAATTTACCTCACCAAAAAGGGCTAAAAAAAAAGAAGAAAAAAAAAACAGAACACTGTTAGCCTTTTCATGGCTATTTTCAATAATTGAAATTGGCTATATTTATCTGAAATGGCTAGAAAATTGCTAAACATTGGCTAATATCGCTGAACAATGGTGCTAAAAGCAGTGGTGAATGCTGCCAAAATATCATGGGATCACCCGAGGGTATACTATAGTCCTCAAGCCCCTCCATCAGTAGACCAGTGCATTAGCATAGTTTTCTGCTCACCAACAGATACCTTCACTTCTGTTGAGCTTCGGAGGGAATCTGACAGAAAGTTACTCAAACTTCACTCCCATGGATCCAATATCCCATCCTGCACCACGATTTCTGGCTTTTTCTCCGGGATCAAAGCGTAGTATCTGTTCCACAGCAGATCCTGAGGCGCAGTTACTAACACTTGCCTGTTGAATGGGCCAGAGATTGGCGTGTGGGTGGTGTCAAAGACCGAGTGCGCCGGTGCAGTGTATCAGCCAATGAGGTTTTACTGAGACTTCCACTGCTAAGCGCATCGGGGAGTCTTTGGACTCGTCCTTAGGCTCTCCTATTATTACTCGGCCCAGCTGCGGGGTCTCGGTTTCCCTGGGGTAGCACTGCTCCATTGCACTTAAAGGAGCAGGTCCCCTAGTGGACGCTTTCTTGGCGGACATTATCTAGCCATTATGATGAGCTTTTCAACGGTAGCTGTGTCGGCTGGAGCCATTTTTGGACAGATGGTTTCCGATTCTTCCCACGTTAAGCTCGACTTTGTGTCACATTTTGCTGCTGTGGGACAGCGAATAAATACCCCATGGATCCAATATGTCTGCATATTTCTTTTTTTAACTACAACATTAGATGTCCCAGCACCTTTCCAATCCTTTATTTGCAGTTCATTTATTTTTTTATTTATTTTTTTTTTGCATAAGTAGCTCACCAGGTGGAGCTACTAGTCTCTGCTGGGGCCACCCATTTAGGAAAATTTTACTGGAAAAGACCTTGAAATGATAAACAGGTTCCATTCGATGACTGTGAACAACTGGCAGGTGGCTGAAGTCAACTGGGTACAAGAACTTATTTATTCATGAAGACAGGATTGAAAACCAAAGTCCTTTAACTACAGTCAAATGGTACAACCAATGGAAAACCTCTACTTATTTAATGAAGAGCGTGGTTTTCTTGGTTCTCTTTTCTGTAACCATGGACTCTTCCACTCAAGAGTAACAAGTTTGTGGATAAAAATATCTTTGATCAATGAACTTCTCCACTGTAGCAAGTTTTTTTTTTTTTAATCATCCAATGAAATTTATTTACAGATAGTCCCTGCTTTTTGAAAGTTTATTTATGCCACAGTTTTTACTTTTTGAAGAAACAGACTCGCAAACTGAGAAGCATGCAACGTACGCATGACAGAATCATCTTCAACCTTACATGGAGAGATCACAAGACAGCACAGTACATAAGAAAGAAAACGAGAGTCCGAAATATCATAGAATCTATTTGAAAACTTAAATGGCAATGGGCAGGGCATGTTGCAAGAATGACAAACAACCGATGGACATCATGACTCACAACATGGATCCCCAGAGATCACAAGCAAAACCGAGGCTGACAAAATACAAGATGGAGAGATGAACTAGACAAAATCAAAAAATACTGGCTCTGCAAAGCCCATGATAGAGAAGTGTTGTGAATCCTGGGGAAGGTCTACGTCCAACAACAGACGTTAAAAGACTGATGATGACGACGACGACGACAACAACATTAAAAGTGACCAGCTGAACACAGCATCTGTAGAAGAAAAAGCATCAGGAGTGGGGTGGTGTCTTTGTTGTTCGTTTATAACATTAGCTGAGTATGACGCATGGCCTGATAAGTGAGAATTAAGTGTAGGAAAAAGTCAAAAGGGCCTGCCCTGAAAATCAGCATAGAAGGTTCTGGTTTTCACTAGGGAAAACAAAAGGAAAAAAAATGATAGACGCAAAATTTTCACTTCTACCAAAATTAGGATTTCCCTGCTCCCACCCTCTCGATAGTTTATTGATTCGATATTTTTAAACTTCAATAAAGTGAACACTGATATTGCCCTACCCACTCCCAACAACAACACCCCTTGTTCATCTTTTTAACTCTCAAATTCATTCAAGGGAATTCTAAAAGTAATTCAAGGAGAATGAATTGTGATTAAAGTTACTTCCCTTGCACTTTTTGTTATTTTTTTTAATTCTATTCATTAAAGAGTTCCACAGCGATGACAAACAGTCTTTGGAACTAAGAGTTAATATTCATTCACAGTCATTCCTTCTCTGCAGGTATCTTGTGCCATGTGAGATTCCATAAATTTACTGGTAATTGCATTTGGTTCTCTGGAAGTTTTTTGTAAATTGATGAAGATAGATTCTAACACAAAATTTTTAGGTCAGACCAAAGTGAGATAAAAAATGAAATAAAATAAAATAAAATTTGCCTTATCAATAATTTGTATTCCCATTCATTTCTAGGTTTTTCTCTCATGGTATATTTATTCTGTTGATGATATATCATCTACAAGTGTCTTTTCCAAATGGATATAATGGCTGCCTTGGATGGAGTGTGAGCCTCTAACCTTTTCTGTTTAACTCAGAATCAATAGTTTTTCAATTAAATAATTCTCAATGCTAAGTTTACTTTAGATTTGATATCTACACAGCTCTCTCTAAGCAGTTTGGGTGTGTAGGTATACACACATTTTATAAGCAGTGCACAAAGGAAATTAATGTGCCCACAAAAAGTTGGTTATCTGAAATAATGCAATGGTTACTAATTATACTTACAAGCATAGGTATTATAATATATTGTAATTATACATACTAAAAACAAATTTTGGGCTATTTTCGTTGATTAGATAGTCATTTTTTTTAAAACACTACATTTGTAAGTATTGCATCGCTAAAATAAGAAATACTCATTGATATCTTATTTAGTGGAACAATGGACTGAACAGAGTAGTTCAAAATATAGAATAAAATCTTTTCTTAAGACATTACTCCATAGAACAAAATAATATCTATATTCTATTGAAACATACCAATAAAGTGCTTAAACACTGAATGGCTAAATATCTTTTCCTAAACAGAAAAAGTTATGTATAAAACTCGGTTACTTTCTTTCAAGAGTTATTACAGGACACCTTCTATGCTTATAGCAAATGCTTCTAACACGTAGAAGTATAACAGTATTATCGATATTCAATAGAATATTTCTGGCACAATTTATACGTGGGAATATTGAATGAACAGTAGCCACAGTCAAGATGTGAAACTCATTATCCATGTATCAGGTTGACTTTCAATACCACCATCTTCTTGAATACCATTCTGCAGTTGTTTTTTCAATTCAATAACTTTCAGCTCCAAAAGGGGGTAAGGCAAGGTGATACCAGCTCACACAAACTCTTCACAACCTGCCTCATGATGATCTTCAAAAGACTAGACTGGGAAAGTACAGGAATCAGAATAGACAGTGAATATCTGAGCAACCTCAGATTTGCAGATGACATTGCCCTTTTTGCAGAGAACCTACACAATCCCAAAACTAATGCCAGAAGAAACTAAATGAAGAGAGCAAGAAAGTCGGCCTACACATGAACTTCAGCAATACGAAGATCATGTGCAACAACCATGTTGGAAAAAAAAACACTAAGATCAAAATCAAGGACACAGAACAGGAGAAAGTAGATCACTACATCTACCTGGGACAATGAATCTCCGTGTACCCTTAGAAGAAGAAATAAAGCAAAGAATCACCCTAGGATGGCAAGCCTTTTGCAGAGCAAGTTCAACCTCCAAAAACAAGAAGATCCCAATAATCCTAAAAAGAAGAGTATACAACCAATGTATCCTCCCGATAGTCACTTATGGAGCTGGAACATGGAACCTAATCAAGAGACAAACCCACAAATTGAGAATCATGACTCACAACATGGATCCCCAGAGATCATGTGCGCAACCAAGGCCGGCAAAGTATCGAATGGAGAGACAGGCCAGACAAATTCAGAAAGTACTAGCTCCACAATGTCCACAATAGAGAAGTGTGGCAAATCATGGGAAGGTCTACGCCCAACAACGGACATTAAAAGACTGATGGTGATATCATATTTACAAGAACATTCTTAGAGCTTGAAATCTCCTTTTTAAAACTTTACAAACCATTTTCAACATACTGCATCGTTACCATAAGTTTAAGTGATTCATAGTCTGGCTTTTGCACTGTACTTTTTCCCCAGATTAAACATGACAAGTAAACATCATTGAAAGTGCATTTTATACTTCATTATTATTTTCACCAAAATAATATAAAATCATCACTTCTCTACAAACAATACTTAAGGAGTATGCATGGGTAAACTTTAATGAATATTCCATGATTTCCCTAACATTATTCAAAAGATTTGGCTGGGAACTTTTGCATCAAACTAATCCATATTCATGATCTTGTTTTCTCTAATTAAAAAAGATCTTGAATTAAGATTTATTAATAATGATTTTAATACTAATGCACAGATTTTCATTTTGTCTGATATTTTTGTCCTTACATATAAGAGAAATCTGTTCTCAGAATTTGATACATGCCCTGTCTATTCATGTACATACATGTGCTGGTCTCAGTGTGCGTGATACGTTTTTGAAAACACGTAGTACGAACCATTTTAATGAGCATAATAAAAAGAGGATATGACTAAGAAAAAATATGTCTGCATTAATGAATTCATTACTTTGAAGAAATCATTAATCTCACAGTTCATAGGCAGTAATAAATAAAATCTATTTTCTTTTCATCTCTCAGGAAAAAAGCCATTCAAAAAGAAATAAAGTTATTTATTATTTTGTACCTAGCCATTTACTTGTATTGATCTGGGATTCAAATCTGAGATTTCCACCAGAATATTGCTTTGTTTCTTTTTTCCTTGTGGGAGGACAATAGCAATTAATAACTATTTATCATCTTTGGACCATTTCAAATACATAATCTATTCCACCATGTTAGCTCTGTGTAACGGTTAGCATGTATATTTCACAATAACAAAGTCCTGGGTTTGATTCTCGGATTAAGCAAAGAGAGTGCAAAATTCTCCATTTGGACAAATTTCCCTGTGGACTCTGCAGCTAATTGAGTAAATGCTGAGCTTTGTGATTAGAGTGGAGGTATCCCCTTCATTGGATTTCTATCTTGCCTAGGGAGTAGTCATAAAATCTTGTAAAAGTAAATTCCCGGTCTCCACCAGATTTAAGACTTGCACTAAGCTGACACATTCAAAGGAAATCAGAACTTCATCAATGGCCATTTATACTCCCTTAGGAGTTACCTCTTAAGAGATGGACACCTTACCGTACCTTTTATTCCACAATTATTTTTTTTTATTTATTGTGGATCATATTCTGGAAAGATATTTAGTTTTTTTTTTTTTAAACTGCTTTATTTCACTTTCAGTCAGTCTATTCTCTCTTTATCACTTTTTGTTGAAAGGAGTGTGAAGTGCAGTTGGCCTAATAGTTGACAAAATGGAGAATGGAATTTGCAAACCAAGTTCAAACTCCAGCTGAGATGGTCACTTCACACTAATGCCCTTGGTAGAGACACAAATCTATCTCATCTCCCCCAGCTCTGGGTAAAAAGCGAGGCAGACTGGGCTCTCTAGCAGACAGAGAACTGTGATTCCAAACCAGAGAATAAAGTCGTGTTAGGGCAGATGGATGCCAACTTTAACTTCCGTCTGGCATACCCTGCAACCAACCTGATATTCTGCTTTCTTTTGGACTAAATCAGCAAGACCAAGAAGGAAAGTTTTGTCAAAAGGGCAATCGAGTATCTCCATATGCTTCACAAGTTTAGTGCCATGGATAATTGACTTCAGTGTTGTTACATAATCTACCAACACAGAAGTGTACCTTCCTCTGAAAGGAGTGTATTGAAGTCTTTAAATACCATGCAATTCCTGATCAGCACTTTTTACAGGGATACAACCTTACACGCAGCAGGCTGTCTCAACTAAACCCAAATAAAGAGTAGGTTATACTAACTTAGATTGGCTTGTTTGTGCTTCTATCACAATGTTTTAGATGCTGTACCCTTTGACCTTTCTCAGGTATCTGTCATATGTTGAATGTTGAAACGAGATCTGATGGGGACATGTGCTTCCCCTCCCATACATGTTATGTCCAATGCCTCTACTTGTGAGTTCTTTGAACTATTTACTTCACAGAGCTTTTATGCCCTTTCATAGATGTTCTGCATATCTGACAAATAAAAAAATACAATAATGATATGGAAATTAGTCTGATTGAACCACTATTCAATGATCACAATACCTTGTCTCAAAATATCTCGACAAAAATTAGTTGTATTACTTTGCTGAGTAACAGTTGCCTGAAAAATAATGTGGGAAAAAAGATCAGAAGGAACAGTAAGGGGACAGGTTTGATTCATTTGATTTTGTTCTTTAAGCACTAGCTTAGAGTTAGGATCAGATGTAGCACCAGTAGAAGTAGCTGGATATTGAAAAAGCTTAATCATAACTTTGAGATGATTTGAATTTTTCCATCATCTCTCCAGACTCTAGGATAAATTTTGTTCTCTCTTATGATGCAAGTAATTGCTCATCAACCAGTATGCCCAACTATTTTTTCTCCTTTATCTCAGGTGACAGCTAGGTGACAGCCATCACTTTGAAAAGGTTAACACTTGTTTTTTATGGTTTGGCAAGATTTGTCACATCATCCAACTGAAAGGAAGAGATACAGAACTACCACTTCTCACTTCAATTAGTTAATTCACAGTATGTTGTATTTTGGAGATAGAGGGATGGAACATTGATTATTATCTTGGTGAATTATTGGATTGGAGGGTTACTACTCTCCGACTTCTACTATCAATGTTGAGATCATACCCTTACTTGACTCATAACTCAAAGTGTATAAAATAGTATAATGGCAGAAGTTTCAGGGACAGGATACAAGATTCGATATGGAGAGCATCAATTGCAATACGAAATCACCTACAAAATAGCACAAGATTAATGCAAGGCCACTTATCTCTATGGTCAGTTACTAGTGAAGTACAAATCAAGTACAACTCAGGTCAGCCAGCCTTTGGTAGTAGTAACATTATAACTCAATCAGAGTACTCAAGACTCAAATTCTAGTCTGAAAATGTCTGTATCACTCCTACTAACATTGGGACATCACCTCCCACTTCTCAGTTTCAGAAGATTGCAAGAACAAACGAGAATACACCGGCTATTGGAACATGTGCATGGACAGTGTGGGGGCACTGAGTGTCAACTGCCTCATGAAGCAATCAGTATTCCCTTGAGTTTCACCATGAACTTACTAAAACTTGACTGTGTAGAACTTGACCGTTTTGAACTAGTGAAAATTCTTCCTAGTATTGAAATTGTGAACACCCAACCAATATTAAACCCAATATACTGGGGGGGGATATACAAGACTAAAACATGTCTTAGTATCAAACAGATGGAACATAAACAGAATACCTGATAAGTATGAACATAATTTGGCTACAAGGATTTAATTCAATTTGAGCAGTATAACAATGCTGGAAATTTAACGGCTACTTCATACAACAACCAGCCACAGATATAACTGTCGAACATATAACCATTGTAAATTACATAACATATGGCAATGGTAAAACATTTAGGAACAAATAAGAACTGTGACGCCTAAATTTGAAAACTTTGTCTGAAGGCTAAATTTACAGTTGTGTATGAATAAAGCTGTTCTGAGATTCTGAGTAGAAGTGATTTTCACTTATTTGATATATATATATATATATATATATATATATATATATATATATATATATATATATACACATATATATACAAAAAAGAGAATAGTGTCTACCTTATTTAGGAATCTTGCATGCATGTGTGCATTGGTTGCACATTTATATACTTTACAATATTTTTATTTAACAAAACATTATAAAGTACATTAAAAATATACTAATTTTTATACTTTTTTTTACTCATAAAAACATATCACATATATAACTATTGAATAAATATAGTAGTAAGATACAGCAATGGATGAATTTAAAGAAACAGTTTTAAAAAATCATGAATCTTCCATTTGACAAGCCTTGCTGCAGCGGGGTCAAACTCCACTCCCTGTTCAATTCCCAATATCTGGAGATGAATATGGTAACTTTTGTTTTGTATATATAATGAACAGATTTGTAGATATATGAGACCTATCAGTTTGGCTCAGTTGGTAAGAGAACTGCCCAGCAGTCACTTAGTTGAGATTTTCAATCATAGAAGGGAAATGCTAATTCATGTACCTGTTTGGTTTAATGTGACAGGATGGACAAACAGTGAAGAGTTTACTCCTCTAAATTTGGTGAGAATTGTTCTTGTTGTGAGGGGGGAAAAAATTCAGGACTACAGTTTGACAAAATCCATTTCTAATAATTTGAAAATAAAGAACATTGAAAAAAAATTTGTTTTGAAAGATTCGCTTAGAATGGCATTCGAATGTAAAATCAGAGTTGGGTGTTGTTAATCATAGTGAAGGAAACATGTCAAAAATTTTTTAAATGTTAGTTTGAAACTATCCATCAAAACACATTTCTAACAGTTTTTTTCCAGACAAAACCCTGTTAACTTGTATTTTGAATAATCGCCTCATTTTCTGCTATAATCATTTCAAACAATTTCTTTTGTTTTTAATTCTCTTTTTTTCTTTTTCCTGACTTTTCTTTGGTCATTCGACAATTTCATATCATTTTGTTTCCTTGAACACTACATGATACTTATTCCGTGTGTTCAAGATCTTTTTTTCTTTTCATGAGAAGAGTTGTCTCTTTTTTTATACATTAATCTGTAATTTTCTGACAGTTCAAAGAAATCCAAGAAGGACCATGAAATAAAGATGATAAAAACTATCTTGACATGAAGTGAAAAAAATAACTGAACTCACATCATAAAAAAAATACTGAATGAAGAATGAAAGCAAGAAATCAAAGTCAATACACCAGGCAGCAAAAAAAGAGCTATCAATGTGTACACCTTACATGCAAATATCTACTGACCTAAATAACAGATTCTAACAATGCAGAATAGTTTGGAAGACAGTTCTATCCAATTTTTACTACAAGTACAAAGCTATGCAAAAAGTCAAATATCAACATCCACCTCTTTTAATCAATCAGAATTGATGTCTATCCAATCAATGGGCAGCATTTCAAAGTCTTTCTTTAGAAATGAGACCATCCCCAAACTGGATACACATTGCTCTTCTCACCGAAATTTTCAATCTATTTGAAGTCATCCCTTGATAAGAGACATTACATCTGTATCACTCACAAGGTGCTCCAACCTCAGTGCCACTAGTCTCTCACGAAACAACAGGAACTGTGCGCTAAGTCAGTCACTCATCGGTTTTTGGCACATGTATAAGTGACTGCAGGTGAATTGTGAATTCATCAATATTCAGCAAACTCCAATGATCATTCGAAGATACATCTGAGTCCAACAAGAAAAAAAATTTTTAATCGTAATTTCATCGTTTCTTAGTCACCACAGAGAAATGTTGGACAAATTTTGTTACCAACAAGAATATTTTAGTCTAGTTTATCTGTTTCTGAGTTACATGATATGTTCAGAATACAATTCGTCTTTTCAAATTCAAACATCTGCACCAAACTACAACCGACAGTAATTTTAATTCAACGTTGGTTCCATACATTGCTTCTTAAATAAACAGCTAAGATTTAGAATTATCTATAGAAATAAGAATGACAGGTTGAACTATACACTCAAGGATGGCCACAGAACATATCAGCAAAAATATCATGATACAAGGATGAAGATCATTATTATTAATTTTGACTACTATTTTCCTTCATCTTGATTTAGATGAATAAAGGTGAAGGAATCAAAATTAA
This sequence comes from Thysanoteuthis rhombus, assembly GCA_963457665.1. NCBI lineage: Eukaryota > Metazoa > Mollusca > Cephalopoda > Oegopsida > Thysanoteuthidae > Thysanoteuthis > Thysanoteuthis major. Next base: position 26,007,423 of record OY735224.1, on the reverse strand, counting down.
TGGTTTATAATACTTCATCTAATAGAAGTAATAATGGATAACGAATGAGGATACTAGTCTTAATGTATGGCAGCTGAAATTTACAGCTATTAATTATACTCCAAGTACAAAAAATTCAAAAACAGCTCCAAACAAAACAGACAATTGGTTGAGACTTCAAAGAAAATTGTTTGTTTTTAGTCCATTATATCAGAGGCCGGCTTTCTAGCCAGGGGGCAAATCCAATTAGCGTGGCCTTCACTTTTAGCCTCATTTAAACCAGAAGCCTCTGTCTTCATAAGTTGTTATTGTTCTTTTTCTAAAATGTAATGTGGTCTGTCTGGAAAGTACCCAGCCATTTTGAATATCTCAAAAACCGGATGTGTACGCTTGATGTAACTTGGCAACCAGTAAGAGGGACATTACTGCGCGTGTATGAACAGACACTTTCCCTTGGAATTACCCAGTCAGCATTAATAGCTGTTTTTTGAAAATTCAGATTATTTTAGTGATCACTGCTAACAAAATGGTGAGAGAAGAAGAGAACACCTTTTCCAAAAAATGTAATTGATCACCCCAAACATGGCCAACTGTCAAAAGACATTGGCCAGGTGACAATTTCTATTGAGTTTTAGAAAATAGACTACTCAGTTGGTTCCAGTGGGAGAGTCTATAGTTTAGGTGTTAGGTAGAAGATATCAGCAAATTGTTACCTTCAAGTGGAAGACTCCATTGTTATAGACAGTGAAATGCCTGCATTTCTCTTTGTAGCAAACGCAGGTTCATACACATCTATTGCTGCAAAAACAGCTGCAGTACCTTCATTGTCGGTTTTATCCATCAATGATATTGGAATCAGGCATGGTTTCGGGGTTTGGACATATTCTAGACACACAAAACTATATATATAAACATTCACACATACATACATGAGTGTGTGTATCTGTGTTTTTCACAAGATTATTACCTGTAAGATAGATCAGAAGAAATTTTTATGGGAACATTTACACACAAAAAATTATACCTGTCTATATAGAACATATACATTCTAAGGCAAAACACACACACAAAATGTACATGTATATATCTGTCTACCTACTTTTATCTACAGATTTTTAAACAGAGTAGAAAGCCAGAGATAGAGAGAGAGGGAAAGATTATGTATGTGCACTCATATACTGAAAGCAAATATTCACACAGAGATTTTTTATGCTAACACACACACAAAGTATATATATATATATATATATATATACATATACATATACATGTATATATATATATATATATATATATATATATATATATATATAATCTATAAGCCTGAAAGAGACTATTATTTGATTGATTCTCAAATAGAGCAGAAGCCACCGATCTCTAGTGATACTGATGAAGTGTTTATAAGAGAAGGTCAAAACCAAAGGAGTCATATTTATCACCGACCTGACGGCATCAAAAGAATTCATCTGATTGGTTGATGGATTGATTGGCTAATCATGAAATCAAAGACTTGGATTTCTCTGACTACAATGATCTATAGCAGCAAGGGGACCCCGGGGGAATGCGATGGTGACACTCTACTCCAGCAGTGATTACTTTCCTATGGATCTGCCACAGGTGTGTGTGCATATTTATAGCTGTATAATGAGCTATGACTTTCTCTGTTTATTGCTTTGTTCCTCTGTCCATAACTTCCCCTAGAATGCACAGATTCTAAACTTTGATCTCAGGCTAAAGGCTGGGGTGCAACACTTTGATCCTCAGCAGAGCACACCAATATTCTCATCCTAAACAGAAGTGCTGGTCCATACCTGAATAATTTCATCATTTTTATGGGCGTTATGCCAGTGTTTATGTGCGCCATGTCAGCACCAGAATACAGAAGTCTTATACTCAAATTTCAATATTTGATTAACAAACAAGATGAACAAATAGCTGGTGGATATTTCAATGTCTATTCCCATCATATTCAGAACTTTTGTAAATCAAGGTCTGGTAACCTGCTAGCAAGTTTTCCGCACTTATTTTTATTCATCTTGATTATAAAATTGTCTTGATTTTGGAGATTTTTATCTTCAACCTAATACATTCAATACATTGTCAGTTGACTCAGAATTTTACATAGGACTCAACATGCCATCGTAAATAGTTACAGCATTTAAACTTGAAGAGTTTGAAGGTGGAACATCTCTGCAACGCTGATGATAGATAATTGTGGCAGATCCTGGAGAAGGTCCAACTATGGACGTTAAAAGACTGATGATGATAATGATGATATAAATATGCACTCAGCTTGGTAAAATCTCTTACTCCCTTGAGAATGTGGGTGATCACAGCTCTCCTGTTTCTTTTCGTCACTCTCAGCAAATCGTACTTCTTTCTGCCTTCTGGCATTTGTTCTGCTATCTACTTTCTCAAACCCTTCAAGTAAGTTACCCACTTTTTTTGTAGTTGGCAGGTGCAAAAATCATGATGTGCAAATTTTTTCCTGTCATGAAATATGCGTGCACTTTTGAATTTAACAGTGAATCAATATTTTCTTTTTCAATAAAAAAAACTCATTTAGCTATCACCAGAATTTGTAAAAGGATCTTTTGTGCACACATTAATTTCCTTTTTGTACTGTTTCCAAAACATATGCACACATAGGTGCACAACTTAAAGGGAACTATGCATATTGCCTATCATCGCTGCTTTTCTTGCTTTCCTTGTTCCCCTTGAGCATCAATTTCTCCAAGCCTCCTTTCCTTATTTGATGTCCCTGTACAGGGCTAGATTGAGGTAAATCAAAATTGAAAGACTGTGTTGGGCCATTCTCCTATTTCAATATCCAAGAAAAATTATCACAAAGAAAAAGAAAGAAATTTCATCAAAAACACTGGGTAATCTGAAACTGTACCACCAAAGACGAGGCAATTAATCCCCATCTGGATTCCACAGTTCCAATAAAACCAATGAATGGAAAGCAACATTCCTCACTTCAATTGGGGAAACTACCTTTATTCGTAACTTAAGGGTATTTATCATAAATTGAATTCAGCTTTCAGGGTTCTCTTGGTTAGCCAAGCAAAAATTCAAATTATCTGCATGTGTAATTCCAGCCTTGAAATATTCTTTCAATGATTTACACAAGCCCTCCTTCCAGCAAAAAAGAGAAAAATCATTCAATGATTTATACAGTTCCTGATTAAATCAGTAAATATAAAGCAGTGTTTAATAAGTTTTAATCAAATTTATCTACAAAAAAACTCATTAGTTAGATCAGAGTGGTTTTGGAAAAAGATCAAGTAGTGATTTGATATACTGCAATTGGACTATTACATATTAATTATTCTCTTTTTTGTCATGGCTCAGCGATAAAGTTACAATATCCAATCAGATGATATGGTGAGAATTAGAGAGTAATATGAATGTCAGCCATTGAAGGTGTAGGAACAGCTGGTATTGAGCAGATAGGATCTAGCTATTGGAGAAAGCATCAATACAATCCACATAAACATGTTTCAAACTACAATTCAAAGTTTCTACCTCTGCCAATGAAGTGTCAGTCTGTCTGTCACACAATATCTCAAGTAGTTCACAATATATTTAAATGACATTTCCTGGAGTTAGGGAAAATTGATTAAATTTAGGCACGGATCTTGGAATTTTCTTATTGAGAGATAATTTTTCATCTTTTTCATACCTTTAAGTATTCAAGCAATAGTTCCAAAAGTTCTCAATGAATTTCAATGACATTTCATGGAACCATGGGCGAAGAAAAAATCTTTTATTTTGGTGTGGATCCAGGGATTTTTTTTACTTTTATCTTCCCTGATTCATAGCTATATAATGAAATGGTTTTCATTCAGAGTTTCAGTGACACTGCCATCAGCAAAGGTATGCACTCTCTGAGTGCTTTCTAGTTATTCTTGAACTTGTTGGGAACTGGAGAGGGAGAAAGCATAAAATGAACAGAAGAAAGAAAAAGGATGATAAAAAAGAATTCCAAATCATTTTTTTTTTGTACATCACAAATAAAAATACAAAAATCGGATCATTATAACATAGGAGTAAACAGAGCTGATTACTAGGAGGTATATTACAAATGCCATCACCATAGATAAAACATTTTAAGATATTATCATGATTTATCTCCATCAGAAGAAGCATTATCAACCATTAATAATTTCTGAGTAGAATTCTCTTTCATCCTAATTTTAGTTGGCTTTTGATACAATTACTCAGACTGTCAGTCCTCGGCAATGTATATATTGCAAAGGGTTAGATTTATCTTCTGTAAACCACAAGAACTCATGTAACTCAATTGGTAGAGCAGTTGCCAAACATAGGTAGGCTTTCCAAGGTAGAGGGGCTGCAAGTTCGAGTCTTCATCATCATCAGTCTTTTATCTTTTGCCATTGGACAAAGACCTTCCCCAGGATTCACCAGACCTCTCTATCATGAGTGTTGCAGAGTCAATACTTTCTGAACTAGTCTAGTCTATCTCACCATCTTGTATTCTGCCAGCTTTGGTTTCTCATGTGATCTCAGGGAATCAATGTTGAGAGTCATGAGTTGTCCATCAGTTGTCTCCCATTCTTGCAACATGACCAGCCCATTGCCATTTTAGTTTTCTAATGGATTTTATGATGACGCAGACTTCTAATTTTTTCCCCTCAAACTGAGAAGCATGTAACATGCACATGAAAGAATCATGCTCAACATCACATAGAACACAAGACAGAACAGCAAATATGACTGACTTCAATTTAAAATTATTGAATCATTAACAACTGAAAATGCTTCAGGTCCTTCATACACCAAGTAAATGATGTACTTTCTTTGAAAATTTGGTTATAGTTCAGATTTTATATAAGTAATATGTTCATAACTTTACAGTGAAAACAGCATCTATTTTCTAGAAAAAAATATTAATTTTCAACATCTCCTTCCTCAAAATTGTTCTTAATCCAATGCTTCTTAATAAATCATATAGATTTAACATCAAGCAGTGGAGATTTGAGATCAAAATTCAGCTAAGTCTGGCTACAGACTTATTGACATACATTCATACTTCACAATTGAATCACCGTAGCCAAACAAATGGTCTATCCATGCAAGATACAGATATTTAATTTTGTTTTCAGTTCAAAATGTACGCATAAAAAGTTTATACAAGATTCTTCAAATAAAACCAAGCACATACAGGCATATCTATTCTTAACGCTAAACACACAAAAGAGATGCAAATAAATTCTGCTTTGAAAATTTATCTTGCATCACTATATGCATTTTCAATAAAATTTTGTCCCCGGCAGAAAAAGAGCCAGGTATTATCATTCACTATGGTTGTCTGTTGGGATTGTGTCCTCTTCCTTGAGTGGAAAACTTAATATATTTAAATTAAATTTTGTATGTAGGCTTATAGAGGGAATGGTGACTTATGGCCAATCCCATTGTTTTTTTACATTTTAAAAGCGATAACGTTTTTGTTTACAACAGAGGAAAATTTATCAAAATCTTGCCCAATTTTGCTGAAATTTGGCTATGATGTGGATGAAACCCCAAGAGTTGAAAAATAGCATGTTACTGTCGATCAAGTAGTTTACATTTTATATATAAATAACTATAAGTCAATATGCAAAAAATATTGAACTTTGAAGCTGCTGAACCAAATAGAATGAAAATTGTTATATACGTTCTTGGGCACCTAGTCACTGGAAATGTACCACAATTTCAAGTATTTTATGGTCGGAACTTTTTTTATCAGGTTTCTCGTAGTGAATGGTCCTAATAAATGACTAACTTCCACTCTCTCTATTTCAACCGTTTTCTGTCAGAGACCTTTATACTTTTGAAATTTTCTCTGATTATACATGAGAAGTTGTAACCAAAGAGTAATTATATGCAAAGGTGAATAAGCCTCATTGAATACATGCAGTCAAGGTATCAGCTTTCCTGTTAATGATGAAAAATAAAATCAACTCAAGGAAAAAGGAAAAAAATTGAAAGAGACTTGATGAAAAATATCTCTGATTACACTCATATATGAAACTGTTTTTTCTTCATTACTCCCAACTTGCAAAATGTGTTTCTTAACTATTCATAATCCTTCATTCCAACACAAATATGAACTGAATTCCACTTCCTCCACACTGAAGAACTATTCATACATAACTTTTATTCTATAGTGAACATCTTCTCAAAGCATCTTACACCTCTACCATCTTGAATGCGTGTGAGACAACACCCTTCTCTATTTACAAAGCTAAAAAGGATTTCTGGGTGGATAGGGGCTCAGAAAGGTATTAGATTTGCAACAAGATGCATTTTGACTGACTCATCTGCTGGGTGGGGCAACCAACACCCTTGTTTATTTATGAAGCCTAAAAGGGATTTCTGGGTGGTTAAGGGCCCAGAAAGGTATCAGAAGTGCAACGATGCATTTTGACTGACTCATCTGTTGGGTGGGGAGGTTAGCCAGGTAGACAGTGAAGGATAAGACAAATTAAAGTCTGTTTCAGCGTAGGAAAAAAAGGAATGAAGAAGTTAATCTAGGAGAGTTGCAATATTTCAACTAAATTTTGTTTAATCAAGTTTCAATATTCAATCTGTCTCTTGCACATTGAAAAGCAGGAAGAAAGAACTTGTCAGTGGTCAGGAATTAAGGTAAGCATAAATAACAGACTAGAGCAATTATAATAATCAAATGACCGTATCCCCACAAATGGCCCACCCGACCAACAAGCCAAGTGTGCAATAGATTCTTCTCTGTCTGCTTACCTGTGTATCTCTTAGCTCTCCACATCACATTTTTGGGGTAGCGATCTTAAAAATTTGCATTGCACTAATCACCATCTAAAAACCTTTTTTTTTAATATTTTTTCAAAAAGAGTGCTTTTTGGAGTCTGTAAGGTCATTTTGGACCAACAATGCCCAAATCTTGCGCTCAAATTTTTGGGTTTTTTTTTTTAATAGAATTTTTGTAAATTCTTTAGATAATTATCTCTGGTACATTCACAGGCTGTTGTGATTCATTTATGTGAGGTATGGATAGTACTTCGATGCTTTTCTTTTCTTTTCTTTTTCACAATATTGCATGTATATATAGAGATATTCACTAAACTCACCCATAAGATTTGTTTTGTGTTTCTATCAATCCATTGTGCTTTAAAGATATTGTAAGTTTATTACAAGTGGGTCATAGGTGTTCTGTTACCACCTAACACGATATCTGATTCTCCAGATCACAGGATCTCATCTAGTGTTTAATTTCATACTCAGATTACTTATACAGTCAATTTTTGACAAACTCGTATGTTTCTTCCTTCATGTTACACACGTTCCAAATTTATTCCCTGCCTATTATTCTCGGCTCATTTCGCAGCGCATTCATTAAACCCAATAAACATGACCTGCTAATAATAACTAAAATATTCGGAAAAATCCATGGAATAATTAAAACTAGCTGAACCTGTGGAAATACCAGAGTTGTTGACAACTAAGATTATCCATTATCTTACGCTTCTGCTCTTCCCTTACCCTTTGCATGTATCTTTGCAATCTTTCCCTTATCCCTTCCAGTCACTATTGCCCATCCATGTTTTTTTATGTAAATGTTATACAAAAATCTTCCAACACTCCTCAGTCAACTTTCTTACTTTTCTGCCCTCTCTCTTCCTATCCTCCTAATAAAGTACCTACAAAATCTTTTCTCTTCCTATCCTCTTAAATACTTAACCTTCCCCTTATGTTATTACTGAAAGTGTAACATTCGAACATACTTAGGAACAGGTTGAATAATATTACAGATACTCAATCTGAGAACTTCAGGCAACATTTGCCATTGATAGTTTGCTTTTCATGAGTGTCTTTACTCAGGCATTGCAGAGTACATTTCAGCAAATAAAAAAACACTTCCTTCTCTTTTCTAAAACTGAAAAAAGAAGTCAATAAAATATTCCTGATCAGTTATCAACATCTCAATATTCCCAGCATAACTTATTGGAGACAAGTAGGCCAGGGTAAATAGTCGGCGTAACTTTATTTGCGAGCACATTCTTCCAATCACGTGTGTACTCATCTATTTTAAAAGCCTATGAATGAGTGAAGAATCTTGTATCATTTTGTGTGTTTATGACTGAATTCATTCAAGATGAATCCTTTCCAATGAACACTGCTAGTGCTTCAGCAATGAAAATGCATTCTTATTGTAATAGAGCTATGAATAGTTATCACTGCATCACATATCTTCTGTAAAAGAAGCAAAGCACGTAGAATGACATCAGTGCAAAAAACAGCTTCTGATATCAAGCGTACTTTAGAATTAGGGATCCTCTACTGACAAAAATCACAGGGGTTGGATCATCAGGAGGCAGCTAGAAAGCATCAATAACTCTATAAATAAAATGATCTTTTCAGAGAAAATTCTGAAGTGACCAAGACAAAAACAAACAAACTATTTTTCAGTCAATATATGTGCGTATATATGAAACAATTTATAAATTGTACCATAACAACAAAGTATATAGGAAACTGGGGGGAAAAAAAAACTGAAGAAAATTATATAAATTGCATTGACAGATACTGAGAAATATGTGACTGATGTAACACAAAGAAATCTTCTGAAAAAGTTTTTTAATCTTTAGTGTTTAAAGCTGTAAAGCTTTCTAGACTATATATATTCTAAAAATGCAGTCCAAACCTGGAGTTGACCTTGTTTTCCTACAGTAACAAGAATAATCTTCACCAAATTTAGGGGAGTAAAATTCAATATTCCCCTACCATGATTTGTAATCATGACTAACTGACATGTAGTCATGTCTCTTACCAACTGAGCTAAAAAGTGACAAGTTTTACATATCTACCAACACTTACATTAGAAATACGCAAAGGCTTATTTCATTCAAATAGATAAACATATCAATAAAATTAATATTTCCCTATCATGATTTGAAATCACGACCAACTGAGCTAAACTGACAAATCTTTCATATCTACTGTATTTATATTACCAATACACGAAGGCATATTTCATTCCAATAAATAAATACATTCATACATAAAAACATTTATTTTTCATAATTTTCTATTTATTATATATACAATAAAAAAGTTGTAGTAATCAGCATCAGTCAAAATGAAAGATGGAGTGAAGTTTGATCATGCAGCAGCCAGGCATATATAATTAAATAATTGTTTAATCTAAGCGATGTATTTATTTACGCAGAATTCCCCATCCACCAGAGTGTTCTATTCCTAAGCTGGAAGAGCATTGCATAAGCTTATAATGAACAAATTACCTCACTTAAAGAGTGCTCAACCCTGAATAAAGGAGCATTAATTATGATAATAATTAAATAATTGGGTCATCCAGACAGCTGTTTGGTTGTATTACAACTCTTCAGTGTGGCTATAGACTATCCATTATCCCATCCAGTACCACGAGGTAGGATCAAAATCTTCGCTTCAGACCCAGAGGCTGGCATCTTACAGTCAGTAAGGTTGAATATAAGCAATATATTTATTCACACAGAATTCCACATCCACCAGAGTGCTCTATTCCTAAATTGGAAGAGCATTGCATGTTTGGAAAGCTTTACAGCTTTTAGCACTAAAGATATAAAAGAACTTTTAATTCATGTCATTTCAGTCAATCATTTTCAAATATCTGTTGATGCAATGAATGAAAGTTTTTTGTTGGGTTTCATGTTTTACACGGAATCAAATATTACATTACTGTTTATGAATTTCTCTTGTGAGGATCATCAGTTGTCTACCATGTAAATGTTTCGAGAGTCAAAAAACAATATACATATACATCCTAGAAAACTCTTAGAACATAAAAAGTCTCCAAGTATTAGAAGCAATTCTAATTAAAACAAAGCAACCCCCCAACATCTCACATGAAATAGGTGCCAACATTCTCAAGTGTTGTGGTGACCCCTATATTTTCAATCAGGAATTAGATACAAAACCCTTCTTTTAACTATCTAAAACATCACTTCCTATGATGACTTCATATGAAACCCATAGATGTACGAGGTCAGCTGCTTATTTGGCCCTGGCTTTCGAGCCAGTAATCTTATTTTCCTTCCCTTCTCTTGCATATGGTCAAACGCTTATCAGGCCCAGGCATCCCGAGCTGGTTATCTTCCTCAATTAATGGATTACTTTTCCCACATTTTGTTGGGCAGCGATCGCTTAAAAATTTTGAATTTTGAAAAAAAACATACGTGAATGCTTCTGGACACTAATTGAATAATCAATTTAGCATAGACTCACATTGCAAATTGACCTCCCCTCCTCCCCCACTAAAAATGTTCATGTGATACATAGACAACCAGCCAGCTGGACTGACTTGAAGACTGATGAAACAGAGTATATTTAGCGTGAATATACATTGTAGATTGACCCCCCCCCCCCGCATCTAAAAATTAATTGGGAACGGGGGGAGGGGTTCATGAGAATCATCTACACAAAAAAAGGAGTAAATGTTTAAATTTCCAGTTCTCTAGCTCCATTGGTATGGCCTGTACACACAGTACATACATAATCAGCTAGATCAACTTGAAAACTGAAGAAACCTATTTTGACAATTTTGGTCAGTGTTCTCCAACTCATCCAGATAGACGCTACAGTTTTGAATGAAGTTGAAAGTGATGGCCACACTTATTGAATTTACTCCTGACTGAAAAGCAAGCGTCTTATATAATAGATTAAAAACAAATAATCTCCTTGGATGTCTTAATCTATTGACCATCATGTCATGTAGAGTCAATTAAATCCTTTGAATTTTGAGCATAATACATAGATCTCATATATATATATATATACATATATATATATATATGTGTGTGTGTGTATGTGTGTGTGTGTGTGAAATATCCGTAAATGGACTATCTATATCTGACAGAATGTGATAATCATGAAGACATTTTTAGTACAAATATTTTGCCTGGCACCGAATTTACTTGGTAGCAGATTAAGTTTAGTGTGTATCTACCTTGGAAACAGCCATATACATAGGCTCTGCTCTTACCAACTGAGCCAACGATACCCTCATGGCAAGATAAGAATGTGAGGATGTACTTATATTACTCATTTCTCTATTTAGGATCGTTGGCACAATTATTCATAGATGTTGCTCCTTATGCTGACAGTATGAAAAATCAGTATATCCTATTTATATGACAGATTCTGATAATGATAAAAATATGTTCTAATAATTATCATACAAGACAAAAAATCATTTGTAAGACCCCAGCCCAAATCAAGACAGGTAATACTATATATATATATATATATATATATAACCCTCCAGCCTGAACAATGGAGTTTTGAGGTAAAGTGCAACTTGCCCAGGGTTGATCCCACTCTTTAAAGTAAGAGTTTGTATTCTATGGTCCACCAATGTGACATAAATAGGAGCAAGGTCCTTAGATTGTAAGTTTGACAGGAAAGTCCTTTTCCTGACTGATGCAAGCCAGCCATTGGGATGTGTCACCCTTGGTGGGAGTATTCCAACAGTAAAGCTGACCTGTGGATTAGATCACAGGATGGGAATATCCCATAGCTGGTTGATGCCAAGCTAGCTATAGAGTTCTACCATCCCTTTAAAAGAGAATCAAGACAGCATGGCTGCCTGCAACTTCAGGCACAGATTTACATGATAGCATGGATGCTTGCAACTTTAGGCTCAGATCTGCAAGATAGTATGGATGCCTGCAACTTTAGGCTCAGATATACAGGATAGTAAAGCTGCCTGCAACTTCAGGCTCAGATTTACAGGATAGCATGGATGCTTGCAACTTTAGGCTCAGATCTGCAAGATAGTATGGATGCCTGCAACTTTAGGCTCAGATCTACAGGATAGTATGGATGCCTGCAACTTCAGGCTCAGATATACAGGATAGTAAAGCTGCCTGCAACTTTAAGCTCAGATCTGCAGGATAGTATGGATGCCTGCAATTTTAGGCTCAGATCTACAGAATAGTACAGCTGCCTGGAACTTCAAGCACAGATCCTAAATATGAAGACAATAACAAAAAGTTATTTGCAAGACTCCAGCCCACATCTGAATAGTTAACCTGATATACTGATTATATATTTCATACAAATGCAAATACTGCTATAGAAATAATTTGTCACTGCTTTAGAACATCAATTGATTATTTCTTTTAAACTAAAAAGGAAGGAATAAATCCAAATGTTTCCGTTAAATGTATTTCACTTATGTCATTCTATTCCTCATTTTCAACTATTCAAGTAAACAATTTCCAAGAGTGCATTCATTTAAATACACATCAGTCTTTCTAGTTTGTTTTTTTTGCATTAATTAATTTTTTTTCCTAATTAAGTAGATATTCCAAGAAGTACATTTTGATTACCAAAACAATATTCTCAATCAATACAACATCTGACTTTTAGATGGATTTTTTTTTAAATTCCTGTTTCAATGTGTTTATTAGCCTATTTTAATTAATTCGAGGAGCTATGTTCTAGGATTATACTTACTGACACTTGCATCTGCCCTGCAGTGACTAACAGTATGACCCATCTGTGCCTGGGCTTACAAACTTGCATGTACACTACTTATTTCAATATTTACACAAAACTTTTAATTAAGCAATGTATGTATATACGCATACATGCAGTGAGTTCCATCCCCACTGGGTGTCATATACTTGTGGCTTGATTGATGAGACTAAGATTTGTACGAAGACCCCTCACTGTGGTGCTATATTTATCAAACTGGTCTCACAAATCATTACTATTGAATAGTGTGTTCCATCCTCAAAGTTATAGCCAAATTCAAGTTTTTCTCTCTAATCCACCTTAATGTTCCAATTATCATTCTCTCCAGACTTCATCCATTTTTTACAATTTTATCCACGTATAACATTCTGACAATTGATTCTTGATATAAGTTTCATTTAGTCTGCCACAAGGTCAGGGGAAGGGAATTAGTAGGAAGAAATTTGTGTTCTGCCAATCTTTGGGGACAACTTTCCCGCCTCTGAAATCAATGTTTAAAATTGTGGCTTTTGCCTGGATTCAAGTAAACTTTGCTTCAACTGAATGTCATTTCCATTCATAATTATCTGATATAACATTGTCATTAAACATTGAGATATTTTGATAGTGATGTGGATGAACATAATAATATTTTGATGATCTTCTAAATACATTCAATACAGTTTATTTGTGAGTTTCTTTCCCTTTTGTTGTTGAGTTCATCATCATCATCAGTCTTTTAACGTCCATCATTAGATATAGACATTTCCCAGGATTTGCCACTCTTTTCTATCATGGGTGTCACGGAGCCAGCATTTCCTGAATTTGTCTCATTCATCTCTCCATCTTGTGTTCTATCGGCCTCGGTTTCTCATGTGATTTCTGCGGATCCATGTTGTGAGTCGTGATGTCCATTGGCTGTCTTTCATACTTGCAACATGGCCTGCCCATTGATATATTAGTTTTTTTTTAATAGTTTCTATGATATCTCGGATTCCCATTTTCTCCCTTATGTACTGTGCTGTCTTGTGATCTCTTTGTGTAAGGTTGAGTATGATTCGCTAATGCATATGCTGCATGCTTCTTTGTTTGCAGGTTTGTCTCTTGGTTAGGTTCCATGTTTCAACTCCATAAGTGACTATCGGGAGAATGCATTGGTTGTATACTCTTCTTTTTAGGATTATTGGGATCATCTGGTCTTTGAAAGTTGAGCTCGCTCTGCCAAAGGCTTGCCATCCCAGAGTGATTCTTCATTTGATTTCCTCCTCTTTTGAGGGTTTCATGGAGATTCATTGTCCTAGGTAGACGTTCTGGTCTACCTTGCCGAGTTTTGCATATTTTATCTTAACAGTTATGTTTTTATTCTCAACATGATTGTTGCACATGATTTGTGTTTTACGGAAGTTCATGTGTGGGCCGACTGTTTTGCTTTCTTTGTTTAGTTCATCTAGCATTAGTTGGAGGTCATGAAGGTTCTCCGTGAGTTACATTCACCCTTAACAATTTAAAATTGTCTGATGTACAAGGCTATTTATATGTTCAATATGGAGAGAGATATACAAAGCTTCAATATGTATATAAAGAAAGAGATAAAGGTCATCTCCATTCACACAATTTAGAACAAATATAGAAAGAACCCAACTGAGCATCTAGCTATTTTCATTTCCGTATAACCTGTAAGGTCAGACAATAGGAAGCCTTAGCATTTTCTTTCCCAAATTAGCTCTGCGGAAGCATATTGCAGGGAAATATCAAATATAATTTTCCTTTAAATCCAGATATTTTCTGACCATGAAACAATGTCTTCTTGGTTTGCTTTTTATTGCTGTTTTTTTCCAAAGTTGTGTTTACAAGCCAAAGCAGCTAAAAAAATAAATCAAGGTTCTCTTCACCATTGAAAATTAACATTGAAATAGAGGTAATAAAAAAATAACTGCTTTATGGAACCCACTCACGCTGAACTTAGTAAATATCCCTTTCTACATCTATGTAGCCAGCTTGGTGGCCAAGATAATTGCATATTCCTCTTTGTTACATTCATGTTTAAGAGTCCAATGTAACAGACAGAGAAACGAACATTATGTATGTAAACGTGAATTTAGGTGTGTATATGCTATTCCTTATGAAAATAAAATAATTTTCCTGATCATTTGTCTGACGGAGTTTTTAACTAGAGTAAATGAAAAGATTTTGTGCGGGAAATCTTTGGCTGAAATATTAACTTTGAAATTCAAAATCTAGCCTGCTCTGGATTTGAACTGCGAATGTTAATACAGCAATCAACCATGCTACCTTTAAATCTCAATGACATCATATTTGAGATAATTGATCAGAAAAACCTCAGTAGCATGCCTTAGTCTCATGAGACTATAAATCCGCACCCTGAAAGTCTTGCTTTCAGTCACTCCAGGGCGCAAGCCTGGGCAGGGTTGTGTGAAAGACAAGCGGTTGCTAATGCAGTAAGTCTTTCCTCTCCTTGTATTCATGATGGGCAACTGACAAGATGGCTTGGAACTAGTGTTATTGCAGAAGTTACAAGACAATATCAGACTGCTTTAGGGACTCTAGAGTCGTCATCCTCGAAAACTTGTTGCCTCCCAAAGCTAGAAAATCTAGTCTACCCTGCCTTCATTCCTTTCACGAGAGCATTAGAGTGAAGCGAATATAAACAGCCTCAACTGGACTTTCAATTCAGCTTGCAGAATCCGTCGTTCAAAATGTTAACCATTACACTACTCGTACCTCCACAATCAGTAAAACCTAACCAAACTTGAAAAAAAAAAGAAAGATTTCTACAATCTTCAAACAAAGGGAGGAGAAAAAGAAGCCATGGATTAATTACGGAAATCTTTATCGCTCAAAGACTAAATTTGTTTTTATTCCAAAATTCAGCAAAGAAAACCAGCTTATCTTTTGATGTCATATTTTTTTTTTCATTCATCTTAGGGAAAATGCTGTAAGACTTCAAGGGGAGATAAGCAGGTGACAATTTTATTCTTTTATCTCAAGTTAATGCACGACAAACACCAAGTGCAGCTGACACACGTAGGGCCTGCTGTACCAATACTCGAGCATGACATGAAGAGGAAGTTACCAGATTATTTCCAGCTCTTTCTTAGTTCCTTAACTTCAGACAATCTTTTTATCTTGTGAATAATCAATGACCAAATTGACAACTCAGAAGAATTGGATTTACAAGACACTGTTGAGGGGGCAGTTTGAGAGAGAGAAATCAGCTCTCAAGATATGGACTGGAATCAGCAGATGGAGAAAAGTGTTGGGAATTCAAAGAAAACTTGGAGCCAATCAGTTAAGAATGGGGCAAAGGTGGTTGGACTGACATTGGCTCAGCTGAGGGGAGTTTCCCAGAACCAAGTTCACTGGCATGGTATGGTTAAAGCCTTATCATCCACAAGGAGCTAACAAGAATAAAGATTAAATGTCAATCGGCATGGAGCGATGATTATCAAGCTAATCTCACAAGCCATTCTTAACCAGGAATATAAGTGATCTTATCACATATCACGAAATTGTTTTCATTAGACTCTCAACCACCAGAATTCAATGTTCTATTATACATGTAATGATTACAGTAAATGAATGTTTTTATTCATTTGTTTTAAATAAATATGGCACAAAAGGACATGCTGCTAGGAAGACTGTTGCACCACTCAGCACTTGAAATTCTGGCTTTATCCCGAGCATGGCGTTCTGGCTTGGACAAAAGTGCTGACAGTGCCATTATTTTTGATCAATCAGACAGAAGTGCAGACATAGCAGAATGATTGTGCAATCACCCAAAATATTTTGTTTTATCACGACAACAGCGATGATTTTATTCAAATGACAAAAGACAACCTCTTCCTCTTCTTCTCCATTCCCCTCAGGATCTTTCAATGAAAAAAAGATAAAAGGGCAACTGTGTTTCATAATAGGAAATGAATAAATCATACCTTAACTCTTTGAATAGGATTAGTTTTTAAACAAAAATTTCAACTACAATCATTGTGTATGGTACGTTTGGACTATCTTCCTTGTCTATATATTCATTTATTCACAACATTTCGTCCATATACCCACTGGCTTTCATCAGGTGTTCTCTGTTGAAGAACGCTTGATAAAAGCCGGAGGGTATCCAAACGAGACGTTGTGAATAAATGAATACATAGACGAGGAAAATCACTTGGTTGGTTGGTTGGTTAGTCGTTAATCAACAGAAAGAGGAAGGAAAGAAGTGTGATGTCATTAAAAGGTGTAATGTTAAAAAACATCTCTTTCGATCAATTTTATTTTTACCCTATGCTATGATATCATAAAAGAATACATGAGGTTTTTGTATTAGAAAAAAGCTCAAAATGGCCATTTACGATTTTTATTGAAAATAATACTCGCAGATATTCCCAGATAGCAATATTTTACAAGTATGAGAATTAAATGACTCACAGAAAGATTACTTGCATTTCATTATCCTCCTCCTCCTCCTCATCATCATCATTCTGATACTACTACCATGGATGGTGGATGCATCGTTGAACTTATGGTTCTTGTTTTTTAATATTCCCCGCGAAATAGTGTATGGGGGGATTATATGCCTTCAAATACTGTATATCAAACGATTATTTGGGCACAGGGGTTGAGGATGAAATTAAAATTGTACAACTAATTTGAATAAGATGAGATCATCTGACTTTCTGCATCATTGAGAGAAAAATAATTACAAACAATTTTCGGGCAAAGTTAATTTATTTTGCATAAAATTTGCCACAAATACCAAACTCTGCTTTGTCACAAAAAAAAAAACATGGCAGTGATGGGGTTGAACAAATTGGAGACATTTGTAAACCTGCAGGAAATGCATGGAGAAGACGGAGAGACATGAAATGCAAAAGCTGTAAATTGATGAAATTAATTTGATTTTTCAGCCTGAGAGATTCCCATAATTCCAAACGAGGAAAAGGAACTAAAAATAACAAATTTGAATAACAAAAAACATCTATCAATGTTATCATCATCACCCATCCTTCTGACAACCCAGTGAAGATATTTTTAGGTCAATAAGATCATTTTTAGAGCAATATGTAGGTCAATTTGAGGATTTCTCCTCCAACTG
>OY735224.1:25788882-25989636 GCA_963457665.1 Thysanoteuthis rhombus | reverse complement strand
ATAGACTAACAGACAGAGGGGAAGAGAGGAAACTGGAAGTAGAATAAGATGTATAAATCGACTGAGGGGAAGAGAGAGAACGGGAGTGAGTATAAGTCAAATACACTGACAGAGGAAGGGAGAGGGATACTGATAAATAGAAAGAGGGGAAGAGAGAGCGAGGGAGAGGGAGACAAGCAGAGGGGCAGCGAGAAAGAGGAAAAGAGAATGAGACGGATAAACAAACAGAGAAAAAGGGAGGAAGAATGGATAGATAGATAAAAAGACAGGAGGAAGAGAGAGGCAGAGACAAATATTGAGACAAACAGGAAGAGGGAAGGAGAAAGAACAAGACAGACAAACAGAGAAAAAGAGAGAGGGGGAATGCAAGAGTGAGATAGGCAGGAAGACAGATGGAGGGAGATAGAACAAGAAAGACAAACAGAGAAAAAGAAAGAGGGGGAATGCAAGAGTGAGACAGACAGGAAGACAGAGGAAGGGAGAACGAGACAGACAAACAGAGAAAAAGAAAGAGGGAGAATGCAAGAGTGAGACAGACAGGAAGACAGAGGGAGGGAGGGAGAACAAGACAGACAAACAGAGAAGAAGACTGAGGGGGATGAAAGAGTGAGACAGACGAATGCGGAGAGAGGGAGAGATGGGAGGAAAAGCGGGACATAGACAGAGGGATGGGGAGGCAGAGTCTGAAGAAGCATCAGATTCCACAGATTATGAATGTTACACTTAACCTTTTGATTACAATCTATGATGAGATCTTGTTATTCATTCTATTTGTATGACCTCCGTTTAGGAATCAATTTCCCAACACACGAAATAATCAATTCAACTACACCACCATAGAGAGATGATCAAAAAGCATATCTCACAAGCCACTGCAAGTTAGTTAGATTCTCACTGAGTGCTCAACAATTCTTGTACTGTGGCAGATGAGCTTGAAATTATTCAATACCTACATACATTTAGGTGCCTTATTGCTACTGCCACCCCCACATCCCCTGTTTATCAATTTGGGAAAAAATTTTGATACCCCCCACCCACCTAGCTCTCATTAGGAACCTCCTTGATTAATTTTCCAGAGTCAATCTCTAATATCCCTGCCTCATAGTTGGAAGTGAAGGGACTGCAGATCTGTTAAAATTTTTCCATTAAAAGACAACTATTGAACAATGCAAGGGGGAGAACTTGGTTAACCAAGTTTAATTGTATCTGCTAATTTCAGTGATTTTATAAATTTTATACTACCAAAATACTTTTCAGCTTAATTTCCCTTTGAGAACAAGAGAATTTCCTTGTTACTGTCAATACTATGGGTTTTTACCTCCAGTGTGCCTACCTCATCCATACTATAAATCTTCCTCAAACAACTTTGTTTTGTTCATATCCCTCTAAATTGTGTCAGTGGCCATAGTTCCCCACCGCAGCCCACTTATTAATTTGTGTCAGATTTTCCAATACCCAGCTCATTAAATTGTGTCAGAATTTCCATGGTCTTGAATAGATGGTATTCTTGACTAATAAAAGAAGAGATTAAAATCATGTGATTTCCCTCATAAAAAAGTCAGATTTATGGGTGTACAGGAATTTAAGGGGGACAGAGGGTTCGATCAGCCTAAAATTTTACACAGATTAAAAACAAGTACCAACTTTCAGTAGAAAGTCTTTATCGATCAAAGATACTCTGTATAACTCACACAACATGCAATTTAAAATCAATAGAGTTTCATGCCTTCCTTTGGCAGCAAAAACATCAACTGCACAAATTTTCCTCACGATTTGCTCTAATTTGGGAGGGCAGTTGCCCTCCCAGGTCAGCAGCTTGTACACCTGTAGTCTGATCAGCCCAAAGCATAATATAAGTGGTCAGTAGTCAGCAGTGATTAATCTGAGAGCATCTCAGCATTTTTACATCAATGTCAGTTTTAATTCGAAGTTCTTGGCTGACTGGATGGACTGCAAAACCCACCTGTGTTGATTGGAATGGCTGCTTATAGCCAACATCTACCAAATCCAACCTTACTACAGCAGATTCAATATTGGCTTTCATCAGTTTAAGTTAGGCGGAGAGGTCACATTCCGCACGCGTCTCTTTGTGTTGCATATGCAACATCAGAGTATGCTAACTTCAAATAAAACTTAACATTCATAATAAGAAAATATGTGCAAGACAAAGAAAACAATTTTAGATTCTTTCAGGATTGCAACATCTCTATTATTTGGAATGCCAACATCAGCATCTAGTATTAAGAGTTTATCGGCTCAGCAGAGCATGAATCCACTATGTTCCACTCCATTGAGATTTTCAAATGAGTTCATTTGAAAATCTCTGAGTGAAACAGTAAATTTACGCTGTAATGAGTTCATGAACTCAAAATACTAATATTTATATATATATATATATATATATATATATATATATATATATATATATATATATATTCTTCCAATTTCCAATCCCATTGTGCTCACTTCCTGGTTTGTAAGTAAGTTTTCACATCGTAAACTCTGATGGTACTGGCATTTTGAAAAATTATGTTCTTGCTCTGCTTGAGCTCCTCAGCAGATGATTCTAAATAGTGTTGTACATATATATATATATATATATATATATATATATATATATATATATATATATATATATATATATATATGTGATATGCGGTTAGTAGCTTTTAGTATTTTTTTTCACTAGAATGCACAAGGGAGAAAGTGATACTAAAAAGCACACATTAGATAGTAAAAACAACTAACCATATATTCCCTCAACATGTACAAGACTACCCAGAACCATCTGCTGGAAAGTCAAGTAGAGCAAAGACATAATATTTGAAAAGGCCAGAATCATCGGACAAAGTTTATAATGCAAAAACTTACTTAGAAACCAAGAAGCAAGTACTATGAGATGAGGAGTTGAAAGAATAAACCAAATACAAATAAGAAGATTACAATATGAAGAAATACAGTTAGTCATTCAGAAGAAACTGTTACATAACTACGTCTTTTGGCAGCAGGCCATGTTGGGGGTGATCAGTCAAAACATTAGATGAGGGGATCATCAATGAATAAAGTACTTCTTTCACCTTTTCTAGGGCATAATCCCTAATGATTTTTTTTTAAAGCCGGAGGACCGATTTAGCATAAACATACATT
This sequence comes from Thysanoteuthis rhombus, assembly GCA_963457665.1. Classification (NCBI taxonomy): domain Eukaryota; kingdom Metazoa; phylum Mollusca; class Cephalopoda; order Oegopsida; family Thysanoteuthidae; genus Thysanoteuthis; species Thysanoteuthis major. The sequence goes on along the minus strand of OY735224.1, from coordinate 25,986,489 downwards.
GCAAATTGTAAAATATCCCCCTCCCCCAATGTATAATGGTTGAGGGGTGAAAAAAGCAAAACAAACATAAAAAGTAAATGAGCAGATGTTTTGTGCAGCCTGTGCACGTCACACATACGTATTTAGCCAGCCAGACCAACATGAAAACTGAAAAAACCTACTTTGACAGTTTTGGTTCATGGTTTCTTTTATATATATATATATGTATTTAAAAGTACATGTATGTGTGTGTGTATTAATGTATACACGCGCATGTATATAGACACTAACCCATTAAGTGCGGTAGGAGGTAATAATTAATAGTTATCTGTTGCAAGATGAAAGCTCTTGTCTATTGCAAGTTGTCCATTCTAAGATAGAGGCTCTGACAGATAGAACCGAGATACCATCAATCAAAAGAAAATGGAAATTTTCATTTTATAGCCATAGAACAGCACTGATGGAGATTCCTGTCATTCACAGTTAATGGGTAAACGGTTATATAAGGGTGCCTGATGTCCTGTTGTGGCACTCGGTCTGACTGTGCCCCGCCCCAGCAAATACTTTTTAAAAATTCATTACATCATTTTTTTTTTAGATTCTTTTCCAATTTTTCTGGATCCTCAAGTATATTGCATCCCCAAACTCTGGAACAACCTCCCCTCTGTGTGTGTGTGTGTGTGTGTGTGTGTGTGTGTGTGTATGTGTATGCAAAAATGTGAGAATTCATCAAAAAAAGCAAATAATTGAAAAAAAAATCATGGCAGTTTAACCAACATTCTGCTCATTTGAGACCAAGCAGGGGAGATTCCCATGATTCCAAAGAGGGGAAAAAATCTACTAAAAATATCAAATTTGAATAACAAAAAAAAAACACCCATTAATGCTGATTCATCAACAACTTCTCCTTCCAGCACCCCAACCAAAATTTTTAGGTCATTAAGATGCATGCATATCATTTTAAGGCGGAGTTCTCTTCCAGTAGGTAGTTTCCAGTTTTAAAGATTTTATTGATATCTCTGTCCCATAATAGTTGTTACATTTAGCATATGAAATGATCATGCGAATATAATCCTTATGGGACAAAGGTAGTGTTATTATTATTTTGAGTTTTTCTCCAACTGTCTCACCTTTCTCTCAATGATTCCAAAAGAGAAAAGTGAGTAGGTGGAGATTATTTGTTGGCATCAGTACTGAGAGGGAGGAAGAGAGAGTGAAACAGACAAAGGCAGAGGGGAATAGAGAAGGTAGAAGGAAGAGTGAGGCAGACAAACAGAGAAGAAGAGAGAGAGAAAGAGAAAAAGATTTTGCGAAGAGTGAGAGATAAACAAAGAGGGAGGAAGAGCAAAGCAGATGAACAGAGACAGAAGGGGAGGAATGGAGACTGAGGAAGATGAATAGACTGGGGATGGGGGAAGATGGATACAGATAAACAGAGAGTCGGGGAGAGGGTAGTGAGAGAGATTGAAACATTTGTCTGATTCTATTGATTATGAATTTCTTTTAACTCGATATTATTTTAGTGGAGGAGAATTTTCAGGCTGAATTTTACAGATGAGACGTCTGGAAGTCTCCAAATAGAAAAAAAAAATGTGTTTTCTGGATGAGTTTACAACTTGTTACAAAATAAATTTCATACTTGAGATGTTTTGAAGATGAATAAAACACACGAGAAAAATTAGAACTTGGTTAATTCTGTTTTCTGCGCTGTTGATTACAATATACCATATATCCATTTATACACACACACACATATATATATATATATATATATATATATATATATGAGAATAAAATGATAATATCGGAAGGCTTTATAAGACAAATGATTCTTTATTTCAATTTTTTGCCCCTACCAATCTTTGTCAAGAAAATAGAGTGCTCAAGCCATTAATACAAAACAATGGTTTCTTGTAACACCATATTTTCTTGACAAAACTTGGTATGAATAAAACTTTGAAATAAAGAATCATTTGTCTTAAGAAGCCTTCCAATATTGACATTTTACTCTCATTATTGTCAGAGTGACCATAAATCCATACCAATATATACACACACACACACGTATATATATGTATATATATATTTGTATGTGTGTCTTCCATATGTTCATGTATATGTATATAGTCTAGAAAGCTTTACACACTAAACATTAAAAAACATTTTCAATAGATTTTTTGTGTCACTTCAGTCACTCATTTCCCAACATCTGTCAATGCAATTTATGTAATTTTCCAAGGTGTTTTCTCCCTTCTTCCCCATTACTTTGTTATTATATATATATGTATATATATATATATATGTGTGTGTGTGTGTGTGTATGTGTGTATACATGTTTATACATGCATAAACTCGCACACATGACAAAATTCAAAGAATGTTTCTCCAATGTTTTGACATATCTTCAAATGGAAAAACTAGATTTAGATCATGGATGACTAAATTTTGCATTTTAGACCTTAACACATAACATTCTACAACATATCCATTTATACACTCACACACACATATATATATATATGTATATATATATATACATTTTTATACATACACATGTATACATATGCACGAGTATGCATATATATGTATATATATGTACAAAATAGATAATTTTTCTCCAATATTTTGACATATTTCTTCAAATAGGTAAACTATGTTTCCATAGTTGACTAAATTTTTGCATATTAGTCCATAAGAAAAAACACAATTGATTTTAGCAGGTTTATGCAAAAGAAATAGACAAAATTGATTTCTGAATCTTAAATATATACATATAATAGTTAATCCTCGTGGAAAAAAAATTCACAGATATACAGGTTTCACCCCTATCTGAAAGTAGGGTTTTATGATAAAACACTTTGTACACCAAAATGGCATGGAGCGAACAAGAAATTACCATTAATTAACATGGTAAAATTCTTTGAGCATCCCCTGACTCTAAAATAGCAAGGATGGTATGTCAGGCTGAGTGATCTGAGTTATGATGGTTGGAGGTACGGGAGACTAGGATGTAAAAGACAGAGGATGAGTGTGTGTGCTGCCACTATAAACATCGTCAGTTGTTAGACAGAGACCTTCCTTACCTCAATACCGCGGGTGTCATGAAACCAATACTTCTCTTGCATTTTGTCAGGTGATGATCACTAGAAATGTCCTAATTTTCAGAAAAAAATGTGAATGTTGGTGATTGAACCCCCTCCTATTTAAAACTTGGGGTTAGGAGTAAACAACCATTTTTCTCTAGACATAACAAGGAGTAGATGTTGAATTTTCAGCCCTCTGGCACCATTGGTAACGCCTAAACAAGTAATAGATTAATAGATAGATAGATAACCAGCCAGCACATTCAAGAAACTTATGTTCTGGTTGAAATTGACAATTTATGATATCTGTGGATCCCAGAAAAAATTGTTCTTATTCTTCATTCCATGTTGAATGTGACATCTGACATATCAGCCTGCTGTTTGGTCAACCATAACTCAAGCAATGCTGTCTCCAATGGCTGCAGTATTTCAGCTACAAAAAGTCTAAAGAAAACATTGATTTTAATCCATTTGGAAATGTTCATTCAAGCATTTTTCCCATTAGAAACTATCACTAGAACTGTCAACATAAGCTTCTTCAGTTTTTGAGTTGTGCCAGATGACTACATATGCATGTATCATGAGTACACCCATGGAGCTAGAATTGGAAAAAAAACATATACTTTTTATTATGTCTAGAGACCACAAAACAGCACAGTACATCCGGGAAGAGGCAAGAGTCAGGGACACATAGAATCCATTAAAAATCTCAAATGGCAGTGGGCTGGCCATGTTGCATGAATGGAGGACAACCGATGGACATCGCGACCCACGACACAGATCCCCTAAGATCACATGCAGAACCGAGGCCGGCAAAATATTAGATGGAGAGATGAACTAGACAAATTTAGAAAGTACTGGCTCCGCAACGCCCATGATAGAGAAGTGTGACGAATCCTGAAAAAGGTCTATGTCCAATGATGGGCATTAAAAGGAGGAGGAGGAGGAGGAGGAGGATGATGTCTAGAAAAAAAAGTTTGTTTTTTTTCTTAATTTCTCCCCTAAATAGATTTTTAGAGGGGAGCTTCAATTTGTCATCTACATCTACGCTAAATTGGCCCCCTTTTTTTGTGTCTGGTAGCATTTGTGCTTATTTTTTCAGAATTTGGACATTTTTAGTGATCATTGCACAATAAAAATCTAGAAAAGTAACTTGTCAATTGATCTCTCCATTTTCCAATATATCCAAAGTGATCACCCCCAACATGGCATACAGCCAAAAGATGTTGGTCACATGATGGTTTCTTTTGAGATCTGTTTCTATCTGATATCATGTATGCTTCATTTCGCTCACCAGAAAAAATAAGTTTTCTGCCATTTTTCTATAAATGTCTAAAGGCTGATAGAGAAAATCTAGATAGAATACATTTTTGATGAAATCTTTTTTTGCAATATATTTTCTTTCAATAAATCAGCTATTTCTAGTTGAGCAACCTGATAATTTATCTGGTATTTGAAACTAACCAGATACATTGATGGGAACAGAAAAATTGGGTTCCCTCTGGCAAAAGGTTTTGTAGATTTTCTACCCAGTGCATGCATAACATTTAAGCTGATTTTGCAAAAGATGTATGTTTGCTTATAAAGCCACCTGGTTGGAATTCAATTAACAAAGCCTGGTGGTATCATGACATACGGCTGCAGGGCTCTGAATAAGCAGTAATGATCCTCCAACCCAGAAACCATACTTGATTCCAGAGTAATTATCTGATAAAGACTTTGTTGTATATATATATATATATATATATATATATATATATATATATATATATATATATATATATATACATATATGTGTGTGTGTGTGTGTGTGTGTGTGTGTGTATATAGATGACAACAAGATTATAAGTTACATGAATCTATTTCATGACTTTATAGCACAAAATTATTGTTCTACTACACTTATCAGGTGGAATTCTGCTGATATGATTTACAATACCAAAATATTAGAAATATATAAACCTGAAAAAATGCTGTGATTCTTTACATAAGGATAGATTTTACAAGCATATTTTAGTATTGATGAATTTATTGCAAACAAAATCTATTTTCCAGTTGATATTATACATATTTTCTGTTTTTTTTTTTTTGATGATTTAAAACAATAAGACAACAGAATTAGCTAGAAAACTAAAATGAGGTAGTTGTAGTAGTAGCAGTGATATTACAAATGGCATTTGCCTGCATACATTTAGCAAACACTTAGAAAATAGACTGTTCCTCTGTCTATCTTTATGTTTGCAGTACCCTTTTCCTCTCTTTCTGTTTTGCTTTAACATGACAGAAAACCAATAGATAAACAAACAAACAAAAAAATTGACAACGGGTTAAAATTAGTACTTACCTCATTCAATTTCTAAATCATAGAATGTCTAATTTTTTCATGATATTTCCAAATATTAACATCTTCAGCACCAACATTTGTTTGGCCGACACGTCTAGGCCAAGAATAGGGAAATGTGGATCAGGCCTTCTTATATTGGGCAAGTTGGTTTGAAAGATGAAACTTTATAGTCAAAAAAGAATGATGGTGAAGTACAAATGTTTTACATAACCCCAACCTAATGTATCTAGTTGGAAGACTGCACTAATATTTGCTGATAACAGGGTTGCTACAGAGATATATTCCGATATATCCTCCCCGCCATTGCCTGGAAAAGTGACAGCTGATATCCATATCCCCATAGACTAAATAGTATCACTGTAAAGCAGGTATTAGAAACAGCACTGTGTGGAAGACATAATGGAGACAAGGCATGAATTTCAAAAAGGTTATGTTATGTAATTGATGTACTTCGGCACTTGACATATAATGCAGCAAAAAGGTTAATTTATATCATTTGGCGCTAAACATGCTGAAGAACAGTCATGCATCAAAGCTATCTTAAATATTTTGATACGCAGACTATCCATTTCTTTTTATCAATTTCTTGCCAGACTGTTGGACACATGTTTCTTCTTCTTTATCGCGACTTATAAAGATTGCACACCTGGTTTCCTCGAAATATTAGAAATTTCTTCTCTTTTTAACCGATACTGCTAATATATTACATGGTTTTGTGTGCTGATAGCTTTTATCTTGTGCTTTTCGATGGGAATTTGAGAGGCGTTTTTGTTTGATAAGAAATTGGAGGACTCTTGAGTTGAAGAGAGGATGATTACATGTATTTTAATGAGATCTTACAGGAAATTCAACAACTTCAAGATAGGATCACTTTCCTTTCTAATTAAAGGGTGTCAGAATGAGAGATCAGACGTTGAAATACTGAGCAAGATACCATGAAGTTAAATGGTTTAATTTCAAGATATTTGAACTTTGAATGCAGTCATTTAGAACACTGATTCCTATATAATGGTCATAAAGAGTCAAACAAGTTTTTTCAAGTAAGAAGTTTACCTACATCATGAAAGATGATGGCATGTATGAAATGTATGTATATACATATTGCATTTTTATATTGAGATTGAGCAATTAGCACTTATCAGAACTTCCAATTTGCTGGTTGGCTGCTTAGCTCAGTCGGTAAGAGTGGCATTGTGTTAAGATGGCCCCCTGGAGGACGCAGGTTTGATTCCTGCTGCAGCTCATTTCTTTATTGTTTATCTATTTACACTGTCTCGGCTGAGTTGCATGCTCTTCACCATATAAAAATGGGATGTCAGTTCAAAAAGAGTTCCAACTAAAAATGACATCTTTATGATTACATTGCATTTTATATAAATGGATAATAAAGATTTGCATTGCAGTGATAACAATATTCTGTTGACTACAAACAGATTTTTATTTTATTTTTTAACGTTCTTTAAATTCAGCATTTTTATTACATCATCAAAACGTAAAATTCTATTTTACCATGTCAGTTATTTCTCTCAGCATGACAGATGACGAATACACATTGCTAATCATTACGTACATGGATTTTGCATCATCAAAGATTGTGTTATCAATAAATGAACAAGCTGAATGATTCAGCTATCAATTATTGTATACAAGCCTTAAGAAAAATTCTGAAGACAAGAAAATGGGTTCCACACAAAATTACAGAAAAGACCATTGGTCTGCATTTGAACATTTGTCTTTATCTTCTCGCTTAACCTACAAAAAGCCATTTTTATGCACGATAATCGCTAGCAATGAAAAATAGCTTGATCATAAGAATCGAAACTAAAACAGTGGATAATTTCTGAACAGCTTTCAATAAATCAACCTTAATAGAATCTACTGGAGGAAGTAACTTGCTTCATTACTCTAAACCTGTCACCTTAAGATTACTACTTATTCTGCTCAAATCAAAGGACCTTTTCTGATCAGCGGTTCCAATAATTTGAAGACATGTAGAAATTTCTCAAAAAATTTATCAAATCAAAACCAGAATCATTCTTCTATGATGGAAGACACAATTTGACTGAAGGATAACATGAGATCATAGAAAGCTAGGAAAAGTACTTTGATGACAGAATAATGGTGTTATAAATTTACATGAATAAAAGATTCTATCAAAAAATACTGGAAATTTTTGAACCAATCTAACATTAATCCTTTTTGTGATGATCCTAACATAAGCAAAACTAAATGGGCTCTTAATATATAATGGCTGCTCAACCATCTCCATCTAATGTTGACTTTGTATTGTAGGTAAATGAATGATATTTGATTCATTCACTTGAGTTTTAATGGAGTGAAGATACAATTTTATTAATAATTATTGGCTGACTCATAAATCATGTTTCCTGTTAATCTCCAAGTCTATATTTGGCTTTAGTAAAATATAGATTAGATCTTCTGCAACCGTTGGCTCCAGTAGCTCAGGTCATACACAGACAGGCTTCCCAAGGTAAAAGGGATCCGAGTCCGAGTCTCACCTGGAGCTTATTCTTTATTTCTGATCCATGCTATTTAATATCACTGTTTAATGATAGTCTGGGTAGTTACAATGAAAATCAACTAAGAATAATCTGAAGGAAATAATGGTTATCATTATCAATTTTTGCTTTGTACCTTCATCTTAATCATTGTTGCTTTTTATTTTTTGGATTATTATTTTTTTTTTTTTTAAGAAAGAGAGAAACAAGGTCTTTTATCTAAAATCATCTTTAAAATACCACCACAAGATTTGGGCATTGTTGGTCAAAAATGACCATAAGGATAAAAAAAAAAAAAAAAAAAAAAAAAACACTTATTTGATTTTAAAAAAAAAAAAAAAAAATATTTAGATGGTACCTAGTGGTGTACTCATGCAAATTTTCGAGGGTGTAGCCCCAAAAATGTGACCAGGAGCATCCAATGACACTCAAAGATTAACAAAGAAAGAAGAATCTCTGATCCATTTGGCTGGTTGGTTGGGCAGGTCATTTGTGGGGCTACAGTGATTCTATGATGATTGGCAATGCTACATCTATTATTCATAAAAATTCCAAGTGTTGTTGCTTCTACTGCAGAAAATATTATGAATTATTAATACAACAATATAAAAATATAGGATCAACAAGTTTGTATCTTGCTTTAGTAAAAAAGTCCTTTGTTTCACATAGGCTTTCTCAAGAAGGGAATCTGAGAATTGGGAAGAAACATACTTTTGACATTAGATTATTTATCCTGAGGACGTATATTTCGTATTGTTTGTGACTGGGGTTTTGTGTTATTTTGAAACTTACAAGGAAAGGTAGATGTTTCTTCCTGCATGCTGTCTCATTGCCAGATAACTTGACAAAATGTCTAGTCACTGGTCTGCCATGATGTATGACAAAAAAGTTGTTTTCCTGTTTTGTTAACTCCTTGAGGAGCATAGGGCCTCAACCATATACTGTAATGTTGCTGTGGTGTTTTGTAGATTTTTCACAAGACGGAGTTGCAATCCCAACACTGAACCCTCCTCTTCTACCTGGGCTTCTGACCATTTTTTTTTTTCAGAGTAACCTTCTTTGAGATCAGGGATATACAAACTTGAGTTCCACTGACTCTTGGGTTCAGCAAAATAAAGTTACATTATCACAATGTACATAATAATCTTTTTCGTGAGGGAGGTTCTTCTGAGATGGAATGGTGAAAGGGTTTGTACATTGTAGCTGGTTACAGATAATCCTGATAGTTCTCGTTGTTCTGGTTGAGGAATGGGTCACACAAAGATGTTGGAGACGAAGGATTTTGTCTCCTCGTGGTTTGATGGTAGCAGCAATGTCACGGAAGATGTAGAAGGAGAGGAGGAGACGTACAAAGAGAATGCACACCAAGTATTAACACAGATGCGGTGATAAAACAAAGTAAAAAGAACACATACAAGTATTTGGATGGACAAAGAAGACATACATTTAATACAAGAACATTAATGACAAATGATGAATGAAAATGAAGTTCATTTAATGATAACATAAACATGATTGATCGTGTAAAGAGATTAGAAAAGATTGCGGAAGGTGGGAGCTTTGTTCTCATTGATAGTACTGGTGTCAGAGTTGAAGCAGAGTTGTGTGAACTGCTTGTAAATCCATATGGCTTGGATCGTACCAAGGAACAAATATGGAAACCAGACTCAGTGTGCGAGCCAAACTGCCAAGTTGTACGTGTGACTTGGGGGCTATTCTCTGACGCTGATAGACACTTGACAGACAGACCATGAAAGTCAGAGAACACAGAGTTTTGTCCATGCGTGTTTCCCAAAGTAAAGAAAATTAGGAAAGATCATTCTGACTATTGGATAGTTAGAAGCATTGCAATTTTATTCATGAGAGTGAGAGGTATATACGCGTTTGGAGCACGTGGTGATGACGCGGTTGTCTAACTACACCTAAGTGAGATGCCTCGACATCAGGGAAGTGAAATGGGCAAAGTTAGTACAGAGATAGGTCACAGTGGAAAAATGGAGATCGGATCGGCCGGGCGGTGAGCGAATAATGATCTTAGAGAGGAGGAAAGAGAGAGAGAGGAAGAGTAGCCGGCAACAGGTGCCAGGGTAAGAGGCATAACCAGCTAAGAGTGCTGGCGCCACTGAGCATTTGACCATGTGCGTCCAGGATTTTTATAGGGGTTGTCATAGGAAGTGATGTCTTCAATATCTAGCCAAAAGGAGGGTTTCGTTTCTAAACTAAAAGTATGTGGGTGCGCTACATCTTCATTACATGAAGGATTTCCTCATAGCTTCAACATGTCTTTATTTTATTTCTTCAACACAAAAAGTACTTTTTAGAAAGAATTAACAACATTTAGCTTTTTTTTTAATCAAAAACATCTTGGTTATTTATGTGATAATGATGCTGTTCAGTCATTCATATATTGATTTTTTCTCAGTCAGCTTCGTTCTTTCTTTTCCATTCAAGTGTGTATTCTCTATTTGGATTTGTACACATTTGAATAATTCATAAATAAGGCCAAAACCCAATAGTTACACACGCCTGCAAATATATACATGTAGAAAAGAAAGTAGTTCTTTGAAGGGGTTCCCTATAAAATGCTGTTCAGTCATTCATATGTTCGTTTTTTTCTCAGTAAGCTTCCTTCTTTCTTCTCTATTCAAGTGTGTATTTCCTATTTGGATTTGTACACATTTAAATAATTCATAAGAAAGGCCAAAACCCAATGGTTACATATGCCTGTAAATATATACAAGTAGAAGAGAAAGCATTTTTTTTAAAAGGGTTCCCCAAAGAATTCGATGATTGAAAAGGGTTCTGGAGTATTTCAAGTTTGGAGACCACTGTTTTAGATGGATCCGTGCATTTACAAAGTGGATTTGTGCAAAGTGAAGACAAACTGTCTCCATTGGAGTTTGAACTTGGTTCGTAGATTCAATTTTTTGTGCTGTCAACTATAAGGCCACCCACACATTCATTCTAATCAATAACCACCAGACTTATTGGCAACTTTTTCAGTTGGTCATGTTATGAATTGGAATCGATTGGCCAAGTATTTAATTGAAAATTGTTTTTGGTTTAAAAAACAAAAATTAATGATTTTTTTTCTCTTTAATTTGTTTCACTGGAATTCCAATAATGTCATCATTTGTGAAACTTTATCTCACGTTTTAGAGTGGAAAACAAACTTAATGGACTTGCTTTGTTTGTTGTTAAAAATAATTTCTGTGTGGAAACCTCCCACAACGTATGGATAATTCATTTTATCCTGTCATTTAGTGAAGCCAGGCTTTTTCTTCAGAGTTGAAATAGAACAGACTTTGGCTTCTTTTCTCACAGGAGAAATACATTGCATCTGAAGATTTGGCATTCCATAATGTCTGAAAGAACTTTTGTTACATTATTTCCACAAAATTGCCATTTGAGTGAAAAGATTTTGGTCCTCATTCAAAAAATATACATTATTCATTATTTCTTCCCGTTATCTCTTTTTGCTTACCTCTACCAACGAAGTCGGGAGAATTATATGTATTCACTCATGTTTGTCTGTCCATGCAATATCTTCAAGAGTTCTCAATGACTTTCAATGAAACTTGGCAAAAGGTTTGGCTAGGGAAGTATTGATTAAATATTGGGACGGATCCAGAGATTTTTTCAAATATATATTAGGGCAATGGTCTGGAATATGGAAATCACTCATGTTTTTCTCTTGTTCACACGATATATCAAAAAGTTCTCAATGAATTCTAATGATATTTTGTTGAAGAGCGGGCCATGGGCTAAGGGAGAATTGATTGAATTTGAGGATAGATTTGCAATTAAGAGATATTTTACAAATATCAAGACAATAGTCAATATGGAAAATCAACACATACAGTTATATCATCTGCATCAAAGCTATGTAAGAACTCATATTGATTCCTTTTTAGTGACAACGGCATTGGCAGAGGTGTGCGCTCTCTGAGTGCTTCCTAGTTATTTTCTATTATTAGACACCATCAACCAAAACAGTCAACATAGACTTTTTGCAGTTTTCAAGTTTGGCTGGCTATATATCCATAATGCTTACCGAATGTACCAATGGAGCTAGAGGGCTAAAAATTTAAACATTTAGTACTTATGTCTAGAAAAATTATTTTTTCTGTTTTTTTGTAAATTCCCTTCCTACATAGGATTTTTATGAGGGTTTCAATTTGTAAAAAAAAGTTGAGGCTAATTTGGTCCCTAAATTGGCATTTGACAGCATTCACACTTGTTCTTGTTTTTTTTTAAATTTAGACTTTTTTTTTAATGATCATTGCCCTACAAAAAGTGAGGGGAGTAACTTATTCAATGATAGCTCCCCGCCCACATTTTCCAAATTTATTTCAATTTTTTAATTGATCACACTGAACACAGCATGCTGCCAAGAGATGTTGGTCACATGACAGTTTCTGTTGAGTGACTAACTAGACTAGTCTCTTTTTGTTTTCCTTTTTTTCACTTATTGTCTCATGAAGTAGTTGGAAATGGTTCAGTATGAAAAAAAGAAAGAGAGCATTGTGAATGAGTAAGTAAGGAAATACATTAAAAAGATCAATATCCCCCAAACAACTGGTTTGACAGTTAAATACCGTGGGTATACGTGATACCAAAATCTACCGATAAAGAATTTGGTATCAGTATCAAGTCTCTGTCTGATTCTGCTGTTTAAGAGATGACTATTTCCAATAGCGTAAGTAATTTACCTGAATACTCAATTAGGTTTGATTTCTTATCAGAAGAGAAAAATATCTGAAAGTTTCTTTTCTTTCACAGCAAATCGAATCACCATAGCCCCACAAATCACCCGCCCACTCGACCAACCAGTCAAGTGGGCTACAGATTATTCTCTCTTTGCTCATGTTTCTCTGTGTGTCTCCAAGTGCCCCTGGTTACATTTTAGGGGCCACAAACTTGAAAATTTGTAAGAGTACATCACTACGCACCATCTAAAAACACCTTTTTTGTTTTTCAAAATAATGCTTTTTGGGGTATCTAAAATCATTTGGGACCAACCAACCATGCTCAAATTTTGTGCTGGTATTTTTTTAGATAATTTTAGATAAAAGATCTATTTTCATAGATAGTTTTAGATTTTTCAAATAGTACTGTTACATGTGCAGGCGATGTATGTTGTTATTGTATTTACCTCCTAAATTCAGGTTAATCAGGCGTAAGGCTTTGTATACAAGTGAATGGATTTGCAAGACTAGATCGTTTTCCATTACACAACAGACAGTGCCTAATATCTACAAATTATGATGCACATTACAAACTTAACATTGCAGTTATTTCCCCTACCCTATCAACATTATCCTTTGTTTAAAATGCAAGCGATTCTTTGTTTTCAAGCCCAAAAAGTAGTTGGTTGATTGATACCATGATATATTCAAATTTAATTGGCAGTACTAATCTCTTCTTCAAATGATATGAGATGGGTAATCGGAGATTAACTGTGCCCCATGCTAGGTCCGTCACTTGCTCTAATTTCTTGAAACTCGAAAATTAGATGGCTTCCTCGTTCACCCGATCTGAGCTCCTCGGATTTTTTTCCTATGGCAATATCTGTGGGAGAGTGCAGACACAAGAAAGCCAGCACCCACTTATAACTAAAAGAACAATTTCCGATCAGAAATTGAAGCAATAACAGAAGAAACCCTGCATAGTGTCGTGTAAAAATTCACTGAAGGAGCAAAACATTGTGAGGAGGCAGAAGTAAATCATTTGAACAACATTATTTCCATACAGCTGATTCCGCTTGTTCTGGAAAGAAATCATACCGGAGATGGATTTTGATTTGACAAAAAAAAAAAAGAGATATCTGACAATCTTGGAAACATTTCTTAAATTTGTTCCATAGGGAGTATTTTTCTCATTTACAAGTGAATCATTTTCATTTGGACAGGAGTATAACCATTATATTTTGGATATTTATACTCTTGTTATCTTAGTCGATTAAATGAAGAATAGATTTTATACGAAATAACCTATTTATTATCATCATTATCAGTCTTTTAACGTCCGTCATTGAACATAGACCTTTCTCAGGATTCGCCATGAATCTCTATCATGGGCGTCGCAGAGCCGGTATTTCCTCAATTTGTATAGTTCATCTCTCCATCTTGTGTTCTATTGGCCTCGGTTTTTCACCTGATCTCTGAGGATCCATGTTGTGAGACGTGTTGTCCATCAGTTGTCTTTCATTCTCGCAACATGGCCTGCCCATTGCCACTTGAGTTTTTTAATAGTTTCTGTGACATCACAGACTCTTGTTTTCTTCCTTATATACTGTGCAGTCTTATGATCTCTCCATGGTTCGCACAATGAAAATAACCTATTAAATATTTTTTATTGTAAATCATTAAACAAATACCTGCCCAACAGACAGGTTATTTAACTAGTACATATAATGATGTGTGATTTTTGTGTCTTTGTTTGTAACAATGGACTGATCCATTTAAAGGTAACTATTTGGCTGATGAAAATACCTTATACCTACCTTTGATGGCATTATATATCAAACTATATATAAATGATATTTGGCCCAGAATGGCTCATTTACATGTATTTTATATGAAATGCAGAATAATTAAAACTCACCATTCATCACACTGATGCTTTTTACAGCCTATTTTGTAGTAAAAGAGTTTTATTCAATTTTGCCGTACACTTGCCAGAACTCTGTGGTGACAGCTGTCTTGCTTGATTTAGATTGCTGGCATTCTTAAATCTGTTTTTAACTGAATTTTGTTTTCTTTTTTCTCTTTCCAGATTTCACAGAAAGAAAGAAGAAAAATCATCCAAGATGGTGAGCACAACAACTGCAGCCATGCAGTTTCTCCATCACGTGAGGGTTGACTCCACGACCGACAGCTCTATTCACCTAACATGGAGCGTCAAGGAAGACTCCACCTCACAAATTACAGGGTTCCAGGTTCACTTCCAGAAAGTAGCCAGCACATACATTCAATACAGTGCTATGCTTTCGTCGATGACAACAAGTTACAAAATCCGAAATCTAGTCGCTGACACCTTCTACAAAGTGTGCGTTGTGATGTATAAGAATGATACACAACAGGGTCTGACCCGACAACAGTGCACTGGGGCATCGACCACAAGTTGGCACCTACCTGTCTCTGTGGGTAGTAGTATTGGTGCCATGTTGACATTGTCTCTTATTGTCCTCATGGTCTTGGTCGCTCGATACCCTAGTCTAATGAGACGCAGAAAAGGAGCCGTAGACACAGGCAAATATGACAGCATGACATCTAACATACATGATGATCACTTAGAGATGAGTGACACAACACTTCAAGTCCAAGACGATCCGTTCTCGGATCAAGACAGCATTGTAGTCGAAGTGCCCATAACATTTCATGAACAAGCAATGAAGCATCCGCGGCAAAGCTTGACTGAATGCTACACTAATGGCAACCAGTGTTTTTTATTATCAACCACGCCCCCTCAGGGGAGTTATGTGCAGGCTCAGGCGGCATATGTCCCACACATACATCAAGTGCGTCCGCTACTACAGCACCAAGGCAGCATTTGCACCTATGAGGGTTGCATTGAAGAGATACCCCATTGCAGTCATATGCATTCGACGGTGGTCAATATTGAACACCAGCCTCCGAAATCCAGAATCGATCACCAAACCTCTCTCGACCAAAACAACCCGTTATAAATATTTGAAGATGCAACAATCTTTCTTAGAATGATTTTTTTGTTTTTCCCTTGAAGCATTGATTAGTGTTCTTTGGTCATTTTTCATGACATGCTGAACAGTGGATGATTTTATGGCAAAATCTTCACGAGTATATTTGCTTGTTTGAAACCATATGGTACAAAATTGGGAAATGCAAAACCTTGCTTTATGGCATAACTGATAGCTTGAAATTTTTTTTTTAAATTGAAGATGAGTCAAAAGGTTTTTGAAGATTCCTTCAGACTGTTAGCTCAGAAAAATCAATTCAATGAGTTTTTCAGACAATTGAACTCATTCTTCTTATTTTTAGTTGTTCCTACAATGTTTCAGACACTCCATTCTACAGATTTTTTTTCCATGACATAATCTAACCTGGTAATACAGATTTTTTTTTTTTTTTTTTCAAATCAAAAAGTATATCTTCATTTTGCACATTATCGAACCTATTAGAAGAATAAAAAAAGTCTTAAAAAACATTTGAAATTTAATTTTACTTTCAAAGCCATACCTTGATATTTGTGCAATCTATATGTCCTTTAAATCCCCTCCCCAACCAATACATTTATAATTTGGGGATTAAGAAATTGAAGAATTTTCCAATACATAAAGGTTACTTGTGCTTCATCATCATCAGTCTTTTAACGTCCGTCTTTGGACATAAACCTTTCCCAGGATCCGCCATATTTCTCTATGGGCATCGCGGAGCCAGTATTTTCTAAATTTGTCTAGTTCATCTCCCCATCCTTTATTTTGTTGGCCACGGTTTCGCATGTAATCTCTGGGGATCCATGTGATACCAATCAGTTATCTGTCATTCTTGCAACATGGCCTGCCCATTGCCATTCAATTTTTCAAATAGATTCTATGATGTCTTGGATTCTTGTTTTCTTCCTGATATACTATGCTATCTTGTGATCTCTCCATGTGAGGTTGAGCATGATTCTCTCATGCACATGTTGCATGCTTCTCAGTTTGCAGGTCTATCTCTTGGTTAGGTTCCATGTTTCAGCTCCATAAGTGACTACCAGGAGGATGCATTAGTTGTATACTCTTCTTTTTAGGATTATTGGGATCATCTTGTTTTTGGAGGTTGAGCTTGCTCTACCAAAAGCTTGCCATCCTAGTGTGATTCTTAACTTGATTTCTTCTTCGTTTGTGGGTTTCATAGAGATTCGTTGTCCTAGGTAGATGTAGTGGTTTACTTTCCCCAGTTTTGCATCTTCGATTTTGACAGTTATGTCCTTATTCTCAATGTGATTGTTGCACATGATTTTCATTACTCGTACACTGTTTGCCTATTGATGAAAACATACAGTCATTCAAGCAATGTTTTATCCTGGAGTAAAGGTTCAGGCAATTTAATAGATACAGTACCAGACAATTTATCTGGCTCCCAGAAATATGGAATTACCAGAATTTTGAAATTTTGAAATTTTGAAACTGAATAATTTTAAATTTGATGGGCTTTGTGGTGATTCACCGCACCTTTTTTCAATGTTCATGGCAAGGTTGAATTGTCTTAAGATGAAGATTTCTATTGATTAAACACATTTTGTTTGCAAGTGAAGTGATTTGTACGTGTTACAAACAATGTTTTCCTTTACTTTTCTTAGTTTGCTTTTCATTGTATATTTTGTAATTTATTATATACATTTTAAGAATTTTAAGTGGATTAATGAGGATGAAACAGATTCTGCTTTAAAACATTATTATTTTGGATCTGTTGAAAAAAAATTTCATTTTTCAGTTATTATTGTCTATTTCATACTTCAAGTATATATGAAGCCTCAGGCCAGATATCTGGGTGATATACAGTCCTAGGTTTGCCGTATAAAAAGTCCAGTACTGTATTGACAAAAAAAAAAACACTGTTTTAATGAACAAATAACTCGTATAATAAAATTTGTATATATTTTCAGCATTTTGCTCTACAAAGAAATAACAACAAAAAAAAAACTCTCTGCAAAGTGTGTGAAAAATTCTTTCAGTTTTTGTCTGTGTTCGTTGCACCATTCCCTTCAATAATCCTCACTACCACTCCTAAAGTCAATTTACTCCAATATACTTATAAAAGTATAAGCCAACTTATTAACCCTTTATAATTCTTATGGACAGAAATGTATTATCCTCACAATGATTTTTTTTTAAATAATCATTGTTGACTTTGAGGAGACATAATTATCACCAATGTTATCAATATTGTGAAAGGAAAAAAATTTTCATGGACATCATTATTTTCATTATATTGTAAAGTGAAATTATTCTTTTAATCATGGCAAAATGTGTTGTAAAACTGTATTATCATTTTCTATTTACTAAAAGCATTATTATTATCAATACCAAACTAATTTTAATCATGGTAAAAGAAAGTCATTTTTATATTTGCTTATTATAAGCATTACCTCCTAAATTTATAAACTGCTTGAAGCCACTTGTAATTGACAGTGGAACTCTTCAATGAATAGATTTGAAAAATAGTGGAGCTCTTCTATAAACTGAATTTTTTTTAATTTCTAAATGAAGATGAGGTGATGAGGAGATAATTCCAATAGTAAGTTATTTCCCTTGATATTCTATTTTCTATATATGAATTTAAGAATTAAAATAGCATACAAAATTATTTTGTCACAAATTGTAGTTATCATAACTAAATATAATCAAAATGGCAAAGACATATTTTGTCTGAATTTCAGAGATAAGTTGTTACAATTGTACATTAATTCTTCAAAATCAATTTTCTTATCTTTGTTGTGTTTATTGCAACATTGTAACCACTATACCCTTGAGCCTTCTTCAGGAGTCTGTCACAATAACAGAGGGTTACTGAGTATAACTGACACCTGAAGAAGGTCAGGGGTAGAGTAGTTACAATGTTGTGATAAAAAGCCACCAAGATGAGCAAACCGATCTGAAAAGAATCAATGTATAACAGCAAAAATGTGTTTGTAAATCTGTTATGATCCATTTTGATGACCTTTCTGGCAATAAAACTAAATTGAGAGATTATTTGAATCTTTATTGTGTCAAACATGGATGTCTGTTACCATGAACGTTATTCAATTCTCGCTTTCATACACCACTCCAAACCCCTTGTGATTGACAGTGGACCCTCTTCAATGACTAGCATGAAAATAGTGGAACTTCTGTGAATCAAGATTTTTGGAAAAATTTTAAAATTCACAAAACAGTCAATATGAA
The DNA here is from genome assembly GCA_963457665.1 of Thysanoteuthis rhombus. NCBI lineage: Eukaryota > Metazoa > Mollusca > Cephalopoda > Oegopsida > Thysanoteuthidae > Thysanoteuthis > Thysanoteuthis major. The sequence continues at coordinate 25,967,655 of OY735224.1, read as the reverse complement.
TTTAATCAGAAGTTATTTCCCTTGAAATTGACATTCTTTTTTGTATGAATTTAAAAGTTTATCGTATTTCAAAATGATTGGTAACTCTCAGTAATGATATAAATCAGATTATATATGGAACCTATCTTTTCCTTGAAGTTATATCTATTTGGATAATAACAACATCAAATCATAGTAGTTTTTCTCACATATCTTTTTCTTAACATATAATCTATTTTCTTACAATGTAAGAAATACCAATCCCAATAAACTCAAAAGAAAATGAAATTTTAATAAGTAAAGATTTTTCCAGATTGTAGCATCAGTTAATATATTTTTACGGAATTGCCTATCTCTGGCTTCTCCAAGCACAATATTTTGATTGTTCTGAAGTCTTTGTCCAACTTCCTCAGGTACAACTGTATATTGTGATGCTTTATGAGCTTGTGTCTTACTGCCATTTTTTCTAACATTTTTATAACAACCAAAGCACATACACTTTAAATATAAATATATATATATATATATATATATATATATATATATGTACATATATATATATAATGTATATATTTACTTACATATACATATGAGGGTGTACCTGCCCCCCCCAAAAAAAAACGGAATTTGGCATGAAAACTTGAGATAGTTGCAGCTATTCCAAGTTGACACTATTCTGAGCCAGTCGGCCACAGGGCGTGATTTTGGATTGACTGATTTGTTTCTCTTGAAAAAGTTTGCCATGCAATCAATTGGGAAATTGATGAGATATCTGAGGTGACTGGTTTGTCTTGGAGTTCATGTCAGCGATTGTTAACAGAAGAGTTGAAAATGAAACGCGTTTCCACAAAATTTGTGCCTCATTTGCTCATAGAAGATTTTCTTCTTTTTTTCTTTAAATCGCTTGTAATTGACAATAAAACTCTTCAATAAATAGCATGAAAAGTAGTGGAACTCTTTTGTGAATAGAATGTAATATTTTTTTTTAAATTCACCAAATGGTTTAGGAGAGATAATTTCAATCAGAAATTATTTCCCTCGATCTTTCTTTGTATGAATTTAAAAGTTAAATGATTCCAGTTAACTTGGGGTAATCTCTCATAATTATTTAATATGCTTCTTTCTTGGGCTTTCTTAATTTTTATATAATCCTCAAAACTCTCAGACCGATGAGAGCAAGGCCTTTTTTTCGTATATATTTCAGCTTATCTACTGTTCTGGTTCAAAATAATTATCAGTCTTCCTATCTCTGGACATCTTTCTATTCTCATGATCTGAAAAACTTTAACATCTCAGCCACTGAATCGCTGGAGAAAAAATACGGCCATTTTCTTTGTTTATTTTTTATGAAAAACACAGATGCCAGATTTGACTACGAAGGGAAATAATCCAAACCGTCTTCAAGACTTACTCAACGCAAGTGTTGGAATAATGCTGAGTTAGGAAATTAAATGAGTCTGGCGGCAGAGGTTCCATACTAGCCTTAGTCCTTGTATCACTATTGAAGGCTGGTATTGATTCAGTTGATTTCCAAATTCTATGCTAATCAAATGTCTGTTTGGATCATTCCCCTTTGTAGCCTAATCTTTTTTTGATGGTTTTCAATGTTTTTCTTTCCATACATTCACCACCATGTGCTGTTTTGAATAAAGGGGCTGTCAGGCAGCCAGTGTAGTAGCTGTGACACGAAACTAAAAATTTGAAAAAAACTTTTGCAAGCCTATTGTGGATCTGGTTAGAAATTACTTTCCAAATATACTCTAGCACCAAAAATCTTTTATTTTGTATTTCTTTGATGTACACTATAGTGTGTGTAGGTCTGTGGCTTGAGAATTAATATAGAGGAAGAAGTTGATTCAAGCCTTTCCGAAGGGCATTGTTTAACCGTTACACTACATCTATTGCTACAACTAGCATCCATACTGTTCTTGAAAATTATCCCATTTTGATAACAATAAAAAAAAGTTTGAAATATCATTATTAACAATAAAAGAGTAATCATCCATGGTAACAAACCTTATTTTGATAGAGGAGGCCTGTATAATGACTCTTATCCTTTATGTTAATATGATCATTCTTACTACCAAAATAAATTTCATACATATATGTATATTCTTCCTCGATGCTCGAAAAGTAAGGTCACATTTTGGTTCAGTACCTTTCTATGGCCTAATTCAAACTAAGTGCTCTTGCTAAATACTAGCCACATACTAACAAGCACACGCACAATTTTTACTTTCTCAACCAGTTCTTTCTTGTTTAAGGTCAAAAATATGCAGAAGACATAAAAAAAAAAAGGACTTAAAGAACATAGATATTTTTTTAGATCATAAATAAATGGCGTCCTTAGAAGAAAACCAAGATTATTTTTATTGCCTAGCACAGGAATAACATATCTAAGAGAAGTTTTTTTTTTCAAATCAGAGAAAAAGGTAACTGCCTAACTTTTCCAGGTTTTGGGGAAAAGCTTTTTGTTGTAATACTATTCTGTCCACTTGTAATCAAGTTCAATTTGTGCCACAATTTCTCTTTCACAAGACAATTTCTTTTTTTTTTTTTTATTGCTCATCAAAGAAAAGCCTTCTTAACTCTTAACATCATAAACTGCTGGTAACCAATCCTAATTGACAGCAGAGAACTTCTGTGATGGAAGCAAAGTTTCTTACACTTTCATCAAGTGGAATGAAAAATGAATGAAAAATGAATTTAAAAAACTACCTAAATAGAAAAGGGGGGTAACTTTGATCATTAGTTATTTTGTTTATCAACGAAGAAATTTACATCCAAATTTTCTTATAAGAAACTAAGAGTTAAAAGCATTCTTATAGTTTTAAACACCTTTTGTTATTTTTCACACAAATTAAACCTGACGTAATACATGCCAAAATGTACTTTGAACCAGTGCTTATGTATCAAACATCAATTTTTTTTTTTGCTAAATACTATGATTATTTTGTAAATATATATATATATATATATATATATATATATATATATATATATATAATAGACAACTTAAGAAAAATAGTATTTAAACTAATTTATCCATACTATAAGGTTTTGCATTCTGGCTTTATCAAAGTTGCAATTTCAAATGAAACAATGTTTAGATGTTTGTTCATTTCAAGTAACAACATCTCGTGATATCATGTGTGAGTGACAAAGGCCAAGTGTTTAAAATCATAAAGAAATTGAAATAAAGAAGTTTGCCCTTCATGCAATATGATATTACAAGATGCTGATACTTGAAATAAACAAACATTTCAATACTGATAAAACCAAAAGGAAAAACATGTTAGTGAAATTTAATCTAAATGCAACTATTTTTCCTTATTGTCAACTTAATACATATTGTCAGATATCTCGTAATGTGTGGCCTCGTACTTGTTTACAGTGTAGATATACTTGATTAATATATACTAGTCAAAATTAGTGAAAAAAAATCACAGATATATTTGAATTTCTATGAGATGGTTTGTTTTTTTTAGGAAAGAAAATACTGAACCCATCTCTATAGAAGAGTCAATTGTTTGAAATGGTGGGAAGGGGATGATTTCATCACTGAAATCATTACCTGTAAGTCGATAAGTCCATCCTTACTAATAGAGAAACAAACATTAAAAAAACATCACACTTTATCATACGAGTAAATTTTTGTAGACTGAGATTCTAGCTACAGAATTCTCAAAATTGAATTACTTGATATTATATTTGATTTTACTGAGTATTATAATTATATAACATGCAAATTTCAGGATTATATCCAATGAATTTGGAAAATGGTTAGCAGAGATAATTAAGAGGGCTTTTCAACTGAATGAAATAGAAAAAAAATGATGACAAGAAGTCATTGATTTTTCTGAATACAAATATATTATTTTCAGTGTACAAATATATTGTTCAACATATTGTACCTTTGATATTGGCTAAATTTCACTTGTAAGATATTTTGATTACTCTATTTGATGGCATTTAAGTTCCTTCTTATTACAGCTAGGGATTTTGAGAAAAAAAATGCATTTCCCTGAATTTCTCTCATTTGTCACCAAGTTTTTTAACCCCTCTAAAAGTTCTGACCAATGTGGGACGGGACGACAAAGGTTTCTTTTACCTTTTGAGCCTTTTTTTTCATAGGGAGAGGGGCTGTCTTGAATGTCGTCAAATACGGTATATTGTGGAACTCAGTTGATAAAATCTGAGAATTTGACACAAATAAAACGCTTTTGTCAACGATTGACTGCAGTTGTGCACCAGTTTCAGATAAAATTTCTTGGTATTTAATAAAAAAAAACATTTTTTTACCATTTGGCATCAATATTTTTGTTTGAAAATAAAAGAAGTTCCATTTTTGTAAACAATCTTCATTATCCTATTTCATAAAAATTTGTAAAGTTGGGGGGAAAAAAATTTTACAATATCTATTTCCAGTTTCAACCATATTGCAAAACAGCCATATTTATTGTCCCTGGTTCATTTTTTGTTTAGAACCAAAGCATTAAAATCAGAAACAACCTTTTTGGTAAAAAGTGCCTCAAGAGTACAAGGTTTACTTCAAGCTTGTGTTTCTCAATTTGTAAAAGATTAATCAAAAGACTAATTATGGTCAATTTGCCTTGGACACATCGGTTCTCATATGATCAAAGTTAAGCAACATCAAGCCTAATCAGTACCTAGTTGGTTGACTGTCTTGGAATACCATGTACTAGAACCAATAGGAGAGACATCTCCAAACATATTGAGCACTTCTTTCCTTTGGAAATCTTCAGCATAGTTGAGAAGAGGAGAAAGCGATTCTTGGGTACAAGACTTCCTCCATTGTAAGAAACCGAGCAAAGCAGCTAAAAGACCTGAAGCTGCTCAGACCATCTGCCAAGAATCACAAGACTTCACACTACTTTAATAGCCAAGGGGCATTTAAACTAGAATGTTGTTGGAAGAATCAAAAGCAAAATAAACAAGCCTGGCTGCATATAGGATTCCATAGTCAAATTTATTATGGATATGAGTTCAAGTCTTTCTGGGAGCTATTTCTTGATTAAAAACTTGAACTGTCAACATCAATGTAGGTTTCACAAAAGCTGCAAAAATAGAGATAGAGGACTGAAAATTTAAGCAATTGCTCCTTGTTTTGTCTAAAAAAATTTTTAACAAGTTGTTTTTTTTTTTAATTTTTCAAACACCATCCCCAATAGGTTTTTAGTGGGGGGGGGTTCAGTCCTCATTGTAATTTTATATCAAGTGGGTCTCTTACTTTGTGTCTGGCAGCATCCAAGCATGTTTTTTGAAAATTCTGTATTTCTAAGTGATCACCATCCAACAAAAGATTGAAGTTGTTAATTAATCACCACTTTTTCCAATTTTTCAATTGATCAACCCTAACACTGCTAAGTTGGATCTGGCAGCATTCTTGCTTGTTTTGGGGAAATTCAGACATTTTTTTTTTTCTAAAGATCTCTGCCCAACAAAAAGCAAGAGAAAAAACTTTTCCCAAATTTTTAATTGATCACCCCCAACACAGCTTGCTGCCAAAAGACACATGACAGTTTCTATTGATGTGATTAACAAGACCTGTTTCTTTATTCTAATTATTTGATCCACAATGATCTGAAGAAATCGCAACAAGAGGATGAAAAAATCTTGTTAAAAACAACCAAACACTAATTATTTTCAGGGTCTGCAATAATAGCATTGTACCCATTGAAAAAAAAGACAATATCATTTATAAATGGATAAATTATTCAAATATATGTTTTAGTCTTTCCAACAAAAAAATCAAGAATGAAAAGGATTCCTCTCAGTACATAGAAAAAACACTGAAGACTATGATAAGAAGGAATATACATAATATTTTAGTAGTGGCAGCACTAGGTCCAACAGCAACCCCCATCCTTGCAAAGTTTTTGAGATTTTTTTACATTATTCTTTTAGATTCCTCAGATATGTTGTGCCTACAGAGCTCCAGCATTTCAGGGTTTTAGGGTCACACATGCCCTCTTTGATAATAGCATAGTACCCATAAATAAATGACAGGATCATTTACAAACAGATAAATCATACAGATATATATTTCAGTATGAATACATTGATTCAAACAAGAAAAATGCAAACTTTGAACAAAAAAAATAAGATCAGGGTAAACAAAATTATTACATCAGCAGTAGCAGTTATAACACCAGCAAACACACACACACATATATATATATATATATATATATATATATATATATATATATATATATATATATATACACAAACACACACACAGAGAAAACCTTGCTTAACAGCAGCAGCCTATTTTGCATGTTCACAGTACCCCCTTCCTCTTTTCCTGTTTGCTTTAGTGTGAAAGAAAACGACAAAGTGACAATGGCTTTCATATAAAAAAGATTTTACCATTCATCTTTTTGCAATGTGGTTGATGCAAGGAAAATGATGATATATCCATGATTGGAATGAAAGTGAAACAAATTTCTAAAGTGCATAATGCTTTTTTATTGTATGCTCCACTGAAAGAAGTGTTATGATTTTTGCAAATATGTCTTTATCTATGTATACATATATTAATATATTTGAAATATTCTATACCATGGACCTCGTATATGATAATTATGTTTTTTGACATCTCTTTGCAGTTTTTTCAAGTGACTTTGAATATAAAAAAAAATTGTTGCCGCTTCATCAAAGATTGTTAAGAAAACATACAAAATAAATTCTTCTTTTTTTTTTTTTTTTTCAAATCCACGCTTATCTGTTTTTGGTGAAATATTTGAAAGATTTTTTTAGATGTGCTAGCATCTCTAGCATCGATTGCCATTACTAACTGGCTGACAGGCAGACATACTGAAAAGTGAGGTATGTCCCTTCCAGTGTTGCCATTTTAAATGCTTTTCATCTAAATTTTTGGTTGCGTCTTGATGTCGAAAATTGCTATTCAGATGATTTTTCCTAAAATGAAACTAATATTTGTATTTGATTAATATAGTAATTAAATGAATAATATTCAAAACATATTGAGAAATACTTTAAGAAAAAAAATGTTGAAGATTGAGGTCAGATTTAGTTCAATGATAATGTGTAATATATATTTCCTATATTTTACATATAAATCTAGATGTCCAACATGTTTTACGACGCAATCTTGGACATAAACTTGAATGTAATAAAGTTGGCAACACTGCTCTTGCTAGATCTTCACACCAGAAAAAGAACTAGTGTATCTATGGCCTGACTTTCAGGCTCATTTCAGTTTTGCTTGAAAAACAATTCAAGATTCTATATGCCTTTTCTTTTTTCTCCTTCTTAAGCCTTCTTGCTGATAGGGCGGCCACTCAAACACAGAATCATTGAACAGTAATGTGAAAAAAATGTCTCTTTTTTTTACATTCTTGGATAATCACATCCATTTTTTGAAAGATTTTACCAAAATTCAATCATTTTTCAACATTTCTCAAGACATCACAAATGTTTACACAAACAAATAATCTGAAGTCATTACCTTTCCACATGATCTGATGATTATATTATCTACCTAATTAGTAATTTTGATAAATAAGGTGCCTTCTATAAAGCAGTGGTTCACACATTAGTTTCACAGGCCATTACTGCTGTAGCGAGTCCAATTCTCAGGAGGGCCTCATCTTCGTAGCCTTGTGCCAGACCAAGTTTAATAGGGTGCCTTACCATAAAGCTGCCGTTAACAAGTTAGTCTCATAGATCATTCACAGCTGAAGCATTCAATCTTCACTGGATTCCTCAGAGTTGCGGTCTTGTGCATTCTATGCTAAGCTAGTGGATATTGATATAAACCTTTTTCCACTGCAATTTTTTGTTCTCCATTTGCTATATGCTTTTATTTTTCAACCAGATATTCTTAAGAAGGACCATCTAGATGTTAAAATAATCTACCCTCATTCAATTTTCTATTCCATATTTATCCTTTTGTCCAAAGTCAGTGAGAAAATCTTTTTTCTTTATCTCAATGAAATTTTAAAAATTTGTTACGTCTTGCATTAAATAGATATATACTTTCTAACTCAGCTAAAGAAAATCATGCACGGAGTTATCTGCCCCTTTGGCTGGGATCTACTTCTAACCCCTACATGCTGGGATCTACTTCTAACCCCTACATCTCTGCAGAAATGGTAAATTCCTTGTCGCTTCCTCTTTGACGTCACACAGAGGTACCAATCAGATAGCTGATTGTTATCTTTGTGTGACGTCAAAGAAGAAGCAACAAGGAATTTACCATTTCTACCGAGATGTAAGGGTTAGAAATAGATCCCAGCCAAAGGAGCAGATAACTCCTGATATGTATGATTTTCTGTAAATCATATATATGTATATATATATATATATATATATATATATATATATATATATATATATATTGTGCATATCATATAGATATCATAGAATAGACTAGTTTCAAACTTTAACTACCCAGGGAACCCTTTTCAATAAATGAATTTTCAAGGAACCCCTTCAAAAACAACTTTCCGTTCTACAAATATGCATTTAGATATGTTTGTAACAATTGGATTTTGGCTTTGTTTATGTAATTATTCAAATTTGAAAAAAAAGTAAAAGTAGTGAAGGACTCATTAATGTAATGAAGAATCATTAAGTATATTGTGAAAATGTCACTTTGATTAGCGGATCCCCTAGAAAGGTTGCTGGGAACACTGGGGTCCTGCAGGACACAGTTTGAGTACAGCTGGAATAGACAGGTAGTATTTGTTAGTTATCTCTTTTGATTTAATTAATTTTCAATGAGATAGGTAAGCTTGTCTCGTTCATATAAATAACTCAATTCTAGGCATAGTTTCATGTAGAAGCACCCGCATATCATTCTAAACTGTTTTGTACAAAATTTAGTTTATACCAAAAAAAAGCACAAGAAAATGCAATCAAAAGAGATGTTTGATTTCACAGAATGTTCTCATTGATTTATGCCTTGTTGTCCACTGTTTATCAGATTCACAAGACACGAACTGCATTTAGTTGATTGTGATCACTTTGAGATTCATGTATTTTTACCAACCTTGCTTACCCATAGGCCCCATAACTCAATTGGGAAAATAAAAATCAAGGTTCATATCAATAAATAGCAGACACAGAAAGCCTTTTCTAAATCTATGTTTACATTCATGTTTCAATCGATTCTTGACTCTTTATTGAATCCATGAAATAAATCAGCATTGGCATGATTAAGGAGCCAAATATATTGTTTTGTCCAGGGCCTCAAATAATCTTTAGACGGCCCTGACTGTATCATCCCCGACTCCCCCGGCAACCATAAAAAATTGCCAAGGATTCTCGTGTTAAAAGTGGCAACCCTAAATGCAAAAATAAAGGCATTCAATTTGTTGGTCATTAAGAATCTACCCATCATGCAACACTGGTTGTATCCTTTCACCATGGAAACAGTAAATATATTTGTAAAATAAAAATGGTAAAAAAAATTCTTTGAATTATTTTCATTTCCAAAATTGTTCAACTATTGAGATGTTATTTCTTATTGTATACTTCGCTCTCTCATATATATACAGGTGTGGATCAATAAGTTCATAGCCTAACACGCTTATTTGCTGAATTTTCGTTTTAAATTTTCACTGTATAATATTTAATCTACGTGATTCATATTCAACAATGAATTAAATGCATTGACAAGAAAAGACATTATACTGGAAAATAAATATTTGTTAGGTAAAATGAATGCGTTTTTCATTACTAGGCTACAGATTTATTGGTGAACCTAAGTGTGTTTATATATATATATATATATATATATATATATATATATATATATATATATACAGATCTTGTCATAAGTATTTGAACAGAAATTTTGCTTCAAATCACTTGGTTTTGAGTGTTCAAAACTGGAATATAAACCCAAATTTTATTATAACCAAAATAACAAGGCATGCATTTCGATATGTTTAGCGATTCCAAATGCCAAATTTCTGGAAAACGTTTTTTGATATCATCAAATTGTTAGATAAGAAATAAAAGTGATTTTCCTTTCTTTCTAAAATCTTGTTCACAATCGATCAAGGCGATGGAAAAGACATACTCACATTGCTATTTCGGATGAGCTGCCAAGTTCATAAATTAATTTGGTTCTCTTCGCTGCTCAAAATCCTTAATGGCCTCTTAAAGTAAGGCAATAAAAAACAGGTTCTGTGTTTGTTCAAATACTTATGAGCAGTTAATTTATGTATGGTTTGTTTATATGAAAAGTACAAACCAGGTTACATGAACAATGGAAAAGTTGCTTAAAGATGTAGGTGATACAGTGCATTTTTTACCTAAAAAGTTCACTTCAAATTGTAAATTGACAAATGATAATGGTAATTTATTAATTTTACAGTATTATAGTTACAATAACTGTTGCTGAATCAAGATGGCAAATACTTAAGTGACCTCAGATTTGCTGTCAACATCGTCCTTTTTGCTGACAACCTTCAAGATTTCAAAAAAATAAAGAAAGAAAGAAAGTTGTTCTTCACATGAACTTCAGCAAAACAAATTTCATATCTGACCAACTTGTTGTGGACAGGGACACGACAATTAAAATTGAAAATGCAGATCTGAAAAAAGTAAATCTACCTAGGACGATGAACCTCTATGAAATCTTCAAAAGAAGAAAAAATCAAGCAAGGAATCAAACTAGGTTGGTAAGTTTTTGGTAGAGCAAACTCAACCTTCAAGAACAAGGAGATCCTAGTCCTAAAACAAAGGGTTTACAACCAATGCATCTTCCCAATAATCATTTATGGAGCTGAAGCATGTTACCTAACCAAAAGATTGATCCTCAAACTGAGAACCACGCAATGTGCCCAGGAGAGATTCATGCTCAACTTCACATGAGGGGATCATAAGATAGCACAGTATATTAGACAAAACAAAACTCCAAGATATCATAAAAACCATCAGATGACTCAAATGGTAATGGGGTGGTAACAATGTGTTGCAAAAATGAGAGGTTGTTATTCCTGGTCATGAAATTGCTGCAAATGGTGGGACATCAAGTTCTGTTCTGTTCTCAAGAGAAAGCTCATAAGCCAAAATCCTTCTTGGCACTTTTTCCTGATTTAAATTTTCATATATCCTTGAACAAGACACTTTCAGTTTTTACAGCAAATCTCTGGTGTTTTGACAACGACCTGATTCCACAGTTTCTTTCAAAAGATCGTCATCCACAGTTGTCCGTCTTCCAGGCTTATTGGAGAGATCACGAATCACGTGTTTAAACCTTTTGATCCACAGCTGGCATTTACAAGCCTTTACTGCATTAGGATACATTTTACAAATATTTCTCATTGCCTGTGTAGCAGTATCATCCTTTCAAATTTATACAGTAAGCAATGACAAATATGTTGCTCTTTAAAGTCTCTATCCTCCATGAGGTTAAAATTAACAATACTCTGTAAATGACAAATTGCCCGAGAGAAGAAATAATGAACTAAATCCAATTGTCATTTCCAATCATTTAACCCTCGTCTTGCCTTAGTTGGTTGGCTTATAATTCATAGCAGTGAAATACATAATTTCACCTTTGTATAACAACACTTCAGTGTATAAAGGTAAGATGAAAACAGAAAAAAACAGTTGTCCATCGATCACATAAGCTGCATGAAAGAGATATATCTATAAAACTATATAAATACTATTGTTACTGTATTTGTGCAGATGTCAGTTTATAGATAATTTCACCCTTGCATAACAACACTTCAATATATAAAAGCAAGATGAAAACAGAAAAAAACAGTTGTCCATCGATCACATAAGCTGCATGAAAGAGATATATCTATAAAACTATATAAATACTATTGTTACTGTATTTGTGCAGATGTCAGTTTGTTTGTCATGCAATTTCAATCCGATATATAAAATTTAGAGACAGTACTATGATCATATTTCAACATCCACTTTAGTAGTCTGGTGACAAGCACATGAGCTAATCATAGAGATATAATATGATTCAGGATTTCAAGCCTATTGTCAATCAGAAAAATTAAGTTGGGGAAGCAGATATAAATAAAATAAGTAAAAGTTTCTATAAAGCTTAATTTTTAAAAGACAAAAATGAAAATATGTCATCAGATATCATTTTAACGAGTAAATTACTGATGGTGTGAAAAAGCATACAATGGGCTACAATTACAAACAATCTATCCATTTAATATTTAATATTTTTTGATTTAATATCAATTAGCGTGTTTATGCAAGTACAATTTGCCTCGAATATAATGCGACTTCCACTTTTTGTGGCTAAAAATTAGTGACATATTTTATTTTTTTTACCACTGATAATTTGAAAACTCATAAAACAAAGAATCTAAAGCACAAACACAAAAACTGATATGGTCCCTACTTTTGCTCAGTAACTTTTGGTTTTAATTGACCGAAAGATTCAAATTCTGTATGATTATTGGTTTGTCAGCAAAAATGGTACCCATAATTTTTGATAGATTCTATGCTAATATATATATATATATATATATATTTACACATAGAACCATGATGTCAAAATGTGAGTAAAACATAAAAAATATGGAAGAAAAAAATCATTGTTATAATTTCTGAACTATTTGTACAATGAAGCTGACATTTTCAGGGTTGAATTTTCTCTAGAAAAACCTGCTGAAAAAAATTTTTTTGAAAAAATACTTAATGTTCAAAGCTGTCAAACTTCCTAGATTATATATATATATATATATATATATATATATGTTCATACGTGCTGATCATGAGTGGTTGCAAGCTAGTTTCACAGACTGTGCTATAGGGAGTTTGATCCTCACTCAGCATCTCATGGTCTTACGCTATATTAACCAGTCATATACATAGCAGTAGTCAGTTGCTTATCTATATCAATTCCAACAGATACTATGCTAATTAAATTGAAAATTATTAAATTCCTGGAATCAAATATTAAATTGATAAATGTTTAGTAATTGAGCCCATTGTAAGCTTTCAACCTATCTACAATTATTTTTCAGTGATTGTTCCAAAGAAGAAAAAACAAAAAAACCTACCTCCGAGTAAAAAATCTTTCTTCCTTTTGGGAAACAATTGATTTAAAACCTTGTTTGAAAGAGCAAGATGGGAATTTCATAGTATATCTAAATTGTAAAAGGATATTCCAAAAATCAAGCCGCCAAAATGAATTTTTTTTAACGATGTTGAAATTTGTATTGATATGGAAGCTATATTAACAAACAAATAAACAAACAAATTTGATGACACTAGTCTTCATATGTAAAACCTCTCTCTCTCTCTCTCTCTCTCTCTCTTTGGAGCTAAAGAATAAACCAAGGAAGTTTTTGAACATTTTTCATAATAGCAAATACATAAGACAAAACTGAACAAAACAAATGTCAGAAAATCTCTCTATAATCAATATAGGATTGCATGTCCTTCAGATTCCTTTAGGCATTCTGGTCTGTTGATCATACAAGTGGAAAGCCCCTTACATCTGGAAATGTCAATATTGTACCACTCCTATTTGACGGCTTCCTTTGCAGTCACGAACTTCCCTTCCATCCATTTCGTGCTGAATACGGGCCCAGAGATTCTCTCTGGGATTTCTGCAGTTTGTTAAGTGTATTTAATATCTTGTAGAAAAATAAGATTTTTGCACTTACTCCAAGGAAATAACATTTGGATGCTGGAAAACAATCCTTTCTGCAAAATTTTCTGATGCTTTTAAGCATTTAGAGCAGTGATTTTGATTATAGATTGCAGACCCAACAAGGGGGGCAATCAAAATATGTTGGAGAGCAATTCAGAACTTAGGAGAGCAAAAAGTATTCCATGGCTCAAAAATGGGCCTTACAAAAAGAGGAGACTTACAACTCAAGATAACTAAATTAGAGCCTGAAATCAAGACCATCTGTAGTAAATATCAGGCTAATGGTCTCACTATATCAACAAACTTGAAAATTTGAATTTGTTACATTTTTAAAGGATATCATAAATTTGAAGTGGTATTATTACATCATGTCATATACTGCACAAAAAAATTTAGAACATGATCAAAATATTTCACTTCTCGCTGAAACTATTTTTTGTTGATTTTTTTTCGTCTTTGATTTAAAAGTCTGAATTTTTGGTAAGTCTCTAAATCAGACATTATATCAATATACCTTCTCAACACCAAATTTGCTATATTTTAGAAAGGAGGACTCAAATCTTTTGAGCTGACAAGGAGGGGTATGGAGCAGAAAAGGTCAAGAACCAGTGATTTAAAGATTGATTACATTCTATAAGTTCACTAAAATTTGCTTCCAAAAATGCACCCCAGACCATGATACTTTTGGGCTGCTAATTATATTAGCCCCCTAAAATATAAATTACCAGAAATTGATCCAAGGAGATAAATCCTAGTAAGTAGCGTGTTCACTGCTTAAGCACAAAAACAAGGTTTTTTTTGGATTGTTAACAAAACGCAGAAATAAGAACGAACGAATAGTTTAACAACAGTGATATGTTTTAATTCAGGTGTGAATTAAAATAAATGAGGATTGGAGTTTCTGCTGACATGGATATGTCGGAGGGAGCTACCGGGATAAGGATGGAGAGATAGGAAGGATGAAAGGAAATGTCACTAACTACGTGTGAGATAGAGTCTTTTGAATGTCCGCCAGTTCGCTCATCTAAATTGTAGCCACTATAAAGATATCTTCAGAGGTGCAACTTAACTATGGTGAGAGTGTTTAACTTAGATAGGATGTCTTCTTTGAGATGAATATGTGATGATACGTGTGTAAAATGTAAGTGTGTATAAAAACTATATTAACCATCCTAACTAAAGAGAGAGAGAGAGAAGAGAATTAGCTTACCTCGAAGCCGTCAGAACAGAGAGAGAGAGAGAGTTTACATCCACAATTTAAACACCACAAAGATAATGATCAGTTATCTTATTGGTAGTTCTGTGTGACGTCAAAAAGGAAGCAACAAGGAATTTACCATTACTACAGAGATGTAGGGGATAGCAAATTGATCCCTACCAAGGGCAGATAACTCCGTATGTGTAAGATTTTTTTTTGCTGGAAAAGGTGGACACTACAATACCATGCTTAACAGTTCTTGATATGTAGTTAGGATTTAACTATTTTTCAGATATGTGAAGGTATCACTGAGGAGCTATGACTCAAAGTTCAAATCTGGACTCATCACTCGATAGAACTTTCTCAAACCAGTCTGCATCATGGCTCCTGTACTTGGCCACAATATGCTATGTATTTTGTATTTTCTTATTTGATCACAAGAGCTAAACATGCAAATTTTGGCTAATTTCACAATTTATCATATCTTCTGGACCATTCATTCAATAAAGCTACAATTCACAGAGTTGTTTTTTATCTAGAGGGAGTATCACCAAGTTAGTGATAAGTAAGACTTATTAAATTTTTAGGAATGAAAGATAATAGATTGAACTATAATTCATTTTCTATGGTTTCGATAAACACATGAAAATTTGTTTTTTTACCATGATAGTCTTGTTTCGATCAGCAGAAAACTATTGAATGTTTTTAAGCACAATGTTTCCATGTTTTGCACAATTCAATGCATGAAACGAATGTAATCAGGTGGAAATTTCATTTCAATACATTTAGTTTCTATAGTTGGCCAAATATTTAGCAACCTTCCTAAAAGACCATTTTTGCCTATTTTGTAGGACTCTCAACTTCCAGACCACATAAAATAGAGATAAAATAAAGCCAGAAATGGCTTATTTGGGTGGGGAGCCACAGATATATCATACTTCAGCTAGATATCTTCTTGAATAGCATAGTTATGAAGTGCCAATTTCGGCAACATCATGTTTGTGGCATACAGCTATAAATTTAAGCTAATTTCAATCTATTATAATTTCTGAACTATTTGTACAATGAACCTGACATTTTCAGGGTTGAATTTTCTCTTGAAAAATCTACTGAAATTTCATCAAATTCCAAGAGGGTCCCCAAGGGAACTTGGGAAATATTAGGTGATTTGATATGGAATGACCCAACCTGTGATAGACATTGAACCAGAGACTTTAAGTCTCAAATTCACACAAAAAAAAAAATTCTAATTATCATGAAAAGGTGTAACTCCTGAGTGAAGTTACCTCCCTTGCAATTTTGGGTAATTCAAAAAAAATTTTAATCCAAATCACGAAAGAGCTCCGAGACTTTTTATTCTATTCACAGAAGAGCTCCACTGTTAATTATGAACAGTATCAAGCAGTCTATGAAATAAATAATCATATTGGGTAATCCAAGATTTTAACCACTGAGCCATCTCCAAGCATGATTCAGATAATCCTTGACTTTTCATCTTACCTTTGACCAAATGGTGCCAGTTATTATCTCTAACATATTTCTTGTTTAATTTATTATCCCACACGAGGTTGGCAAGTTTTCGATAAAGCAAGCTCGACTTTTAAGAACAAGAATATCCCACTAGTCCTAAAAAGAAGGGTATACAACCAATGTATCCTACCAATGGTCACATATGGAGCTGAAACATGGAACCTAACCAAGAGACTGACCCTTAAACTGAGAACCATACAACAGACATGAGAGAATCATTCTCAACCTAACAAGGCAGCACAGTATATCAGAGAGAAGACAGGAGTCCGAGAATTTGTTAAAAAACTCAAATGGCAATGGGCTGGACATGTTGCAAGAATGGTAGACAACTGTTGGACATCATGTGAATCCCCAGAGATCATATGCGGAATCGTGGCCGCCAGAAATTAAGATGGTATTATAAGCTAGACGAATTTAGAAAGTGCTGGCTCCACGATGCCCCATGATAGAGAGGTCTGAGAAATCTTGGAGAAGGTCTATGTCTAACGACAGATACTTTCAGATGATGATGAATTTATTATATGGAATCAGGACAAGAGTCAAATCTAACTCAACAATAAATAAAAGCAAACTTTGGAAACAGCAGCTGCCTAAATCAAACTAATAAAAGACAATGATTAAAGAAATATCTTTGATTCATTTTTCCATACTTTTTTCTATCCATATCTATCTCCTGCAAAAATGGTTCCCAATTAAAATTATTCCTCTGATTTATGTTCTTTTCTGAAAGCATAATTCATTTTCCTGCAATGTGAATATTCTATTATCATCAGACAAAAATATATATCAAATCAAACAAAAGAAGAAATATGATAAAGAGAAATTATTTTATATCTTATATTCATAATCAGAAATACAATACGACGAAATAGTTATCAGCACACAAAACAGTAGAAGGGAAATCATAAATTTTATAGATCATACCAAAAAGAAAACAATTTTCATCTATAATTTTATGCTTGTGTAAGCTGATGATGTAATTTTATATCTATCATAAGAATTGATTGAAAAAAAAGAATAGATGTTTGTTCTTCAATGACAAAAAAAAAGTACCTCTGAAAGGAAAAATCACAGATATTTTTTTTTCTATCATAAGAATTAATGAAAAAAAGGATTAAATAATGTTAGTTAATTGGGAACAATTGATTAAAAAGAGAATAAATAACATCAGTTAACTGGGGACAGACAAAGTGAGTTATAGAGATGTTGGACACATCCAAAAACCTGAAAAAATAGAACATAGGAAAAAAGAGAATCTTAAAACCTTAATTGTTACTGGAAATATTGTGTTTAAATAAGATATTCCCTCTTTTTACCTCTTATGATATCAAACTGTTTTTTACTAGTGAAAAGAAGCAATTTGTATTTTACACAATATTTCTTTAGAGATCTTCTAAGATCAAAAGCCTATGACATGTTATAATTGAAAAACCTATTCAGCTCTAAGGATGCCAAGTGGTATAACAACAAAGATAACAGAATCAGGGAACAGGGTCCAAATTTTAGCTAAGGCTGCTCATGTTCACTTCATACCCCTGAGAAAGGCATGAATCCATTTCTCCCTGCATTTAGTCCCTTGTAAGTGAGCAAAGATTGTTTTGGTTACTTTCCCCAATACAAACCGCCATGAGACCAAAGTCTTTTGGCTGCACGGCGTGTTGGTATTGATTAATCAAAAAATTATAAAAAGGGATTCAGTTACTTCCATCACCTTATGTTGGACAGTGATCACTACAAAAGTGAATTTCCAAAAAGCAAGATCAGTTTAGTTTTAACTTTGATTGCAAATTGAACCCCCCCCCGTAAAAACCTTGGGGGGGTGGATTTCCAAAAAACTAATAAACGTGATTTCTAGTTGTAATTAGGAATAGATGTTTAAATTTCTCAGTCCACCGCCAGACCAACTTGAAAACTGAAGAAACCTATGTCGACAGTTTCGGTTGACGAATTCTAACAGAACTTACGAAGGAGAGAATCCACAAAATGTAACTGTTACTTTATATTGTACTCTTATGAGCACATTCTCCTCCAAATTTGCTCCTAATGATGTCAAGCTTTTTTTACTCCTGTAAAATAGCAATGCGTAATTTATGCAGTGATGATTCTTTTCAATTTTTTCAAAGGTCAAAAGAAAGCCTGTGTCATGTTATAATTAAAAAACGTAATCAGCTTTGGGGGTGCTAAATTGCATAAATGCTATCAATATAGAAAACAGAATCGGAGAATGGGATTCAAATTCCAGCTGCTGCTACCTGTGTTTACTTCGTGCTAATATCTTGGGGAAAGGCATGAATCCATCTCGCCCCGTGCTCTCTGTCTCATTACCAAACAGCTTGACAAGGGTCTTGATATTAGCATGTTATAATGGCAAACCAAGAAGAGACTGCAGTCAAGTCAGGAATTTTTCCTGCTGCTCATTCTCTGCAACTAAAAACTACCTGTCATATGATACTCAGAAAGGAGATGGGTATCAAGTAACTACCCTTGACCTTTAAGATGATACTTTAACTGAATGAGCGAAAACCTTATCGAGTTCTGAAAATGATTCAAAGAATTCCAAAACCGATAACTTTGAATGTTTATTTTAGCATGAATTTAAACATATATTCATTGATTTTTCTCTGAATTTTATTGTTTGAGAAGTACAATAAAAAATTTTAAAAAAGAAGAAATAAATAAAGCATAAGGAAACGAAAAATTTTGTATCTATAATAATATGATTAGTATATAATTCATAAAAAATGACAGGGCTATGGATATACACTAATGAGCATAAAGCTAATTTATTAGGTAATTTTTTTTTTGATAATTAAATATCCTAATTTTTTTATTTTTTTATTTTAAGTCTTGACTCGACTCAAGCTGTTTTAAATGATGGTTGGATATAAAACCTGATGTCTTAAATCAAACATTAAACATTTCTTTTGGTCACTTACACTCTCTTCTTTCTTCTTAGTTGCAAAGGATAAGCATTTCTGCGACATATTCTTTGTTCTTATAACAACAAACGATCACATTTCACAACCCTTCAATTATTTCTTTTAGCTCTGTTAAAACTTTTTTACTAATCCATTATTTAAAACTTTTAGATTATAACAGGACTCTGGCATTACAGACAACTAAATAAACATACACATTCGCAGATATGGCTGTTACGTAGGTAGATTTGAATTTCATAAAATTGTACTAAAAATAATATATTTTTAACATAATTTTATAAATATAAATCTATTTATATAAAAGCCATACATGCAAATTTGTACGTTTATTTAGTTAGTAATGTCAGAGTCCTGTTATCACCTTAAAATTACAAATAATGGATTGGTCTTAGTGAAAAAGTCTGTTTTCCACACTGTTAGAAAATTTTCTGTTTTCCGGCAATTTCTGTGGTCAGGCAATGGCCAGGCCCCATGGTGGCTGGATTAAAGAGGTATGTATTATTAAAAACTGTCAGGAAAACAGTCAACACAGGTTTCTTCAGTTTTCTGGTGAGTCTGGTTATCTGTGTAAGTATGAGTCATGTGTACAGATTGCATCAATGGAATAAGAGGGCTGAAAATTTACTCCCTATCATACGTATAAAAAATGTTTTTTTCTGTTAGGAAATCCCCTCCTGAAAATGAGTTTTTAGTGGGGGGGGGGTGTTCAAACTATAATCCAAGTGTACGCTAAATTGGTCCCTTAGTTTATGTCCAGCAGCATTCATGCTTGTTTTTTCTTTACTTCAAATTCTTTTGGTGATCATAGCCCAACATAATGGGGGAGGAGTAATTTATTCATTGATCACTCTTTTTTTCCGATTTTTACACTGAATCATCCCAAAACAGCATGCTGCCAAAAGTCATTGGTCACATGAGGGTTTCTATTGAGTGACTAACCTGACTTGGTTCATTAATTTTTTTCTTATAGCACTCAAAAGAACAATTTTTGAAATAATGGCTTTGACCTTTTTGCAATAGTCCTCCAACATAGTAAACCAGGAGCTGAGGCCACCTCATTTATGCTTTTAGTTGCACAAGGTTTAATCGGTGGCATAAGTAGGTTAATGTACGAGAAATCCAAATATGCAAGTCTTATAACTGACAGCCAGTGCAATCTGTTTGAAAATTGTAACATTTTATGTAATGTATGGGGAACATTATACGAAACAACACAGTGTTGTAAGGGAAATATAAATGATCATATCTTGGCCAATAGTTCCTCTAGAAAAACAAGTTATACCTTAAAATTATGCTGATTAATTTGAGTGACTAATTCATCAACTCATTATCATTACACCTTTCCTGCATCTAACTAAGTCAGTCGAAATAAAAAACTTAAAAAAACTATATAAACTGAAAAAATATTCAGAATGTGGAAGTAATCATATTGGAGGAGTAAAATCTTAGCAATCAGGATAAATCATATCTAAAATCCATACAAATTAAAGAAAATTGTAGCCAGTTTTCCTATAAACTTTTGAGGCGGCCATTTTGAAATTCAAAATGGAAGACTGTGGACATACAATGTACATTTCTTCCAAATATGACCATCAATTGTATATAGAATCTAAAACATCATTACACTCTTTAGAATTTAATGAATTTATATTGAATTGATAGTTAAATCATCGATTTTTTCCACATTATTAATGTACAATCAAATTTTATGCTTTCAGTAAATGAATATTATGATCTTTTGATACACGAGTTATAAAAGTTTTCACACAGCAGTACACATTATAGAGACAAATACAAAGCTCAACCCTAAAATTTAATCATTTTTTCCTTACTTGGTGGCCCAGCTATCCACAAAATTTCATTGAAATTCACTGAAACTTTTGATGATATTGTGTGAACTAACATAAACCTGATGAGTCAGGAATGTATAATGAAAAAAATGAAAAAATAATCAAAAGAAATAACTAGATCCAACCCAAAACCTAATCACTTCTCTGTCATCATATGGTTTACTCTTCCACAAAATTTATTTGAAATTCATCAAGAACTTTTGGAGATATTGTATCGACAATCGGATACAAATGAATATGTACACCTGTTTCAACTTCATTGGTAGAGGTAAAAGATAAGAATGCCAAAAAAAAAGTAGCTGGAAAAACTAATGGAAACATTGCCTTGAAAACTTTTCAGGAAGTGGCTGGCCAAATTCCTCACCAGAAACTTGCCTCACCGAAAATTATTAGAAACCTTCAACTAACACTGTCAACTTGGGTTTCTTCAGTTTTCAAATAGGTCTGGCTGGCTACCGTGCATACAGACTGTACAAAGCAAGTTAAGAGATGAAAATTTTAACATTTTCTCCTTATTATAGGTAGATAATCATTTTTTGTTTTTGAATCTTATCCGTCTCCATAAATAGGTTTTTAGTGGTTATTCAATGTACAATGTAAGTTTATGCTAAATTGGATCCTTAGTTTGTGTCTAGCAGCATTCTTGCTTGTTTGGGGGAAATTCAGACTTATTTTTTTAGAGATCACTGCCCAACAAAAAGCGAGAGGAGAAACTTTAATTGATCACCCCAACACAGCTTGCTGCCAAAAGACATTGGTTACATGACAGTTTCTATTGAGTGACTAACCAGACTTTTTTTCTGTTGCCAAAGATGAATTGGCAGCCATCTTTGTTTAGAGAATAGATAAGTTCTCAATTCTTTGAGTCATACCCTGGAGAAATGGCAAGGAAACCGAAACGCCTAGAGGAAGTCTCCAACGTTATAGGAACCAGGGTCTTCTTCATGAGTGCGTGTGGGCTGGAGACAAAGTAGAAATCTACTTTCATTCCCCTTTTTTTTTCTTCCCAAAAGTCTGGGTTGATGTTTTTTGCAGCACAAAGAAAACATAGCATTGCTCACGAGAGAAAATTCATAACTCTGCTGCAGCCAAATATGAGAGTTGGAAAAAATCTATTTTTACAAACTGGACACCTTTAAATCAATCTTGGAATGGTCTTCAAGGAAAATGAAATATTTAGCTTGCCGAGTCTCTATCAGGGTGTGTGATGCAAATACCAAAATAAAGACAACCCTGGTTATTCACACTATAGAAACCGTCACATGACCAATATCTTTGCTATGTTGGGGGCTGATCAATTAAAAGATTTGAAAAAGGGGTGATCAATTAATAAGTTAGATCTCTTGCCTTTCGTTAGATCACCACAAAGTCTGAATTTACAAAAAAACAACCATGAAT
Source organism: Thysanoteuthis rhombus (assembly GCA_963457665.1). NCBI lineage: Eukaryota > Metazoa > Mollusca > Cephalopoda > Oegopsida > Thysanoteuthidae > Thysanoteuthis > Thysanoteuthis major. The sequence continues at coordinate 25,945,122 of OY735224.1, read as the reverse complement.
GCTGCCGGGCAGCAAGTTAGGGACCAATTTAGCATAAACTTGCATCGTATATTGACCCCCCCCCACTAAAAACCTGTTAAAAATGATAATTGAAATTTCCAGTATTTTAGCTTCACTTTTGCAGCCTGTATGCATCATGCAGACATAGATAGCCAGCCAGACCAACTTAAAAACTGAATAAACTAATGTTGAATTTAGGTTCAGGTGCAAGTGGCCAAACAGTTAATAATACAGAGAACGGGATTGGCAAGCCATGGTCAAACCCCAGCTGAGACGGTTAGCCTTCACACCACACTAATCCCATTGGGAAACGCTTATATCCATTTTTTGCCCCCTCAAATCAACATGGACCGGGGTAGCTGGGTATGGCTCATCACCCCGCCCCACCTACACCTATCTTACACCTGATTGGGGAAGAATAACAGATGCTTAAATACTAATAATTTTCTTTTTCAACTGTTTTCAATAAAAGAAGACTACTAGTTTCTTTTTAGTACAATGTAGACCTGTTATATCACAGAAGTCGCGTTATAATTAAGTCCACGTTGCAACGAATTTTCCAATTTTTACAAACTTTGGTCAGAGTTTTCCTCTTAGCTGCAAGAAGACTTGGAAGCGGGTCTCATTTTCTGAGGGAAAATAGGTGTAAAGTTATATAAAATAATCTATTAGTATAATTTATTGTAAAAGCGTAACGTACTCAGATGAACCCTCATAATTCATGCAGAAATGATGAGAAAACCGTGAGGATATTCTGGCAGGAAGCCACAAATAAATTTTTTTTTTTTTTTTCAAATGATGACATCAACTCACCAAAAGGTTTCATTTCGACAAAACTAAGTTACGTAGGAGCAAGAATCAACCAATAACCGACAAATGAGAGACGAAGAAGAGAGACGAAAAAAGGAGAGACAAGAGGATGGTGCACTTTGAATTTTTAACGCCATTTCTTTTTCTTTTGTTGTTGCTGATTTTTAGTCATGCTCGAACTGAATTATAAGCAATTCGGCACTATATCAAGCCACATTATATCAGGTCAGCAGTGCATTTATTTATTTATTGAATATATAAGGAGCAAAATATTATTTATGATGCAGGACTTGCTGGATACAGATTTCAAACATGATCATCAATCAGGATTTATGGCAAATTAACTCTCATGTTATGGTCATTCAGTAAAAAACAATTTCTTTTGAAAAGTGGATTCTCAAGATTTTTTTAAGAACAGGTCTAGTTAGTCATGCAGTAGAAACAGTCGCATGATCAGCATCTTTTGGCAGCATTCTATGTTTGGGGTGAGCAACAAAATAATTGAGGAAAGGGGGTGATCAATGAATAAATACCATCTCTCTCCTTTTGTTGAATGGGATCATTAAAAAAATCCCAATTTTCATTAAAAAATTGTGAATGCTGCCGGACACAGACTAAGGGCCCAATTTAGCATAAACTCACATTGTTAAATGAACCTCTCATAAGAAATCAATTAAGGGAGTATTTTTTTTAATGAAGAAAGTTTTTTCTAGATATAATAAAAATTGTTCTCTTAGTTGACAGTTTCTGATAATGAATATATTTCATTGGACATTGAATAAGAGTCATGGGATTTCAAACAATTTTTTTTTTATACATAGATTCTCATCTATATCACTATGAATAAATTAGTCCAGTTGACTTATGATTTACTTTTGCCAATGAAGTTGGAATAGTCAATAGAATCGGCAACTGATCACATCACATCAATGGAGCTAGAGGGCTGAAAACTTAAACAGTTACTCTTCATTATATCTTGAAGGTATATGACTCATAGAGACAGAGATGCAAGAGTGAAACCTTCATGGATCAATACTGGCAAAATTCCCTTTTCCAAAGAACAATATGCAGGGTATCTGATTCAACAAAGAATAAGAAACCAATGTCAGTGCTTAAGGACATGCCTCATGATTTCTAGGGGGGGTTGCGGGTCTCGCATTTATCAACAAAGTGGCAAGTAACTTGAATTCTGAATAAGACATCAAGAAAGGGTGAAGCAATTGAACATGGCTTACAAATGTTCAGAGACATGCAAGAAGTAAGTGGACACCTTTAGTTTAGTTTTGAGAAAAACCCTCTTTTAAAAGCTTCAAAAGAGTCAGAAAAAAAATTGAATTAACCCAAGAGAAGATTATCTTCATTAACTTTGTTATCATGGACCTGCAACTGAGAGGAAACCCTTCTTAATCATTCCCCTGATATGAATCGCATTGAACATATATGGGCAATATTAGATAAGAACTTGCATAAGAAGTCTAAAAAACCAGCAACATGTTCAGATTTTCTAAATCTCCTGCACCAAGCATGGTCTGAAATACCTCAAGCAATTAAAGCAATTTTAGAACTTATCAATTTTATGCTGAAATGAGCTGTTGCTCTTTTAACAGCTAAAGGAGAGCCAAAACACCATTTTTTAAAGTAAATGCTCAGATAAAGTAAAAGCATCTACTTACTTCTCAACCATCTCTGTATGAAAAAAAAATTTCCATCTATTTCGAAGATCATTTCAAAGATCTTACAAATTTAAAAGATTTCTTTAGTAAATCATTTTACTTAGAGAATGTATTTGTCGATAAAAAGAGCAGTATCCTCTCTAACCCCCACCCCCCCCACTCAACCACACACACATTTGCATCTCCCTCGGTGTGCCCCTGTCTATGTTGGCTGAAGATGAGAGAGAGACATTCTCAGAAAACACACAAAAATTCAGCAAAAAGCCTTTTGCATCACCTGACTCTACAAGACACACAGAAGCTGTCGTCAAATAATCAAAGCTAGAGAATGAATTTCCAGACACGCATATTCGGTGTCCTGTTCTATGACATGTAGACATCTGTCTACAGTATTATTGGTTTGATTGAAAAGAGGCACAGGCCTGGTTAGTGTAATTAAAAACCGTCGCATGACCAATATCTTTTGGTTGCATGCTGTCTTGGGGGGTGATCAATTAAACAATTTTAAAAAAGGGAGATCAATGAATAAATTACTTCTCTCACCATATGTTGGGTGATGATCATTAAAAAAATCTGAATTTTTAGAAAAATGAGTACGTTGCTAGACACAAACTAAGGGACCAATTCAGCATAAACTTATATTGTAAATTGAAGCTAAAAACTATTTTGGTGGGGAATCAAAAAACAAAAAACAAAAAAAATCATTCTTTCCTAATATATCAAGGACTAAATTAAATTTTTAGCCTTCTAGCTCCATTGATGCAGCCTGTGTGCATGAGAATTACATGCATAGGCAGGCAGACAGTCAGAATCACTAAAAAACTTGAGAAACCTATGCTGACAGTTTTGGTTGACAGTTTCAAATAATTTTAAAGAGAAAGGTTGGGATAATTCATAGAGTCGTCAAAATGTGCTGTCATAGTGATATTGTTGATTGCTATTGTGGTTCAACAGAGCTTCTCAGATTGGTTCAATGGCTGCCATGGTTTTAACAGCATGGCTTATGCTACCATAATATTTTCAGTCCAACAGCAACCAATCTTGATGGCTCTGTTATTTTCTTTGAAGACATTTCAAATAATTGATATGTAGACATGATTTATCAATAAGAGTGAGGAACAGTGCATATATATATATATATATATGCATGTATGTATATATATATATATATGCATATATGTATATATGTATATATATACATATATGTATATATATACATATATGTATATATGTATATATATACATATATGTATATATATACATATATGTATATATGTATATATATACATATATGTATATATGTATATATATACATATATGTATATATATGTATATATGTATATATATGTATGTATAAATGTATATATATATGAGTGAAAGGTGGCTGTCTGACTTTTGTCTATTATGCTATAGAAACCTCCTGGATATGAGTACAGCCCAACATGATTTGAACGCATACTCAATGAATGTAGAGGAAGGTTTAAAAAAAGAGATGAAAATTTGCCATTTTCAAAATATTTGAGTCAAGTTTGAATAATCTCTTCTATTAGTATTTAACATGTTTTTCCTTTATTTTGTATTTTAATGGATAATTCGGTACGTTTTAGCGTAAGCAATCAGTACATTTTTAAAATTCTCGGTGGCAGGCCTTTACAGCTGGGTTAGTCGGCTAGTATATTTAAAACATTATAAATTTATTTCATTTTTCATCTTAATTTTCAAAACATTATTCTAGTCAAATAAGAAGCGTTGTTTGAAAAAGTCAACAAAAACCATCAAAATAGGTTTCTTCAAGTCTGGCTGGCTATATATGTACATATGTATGTATGCATCACATATTAAGGCTGCACCCATGAAGCTAGCAGACTGAAATATGTCTAGAAAATGTTTTTCTTTTTGTTTTTTTCATTCCTCCACATAATAGGTTTTTAGTAGAGGGGGACTCAATTAACTATATGAGTTCATCCTATATTGGTCACTAGTTTGAGCCTTCTTATTGTCGGAAATTGGAACTTTTTAGTGACTCAACAAAAGGCAAGAGAAGTAACTTATTTATCGATAAAATATCATTTCAATTTTTTGATTGATCACTCCTAACATGGCATGCTGCCAAAAGACTTTGGTCATGTGACGGTTTCTATTGAGAAACTAATCAGACCTGTTTTATTATTCATTGTTCTTTAGGAGGATGCTGACCTTCAAAATCATTTGGCATGGAGCAAACACAGACCCCACAATATCATTAATCAGATGCAAATCACTCGATTTTTTTTCTTTTGCATTCTTCAAGTGCATTTTAGGGGTTCCTTAATTTCATTACTGCTAGCTACAATGCAAGATTAAACTGATAGCGGTGAGGACACTCAGACTTAAGTTACACAAATTTATACAGATGTGGTCAGTCACTCAATAGGGGTGAATAATGAATAAATTACTGTTTTCATTTTTTGCAGGGCAGTGATCACTAAAAAAAAGTTTGAATTTCCAAAGAACAAGTACAAATTCTGCTAGACATAGACTTGCTTTGGTGAGGAATTTAAAAAGAATAAAATTAAAAATGATTGAACAAAGGAGTAATTGTTCAAAGTTTCACCCCTTTCGATTCATTGGTGCGGCCTGTATACAAGATATATACTCAATTGAAAACTAACAAAACCCATGTTGACAGTTTCGGTCGACACTTTCTAATAGCAGAGATATAGATGATCATGTGAACAACAAGTGCGATTCCCACAAGCACACTGTCATCAAAAGACTCCATCACCATTTGGACGAGTCATCTTTCTGTGTTACAGTGCAAAAGAAAATATAGCATTGCTTTGCATAGTGTGGTTAATGCAATCAGCAAAAGTGCCGAACTATTTAGATCCACACTGATCGGGAAATTGTTTCGATAGGAAAAATAATGATTGGTTCAGATCACAAATGGAATTTATTTTTGCCATAGAAGTAAACCTGATTACATATTATATACCAATAAAGCATTAGAATTAAAACAAAGACAAAATCAAATTAAGACTTATTTAGAAATTCACCTTTTGCAGATAAATTTGTCCAATGCTGATTGCACAATTCTATTATTTTTTTTTCTTTCAATAATTCACAGTAAGACAGATTGACATTTCCTAAAGCTCGTCAGATATTAATACTGTGCTTTTCAAACCAATATTAAGAAAATTTCAAATAATCTTCATTTTTTGATTTAAAGTATTAACAAGATGAGATATTTTGTATGAAAAACAGATGCCGAACATAGAATGCGTCACCCAAAAAGATGGGGGGCATAGTTTTCAGAATATAAATAAAATAATACACAGAATTGTTTTTATAGTCAATGGATTGCATAGAATAATAAATGTTTCAAAGAAGAAATATCCACACTATGGTGAGTCATTCCGCACTAACTGAATCTCGAGATGCATATTATAAGCCACACTGTGTGAGGTATTGCTGCAATTAGATTTACTTCTCAGTCTGCAAAGAAAATAGGAGTCACAGTAGAAGTTATAGCTAAAAGCTGATACCCTGCACTCGGGAAATAATGCAATGGATCAAAACTTGCCCATAACATTACATTCTCAAGATAGAACTGTGGCTGTTTTTACCAACGCAAAATAGCAAGAAAAATAATTTCTTTCGTTGAATGTTTTCCTATGATCTTCGTATCTTCTCTTATCCTGATTGAGACCACAGAATGAAATGAAAAAAAAAATCCCCACGATAATTACAAATCCATCAACATAGATTTCATCAGTTTTCAAGTGGGGCTGGCTATGTATGTATATATGTATGAGTTATATGTACTGTCAACACCAGATTGAGATAAAGGAAGAATCCATTAAGAATCTCAAATGGCAGTGGGCTGGCCATGTTGCAAGAATGGCAGACAACCGATGGACATCACGACTCACAACATGGATCCCCAGAGATCACACGTGCAACCGAGGCCGGCAGAGTATTAGATGGAGAGATGAACTAGACAAATTCAGAAAGTACTGTTTCTGCGATGCCCATGATAGAGAAATGTGGCGAATCCTGGGGAAGGTCTGTATCCAACGACGGACATTAACAGACTGCTGCTGCTGATGTCTGGGAAAAATTTTTTTTTTGTTGTTTGACCCACCAACCCCCAGTAGGCTTTTAGAGGAAGTTCAATTCATAATATAAGTTTATGCTAAATTTGTCCCTTAATTTGTGTCCACAGCATTCAAGTTTATTTCTCGAAAATTCAAACTTTTTCAGTGATCACTTCCCAAGGAAAGACGAGAGAAGTAATTCATCCATTGATCACCCCTTTTCCATTTTTTAATTGATCACCTTCAACATAGCATGCTGCCAAAAGATGTTGGTCATGTGATGGTTTCTTTTGAGTGACTAACCAGACATGTTTTTAGATGAGTCATAATCATTCCAAGTGTAGTTCGGAGATTAGTTTTTGTCTTATAGGAAATGCCTTAATTGAAGGCTTATATTTTTCCATAACCAAAATTAACTTTTAGTCTACATAAACAACAGACAGAAATGAATCCTGTATTGGTAACAGACATAAACATTTACTAAAGACTCCAATATTTGTGAGCTAAGATCCAGAATGTACCTATCGAAGATAGCACTCATGGCAAGCAGTGAATTGTGCCCACGTCATAACATTGTTGGCTATAAAAGTCAGCGGGGAAATGGAAAGATTAAGCCGATCTTAGCAATTTTTGAAGACAGCTTTAGCTATAACTAACAAACAACAGTTAACTCCCTGCTTTTTTGCTACCCGCTATCATTCTCTTAATTGTTTATTCTTTTTCTTTTTTTGCTGTCATCAATTATACTATGCAACACAACAATACATTTTGCAACATAAGTATCAAATGTTTGGCTTTTTGACTTTCTGTTTTCATGTATTGTTTGGTTTTACAGTCAGGTTTTAATTAGGTAACCTTGCCATGGCCCAAAAAAGAGAGATCAGCCGGTGGTACAGGGTATAGGGTATAGGGTATAGGGGAGACCAGGGCTTGTCGAACCACAGGCTTTTATTCAAAGTCTTAGCAGTCTTCAGTCATTTTGGTCACGTGGCCAAATCACCTAATCTCCTGCCTTCTCACATTGGAAATCTAACACATATGTATGGCAGATTGGTGAGGTTAGTGTTTTAAAACTGATTTCAATCAGTAAAAATAAACTTGTTGAAGATTTGTTCGGATTAGGTTTCAGAGTTAATAAGTGATAGTAGTCAGACATGCACAGTTATGAGCAAAACCTATTTATCAAAGGTATTGGGAGTTGGCAGGAGCACTATTATTCTATCTGGTGACAGTGCTTAAATAAACATGTCATAAACTTACTCCACAAATGGTTTTTTTCTACATCTATCAAAATAAATACTTTGTGTTCAAGAAGGGGCTATCAAGTCTCAGTCTCCTATACATCACTTAAAGGCATCAGAACCCATATAAGTGTCAATAATCAAACCCCCCCTTGCAACAGAGCATTATTTAGCGAGACAGTAGCAGTATTAGTATGATTATGTAAGATCAAAGTGAGACCAACTAATAAAATTGTCAACGCAACTAACAACAATGATAGCGCTAATACTACAAAGACAATCACGGCCCTTACACAATACACTGTAATAAAGATGTCTTCTGTCTAAACCCATCTTTCATCCAATCACAACTCATTCATGCAATATCCATTGACATACAAAATTGGCCATTACTATTGCACATAGTCTAATCTTCATTCGGTGCTCACACTTGTGGCCTTATGTCAGAATAAGTAAAGATTAGTAAAAACTCATATAACTAGAAAGCACTCAGAGAATGCATACCACTGTCAACGCTGTGTACAAAATGAAAACTGAATGAAAACAAAATATTCAAAAACAAGGAAGAGAACAAAATTTTCGTGATATGAACAAATATTCCACTATTTTCCTTGACATTTGAATTTAGCATTTTATTTTCAGTTCATTTTTGACTTCTTTCCATGCAAAGTATCAAAAATAACTGTCAGAAATAAATCGCTCGATCCACCCTGAAATTGAATGACTTTTTGTTCATTTCATGGCCCATCCTTCCACAAATTTGATTGAAATCCATTGAAGACTTTTTTTTAATTGATGGTGGGTGGTCGGAAAGACGAACAGAAAGATGAGGCTAATACATATACCACTCTAAGTTCATCGTCAGAGGTAAAATATCAATGTGCTCAAAAAGAATGATAAAGTTTCAGATAAAACTAAAATGAAACACTGGTCTGGTTAGTCACTCAATCGAAACCATCACGTGACTAACACCTTTTGGTAACATGCTTGTTGGGGGTGATCGATTGGAAAATAAGAAAAAGGGGTGCTCAGTGAATCAGTTACTTCTCACACCTTTTGTTGGATCACTGAAAAATCTGAATTTGAAAAAAAACAAAAAAACAAGCGTGAACACTGCAGGACACAAACTAATGGACTAATTTGTCATAAACTTACATTGTAAATTGACACCCTCCTTTCCCCAATGAAAAATCTATTGTGGGGGGGGATTTTGGAGGAAAAAAAAAGATTTTTTCTAGACATGATAAACAGTACACATTCAAATTTTCAGTTCCTCTAGCATTATTTATGCAGTCAGTGCGCATGACAGGTATCCAGCCAGAACCACTTAAAAACTGAAGAAACCTTCAGCGATAGTTTCAGTTTAACGGTTTCTAATCAATATCAACGCGCTCAAACAATGATAAAGTTCCATATAAAACTAGAATGGAACTAACGGCGTATCTGATCAGAATATCAAATGGGATAAAATTGATGCAAATGTTCTGAAGGGGAGGGGGGGAGCGAGCAAAAAGAGGGCTATTTTTTGATCCACATTCTCGGGTATAAAGAACGCTTCGGAGTACAAAGTATTTGAAGATTACAGGAAGAAAGGAAGACCCATTGGTTCCACTATTGATTAAATGTTCAATGGTGGCTCAGCTCCTCAACAAAAGCAAGATAACTGGATTTGAAAAAAAAAACCCACAAGACACACACATATGCACATACCCATCCATATGAAAGCCATAAATACAAATTAGTAAGTTTATTAGTATGATTGTCATGTTTCAGTCATGTTATAACCTAAGAGTTATAATGGATTGGACCATATGAAACAAATCTATAAAAGGGTTGTAAAAGGTGATAGAATATATCGAGGAAATGCTGATTATTTGAAACTAATGCTCAACCTCCATTGGAGAGATCACAAGACAGCACAGTATATCAGGAAGAGGACAGGAGTCAGGGACATCATAGAATCCATTAAGAATCTCAAATAACAGTGGGCTGGCCATGTTGCAAGAATGGCAGACAACCGATGGACATTGTGACTCACAACATGGATTCCAGAGATCACATGCGTAACCAAGGCCGGCAGAGTATTAGATGGAGAGACGAGCTAGACAAAGTCAGAAAGTACTGGCTCCGCGACACCCACGATAGAGAAGTGTGGTGAATCCTGGGGACGGACGTTGAAAGACTGATGATGATGATGATGATGGTGATGGTTCTGCTACTCAACAAAAGCAAGAGAACTGGACTTGAAAAAACACACAAAACATACACACATGCATGTACACACCATCTACATACAATCTAGCATGTTTATTTGTATGACTGTCATGTCTCAGTCATGTTATAACTTACGAGTTATCATGAATTGGTCCATGTGAAACAAATCTATAAAAGGCTGGTAAAAGGTGATAGTCCGTTATCACAGAATACGTCAAAGAAATGCTGATTTTTTTTCAAACTAAAGCTCAACCTCACGTGGAGAGATCAGAAGACAGTACAATATATCAAGAAAACAATGGAGGTCCGAGACATCATAGAATCTATTAGAAAACTCAAAAGGCAATGGGCTGGTCATGTTATGAGAATGACAGACAATCAATGGACATCATGACTCACAACAAAGATCCCCAGAGATCACGTGCTGACAAAATACAAGATGGAGAGATGAGCTAGACAAATTCAGAAAATACTTGCTCTGCAACACCCATCATAGAGAATTATGGCGGATCCTGGGGAAGGTCTATGTCCAACAACAGATGTTAAAAGATTGATGATGAGTAACCAGTGGCGTTCCTATGGTTGGTGTCACTTGGAGCAGTTGCTCAAGGTGTCAACCACGGTGTTGCCAACTCAAAAATTTTTTACACTATATCAACCCCAAAAATCATCAAAAAACACTAAAGCACACTAAAAAGGAACAAACAAAAATTAGTTGGCCTTTTAATGGCCATTTTCAATAGTTTAAAATGGCTGTGTTCATCCAAAATGGCTAGAAAATAGCTAAACTGACTAAAATTGATGGAAAATAGCTAAAAGGTAGCGGTAAATGTTGAATTTTCGGGCTGCCAAAACATCATGGTATCATCCCTCTGATGGTGTGGAAAATGGCTACCCAGGAGTTTGAGTGATCTGTTCACAAAAAAATTACTCATCCTTACTAGTTTCCACCATCTCTTGAAGTCGTCTGCTACAGCATGCTTAAAAGACACAATAAGTATTGTGGATGAAACCTTACAAGAAGTTGAATATATTTATCTAGCTCAGGTGATAAAGCTAGAAAAAGCAGGGAAATAAAATGAGACTGCACATAACGATTGGCGGGAATGAATTTGTTCTGAGAAGAAAATTGCTTACAGGCTTAAAACTTATGCTCAAAGTATACAATCAATGCAGTGGACTTGGAACAAATGCTGATGATGATGATGATATGGATATCTGTTTTTTAATCATATATTTGTCTGTGATGAGAAACAAATAGAGCTGATATAGACAGTGAATGAACAAAATGAGAATTCAGAGATAAAGCAATTATTTGGGCCTTTGCAGCTGTTTAGATCAATACTAAGATCAATGCTACGTTGAAGCAGTTACCCTATCGGTCGCATGTTTGATTCCTGCCACAGCCCTATATGTATATATACATTATCAAGATCTGACAGAATATTTATGAATGTTTTATAATATTTGAAATGAGCTCCTGTTGTTATATGGAGAATGAATCACATGGGCCTAGACAGTGAAAACAGAATAAACAATTAAAGAAAATGAGACTGCTGCAAGAATCAAACCTACGACTGATTAGGTAGCCACTTCAACATAGTGTTACTCTCACCATTGTGCTGAACATCCCAGGAGAAAAGCAAAGGCCTAAATGACTGCTTTATCCCCACATTCTTTATATGGTCACTCAGTTCAAAATGAAAATTATCATAAGCCACTGTATAAATCTCCTCTAACGTTCCATTTAAAAAAGACCTATTTCATCTGAAAGTTTCAAGTACATGTTGTGAACTAGAAACTCAGAGAATGCATACCTTGGCCAACGCCATTGGCACTAAAAACTAAAAAAAAAAAAATCAGTTCATACTTAGTTTTGGGCTGCTGATTACATTAGCCCCTAAAATGATAAATTACCAGAATTGATCTAAGGAGATAAATTCTGGAAAAAAAAAAAAAAAAAAGAATGGATTACTTTTTATATGTGATGATGCGTGTGTAAAAACTATATAAACTATCCTAACTAAAGAGAGAGAGAAAAGAACAAGCTTACCTCAAGGCCGTCAGAACACAGAGAGAGAGAGATAGTTTTACTGCCACAGTGTAAATACCATAAATATAACAATTATCTTATTGATAGTTCTGAGTGACGTCAAAGAGGAAGCGACAAAGGATTTACCATTTCTACAGAGATTTACAACTATGTAAGGAATATCACACAGATCCCTGCCAAGGGCAGATAACTCCATATATGTGTAATTTTCTTTTGTTGTAAAAAGTGGCACTACAATGGCTATGATGCAGAAGTGGTAATCATAAAAAAAATTCCAGGATCAGTCTCAAAATTTAATCAGTCCTTCCCTAGTCTATGGCCCATTCTTTAAAAAAATATTGAAATTCACTGAGTACTTTTATAGATATTCACAAACGTTGGTCCGCAGAGTATATAAATATATGGGGATAACAAAAAATCAATACCTCTCAATCAAAAAATATCCCCTGGTTACACCCCAAAATGTAACCAATTCTTCCTTACTCCATAGTCTACCCTTCCTGAAGATTTCATTGAAATTTGTTGAGAACCTTTAGAGATATCGGGTGGACATATAGCATGGGTAGACAGGCATGTGATTATATACACTTTATTTTCAAAGGCAAACAACATATATAGTCAGCTCATGTTTCACTGAGATCTCTATGAATATGGACTTATGCCAAAGTTGACCAATATCTCGTGTTGAATATCTAGTGAAGATTATCAAAGTAATTATGTGTGTGTGGGAGCAGCTGATTCTAAAAATAAGCATCTATGAATATTATGTCCTCTTTATCTCAGAGTGAACGTGACAAATCATGGGTCTGATGACGTCACCAACACACATACAGAAATTGACACTTCCATCTTCATCACAGCTAATCAATCACTCAAGAACTATACGACACTATTGTGTTGCTCTTCACACAGCTGAGACAATGTTTTTGATCTTTTTTGTAATGTTATAGTTGAACTGGGGTCACGTGCTGACCAGTAAAAGTAGGTCCCATGGCAACAGTTTCATTTAGTTCGCAATCTTGAAGCACGGTTGCCATCTGGTACCTTTCAAAACCAAAATTGGCAAATTTGGTACTGAACAAAGCTATTGGGTTCAGAAAATGAAAACTTGGTACTAAAGGAAAAGATAGTGTGGTTAGGGTTAGGGTTTTCCACTCAGCAGAAATTACAACACCAAATACATCTGTAAATTATCCCTGAATCTATAAGATCACTTTCTGTATCATCCAGGTATCAAACTGGTAACTTCCGTTTATTGTGGCTCACTTTTTGTCTGAAAGGTCTGTGATACCTGCTTATTCTTTCCAACATGCATATTCTTCTTCGTTTATTGTTTAGCATCTATTAGCTTGGTCATAGACCCCTTGAGTAACATAACACCTTTTTATAATTTGTATTTACCAATGTACAGTTTGATAATAATGATATTTCTCATTTAATCACTAAACATGACATATCAAGGATACAATTTTTCCTTATTTTTGTACTGCATAGGTGGGGAGGGTACGAATTTGGCATATTGCATCACAAGAAGTACTCACTCAAGTGGATTCTCATAAAAAAGTATCTTGTGTTATGTGCATATTTTCCAGATAAATGAAATCAACAGTTCCATTTTCATAGAGAAGCAAGTAAGTGCATTCACAGAGCATATAATAAAAATCAAATTGAGTGGGTAGTAATTTATGAATATGATTCCACGAAATATGTTTTCATGGTTATTTTGAGACCACTTTAGCTTATATTAATTAAATCTGTTTTTGGGAAAAAGATTTTCCAAGTAAGCATTGCCTTCGATAATTTCTTCCATATTTTTCCGTGTCAATGTGTTGAAAATAAAGATCTTTTTGGCATATTTCTAGTATTAATGGAGCTTTTTTTTTTCTACTTGGAAAGTAAAAAAAATATCAAAACTGTCAGGATGTTCTTCATTGGTGTAATCATGAACTAATAAACAATTTTTTCAAGGTTGTGCAATCTTACATTTTGAGGATTTTCAGGAACTCATAGTTAGGTGTCACATGATTTATAGTAAAATAGCCTGCCAGTGGCCAAAGACCAAAACAGGTTGTCTTGATAAAACTGGAAAGATAGTTGTGACAAACCCAGAAAATTTGGAAAAATAGGCAAAAAAAATGTCCAAAGTGGCTAAGACACACCAAAAAGCTGCTAAAAATTCTCAGAAACAAGGCAAAAATGGCCACAATTGTTCAAGGACTTCCATGCTAATTTAACACTTTTTAGCAATGCCGAAACAAGAAATATGCTGAAGTTAGAGCAAAAAGTACTAAAATGGCAATACTGCATCCAAGTAGACAGGCTTCTGCTAAACTTGCAACCCTGAATTTCATTTTGTTCATCCAAGAATCTGTGGGGCATTTAAATTAGGTTGGCCTCCTGTTCTGCGTTGGCGAAGGAATATAAAATGGAGGATTCTTTTGTTCCCACTACTTCATGTTTTGTTTCACCATTTCCAACATGCATGTATCCGTCCATTTAACTGCCATTTAATTCTCAGCTGTCATCTGAAACCCAATATTTGATCACAGCTGGCTTAGCGCAATGACCATGAGAAGACAATGCAACACTTGGTCAACTGTGGATTCAACGTCTTAATTTTATTCTGTACAATTTATGGTGAGTAATCGACATTAGAGAAAGCTTGCAGATGTTAGGTCAGATTTATTTTTGTCAAACTCCTACACTGGAGATGACTTTTTTTTTTTCCCCTGGTAACAGCAATTGATATAACAATGGCAATAACAACAATGACCATAATTAGAAACCTTCAAGGCTACTGAAGAGGCTCAAATTTGGCATGCAACTTTATTTCAACTCTGCTAAAAGATTTATAAAGAAAGATTGGAGTCACTCAACACCCCCCTCTGTTCCCTGCACAGTCCACTTTATTTTTTTCAGTTCATATCAAGGAATTGCTTCAAATTATCCCGAGAGTTATCTAGATTCTCATGCGATTTATATAGAAAAATATCTAGATATTATTCATTATATTATACTGAACATTCGTAGCTACCAAAGGTGACAAAGAGTTCTATGTTTTGTCATATATGTTTGAGTGTTTTTCTGTGAATTCAAGCACTTCCGTTGTTTTATCTACAGACTTCAAAATTGGCATCACTGCTCGAATACACCCCCTCAAAAATGTTTCTTTGATTTTTTGTGAAAAAAAGCTTTTTCAATCCCAGAATCTAGATTTTTTCACTCTATTTTAGCGGTTTTCCAATGAAAAACACCACAGGTATCATAAATAGAATTAATTCTGACCATATTTATTCATTGACGAAATGTGATGTGAAAAAATTTTGTTGAAGAACAAACAAGGTCAGAAATAATTCTATTAATGATATCAGCGGTGTTTTCCACTGGAAAACTACTGATATCATAAAATTAATTCTGACCATGTTTGTTCTTCAATAATTTTTTTTTTTACATGACTTCAAATTTTGACACTACAGTTCAGTTATTGACTGTGATGGCAAGTTGTTATGTTATCTATTAAGTACTCTCCCAGTGTCATATCAAAAGACCTTTTTTTTTATAAAGGGAAACTGTTTTTTTAGAAAAGTTCAAATATTTTCAAAACTTATGATCTACAAGCTTCAGTAAGAGTGCAGTTTGACCCTGAAGCAGCCAGTCTTGTTCGAATCATTCGTGGAATTGCTGTTCACTTTTGTTCTGGACATTCTCCATTGAACACAACAAAACGCCTCCTACACGTTGACCTTAACCAACTGACGAAAGGTTTCATAGGAGTCGCTCTACTTTCGAATAGCGGAAGAAACCTGTGTTGCGGCTCCAGATAAACAGAGGACAGATCCCTGATTACATCAGCACATATTAATGCAGCACAATAGAAGATTGTATGATTCTTTGCTACTTGCAATTCGCTTGACAGCTTGACAATAATATGCTGGTAGGAAGAGAGATAAAACCACCTACCCTAACGATTCCTTACCCAACCATTTTGATCGCTTGGCATTACAGTCAGGTCAGTTTCAGTCCACATTCAGAAGCAGAGCCGAGATGGGAAAGAGTGGGGGCTTGACCCTCCCCGATGGAGTGGGGGGCTTCCAAAAGCTTTATAATACTTCACCTATTTTCTACTAACATTTTTCAATAACGAGGATATATTATATGAATTACAAAATAATAATTAGGTCTTTGGGATTGTTTTTCACCAATTAAGTGATAGTGCATAACTATTTATCGCAAGTTTTCTTCATCGTCTCGCTAAATGTAGGAGGAGGCCCCTCAAGGAGCCAAGCCCCACGGGCCCTCAAATATCTAGCAATCTCAAGCTATGCCATTGCATGACAATATAGTCCGGTCAGTTTCATTGAAGGTCAACATCCATACAAATTATTTCCTGTGAAATTATTTCCTCCCTTCTTCCTTCCCAAGAAAATAAGGTGGGCAATTGGCTACAGATGAGAAGCTTGGAGTTTTTTGAGGTTTTCTTGGGGGGTGGGGGCCATGCACAGTAACCTCCATTACATCATTGTTGTATGTCCACACCACATAATACCATCAAAGGTTCATGTCGGTCCACACAGTATCTTCAAAAGTTCTCAATGAATTCCAATTATATTTTGTGGAAGAGTGCACAATAGGTTCATGTTCAGTCTCTTAACATCTGTCATTGGACAGAGACCTTCACCAGGAATAGCCACGCCTCACTTTCGTAGGCATCGTGGGGCCAATACTTCCTAAATTTGTCAAGTTAATCTCTCCATCTTGTTTTCTGCCAGCCTCTGTTGCAAGTTATCTCTGGGGATCTATGTTGTGAGTCGCGATGCCCATCAGTTGTCTGCCATTCTTGCAACATGACCAGCCCATTGCCAATTGAATTATGTAATAGATTCTATGATGTCTCGGACTCCAGTTTTCTCCCTGATATATTGTGCTGTCTTTAAATCTCTCCATGTGAGATTGAGCATGATTCTTTCCTATGCTCATTGCATGTTACTCATTTGAGGGTCAGTCTCTTGGTTAGAGATTTATGTTTCAGCTCCATAGGTGACTATCAGCAGGAGGATGCATTGGTTGTATACCCTTCTTTTTAGGACTAATGGAAGGTTAGAAGTTATTAAGTCATGGGGCAGATTCATGCACAGTTAGTTCCCCTGATAATGGTGTTGGCAGAGGTATGTTCTCCGAGTACTATCTAGTCTCTCTTGCATTTTGAAGATGTATTTTATTTTCAACAAAGCTAGAATGGATGCCTTAGGCTCGTAATTCACTTAAAAGGTCAACAAGTAGACAATGATCCCTAGTTATATTTGTTATCTGATCTCCTTAATGGCAATGGGCTGGACATGTCAGACATCTCTGGACATCACTACTCACAATATGGAGCCCCAGAGATTATATTTAAAATTTTAACCGACAGAAAGTAAGATGGCGTGATGAGCTAGACACATTCAGAAAGTAATGGTTCCGCAATGCTCATGATAGAGAGGTCTGGTGAATCTTGGGGAAGGTCTATGTCCAACGATGGATGCTAATAGGCAGCTGCTGCTACTGATGATGATGGATCAATGAGTTTGTAGCTTGACATGTAGCTTTTAGCTTTATTTTTATCTAAAATTTCCACTGAAGAATGATTGATCTATGTGATTAATGGAGAAGGGGTTATTTGCATTTACAAAGGAGGAGACTCTGTATACCACAGCAGTACATGACAAGTAGGAACATTTGTTCAATTTGTGACCTTCAATCAATTGTCAGTTTTTTGTTGCATGAAGAAATCTCTGGCCGTTATGTCTTCGAATAGAAAATTTCTGTCAAACAAAACGTGCAGTCTTACCAACAAACTCCAAAGTTGAACTTTAGAATTTTATCATTTTTCTCTCCTCTTCTCTTCTCTTACAATATTTTTTCTGGAACCCCCCAAAATAATCTCTTTGTCTGAAATCACTTTTTTTTCCTGCTAATAACAACCTTATTATTTTACATACCTTCTTCTTCAAAAATAAAACAAACTATATAAGTATTTTTCTTCAAAATCATATTTTTCTTTCAACTAGCCTTTCATCCATCTTGTTTTTTCTTCTCTCTAATGACTTGGTCTTATGGGTTCTCTTAGGAAACAGCTATTTCTACACTCTCTTTCTAGAACAAATACCTTCAATTACATTATCTTACTGCGAACCAATTAGAAATTTTTTCTTCCTTTCCAACTACCTTTGATTTGAATGCTCATTTTCTCTGTGTGGAAACATGAATATTGTTTCTTTATTTTTAACATACATAAGATGAATTCGCATTAAATGATTGATAGAATCAATGGGAATAACTACAAAAGATAGATCTTGCGGTAACTGAATAATAGAAAGGGTTGCAGTTCTCAAACCAGAAAGCGCTAAGAGAATGCATACCTCTGCCAATGCAATTGTCACTAAGAACTGAATGAAAATCAATTGATATATAGCTGCGATCCAGGTGAAGTAACTGTAGGTTCACATTTTTCAATTTTCAGACTATTGTTTTAATAAAACAAACCCTCAATCAGAAAAAAAAAAGTCATGGACCTGCCCAAAAATTTGCTCAATTCTTCCTAACCCTATGGCAAACTTCCAAAAGATTTTGTTGAAATTCATCAAGAGCTTTTGGAGATATCATATGGACAAAAAACGGACATGAGTGAATAGATATACCTCTTCCAACTATGATAAATTATGTTTTTGTCAATATGGAGGTTAAAAATATTTTAAAAGCATGAATGATCTTACTTCTGTAAAAGAATAAGAGAAAGAGAAGCAATGGATTATGGTTACCTTGTTTTCATCTTTCTTTTTTTCTATCAGAATCATTCCTAAGATGTATTTCTTCTATTGCGATAAATGAACATAGAATTATTTGTGTTCACATCATACCTTTGTTGGCCAGCACTATTTACACTTCCTGTCTGTCCGTGCAATATATCCAAAAGATCTCAATGAATTCCAATGAAAGTTTGTGGAAGGGTTAGCCATGACCTCAGAAAGAATTAATCATACTTGGGAGCCAATTCTTAGCTCATGGATTCTCAGAGCTCCATTGCAATGTTTCAGAACAAAGTCTTTCTCTTTGATGCAAATTTTCAGTTTCATGGTTTTTATTGAAAAGAATGTTTCCTTGCATTGCCATGATTTGGGTTAAAACAATCGAATTACCATAGCCCCACAAATCGTCTTGCCTACCAGCCAAGCGGGCTACAGATTCCTCTCTCTTTGCTTATCTATATCTGTCGGTCTGTCTGCGTCTCTCTCCATGTGCTCCACATCACATTTCAGGAGCTACAACCTTGAAAACTAATACAAGTACACCCCTAAGTACCATCTAAAAAGATCTTGTTTTGTTTTTTCAAAAAATGGCTTTTTGGGGTCTCTATGGTCATTTTGGACCAACAATGCCCAAATCTTGCGCTGGTGTTTTTTAGATTATTTTAGATCTATTATTCTAGATAATTTTTTTTTAGATAACTAGTTCTGGTGTCTGTACAGACTATGGTAATTCATTTATGTGAGGAACAGATATATGATATTATAGATTCAATAAATAGGAAGTGTCTTGACATCAAGTTTAATAACTACCAAGTGCAGCCTTTAGACAAGTAGAGATAGAATGTGTTTTTGTCTATATGAAAGTTACAGACCCTTTAAAGAGGTTAAATGTTCTCACTCCTGTGAAAATAAGAAAATGAGAAGCAAAGCATTATGGGTACTTTGCTTTCATCTTTCTTTTTTGTATCAGAACTGTTTATAAGATGCATCGCTTTTATTATGATAGATGAATCTAGAGTTATTTATATTCACATCATGCTGTAGCTGGCCGGCATTATCTAGACACTCTGTCTGTCCACACAAAATGGCCAGAAGATCTCAATGAATTTCAATGATATTTTATGGAAGGGTTGGCCATGGTCTGAGAAAGAATTGATTAGACTTTGGAGCCAATTCTCAGCTCATGGATTTTCAGAGCTCCATTGCAACTTTTTGGAACAAAGTCTCTGTCTTTGATGTAAATGCTCAATTCTACGGCTTTTTATTACAGAAAAAAAGTTTGGGGTTTTTTTTTTGCATTGCAATAATTCTGGTTAAAATGATTAAATTATAAATTCAATAAATAGAAAGTGACTTGACATCAAGCTTAAGAGCCACCAAAGGCTGCCTTTGAGTGAGTAGGGATATACCATGCTTTTGTCAAAATGAAG
This sequence comes from Thysanoteuthis rhombus, assembly GCA_963457665.1. Taxonomy (NCBI): domain Eukaryota; kingdom Metazoa; phylum Mollusca; class Cephalopoda; order Oegopsida; family Thysanoteuthidae; genus Thysanoteuthis; species Thysanoteuthis major. The sequence continues at coordinate 25,924,840 of OY735224.1, read as the reverse complement.
ATTACAAACTCTGCAAAGAGTTTGATTGCTCTCACTTCTGTAAAAATAAGAAAATGAAAAGCAAAGTTACATGGATACCTGTTTTTCATCTTTGGATTTTCAGTGCTCTATTGCAATTTTTGAGAACAAAGTCTTTGTTTTTTTATACAAATTTTCAGTTTTATGGGATCTCATTAAAAAATATGTTTTCTTCCATTGGAATAATTTTGGTTAAATTATAATATAATTTTTTTTTTTTTTCAAGTTACTTGTTAACCTTCCTCAAATTCAGCCTTTAAATGACTAGGGGTATATTTCGTTTTTTTTTCTTTCAATATGAAGTTACAAACTCTCTAAAAGCTTGAATGTTCTGACTTCTATAAAAGCAAAGCAGTATTGGTACCTCTTCTACATCAGAATTGTTCCTAAAATGAGTTGCTTCCATTATGATAAATGGATTTTGAGTTATTTATATTCACATAGTGCTATGACTGGCCTGCATTATTTACACTTTCTTGTTGCAAGGCATTCTTATTTCTGTTACTCACGTGAAATGTTATTTCAAGCTGTGTTATTGACCCAAACTCCCTCAATTAAGCACAATCCCCATTTACTGACAGGTTCAACTCCAGAGGTAGTCCTTCGGGGGCAAGGAAAAATTGGTTACATTTTTTTCCCATTGGGAAATACTTCTTCATTTTATTAATCATGCCTTTATGCATTCACTTAGGTTTGTCTACACACTATCTCTGAGGAAATTCTATGATATTTATTTTGGAAGGGTGTGCCATGGGCTGAAAAAAATTTTCTCTCAATTTTTGGTGTTGATCCAATAATTTTTGGTAACCTTTGTATCATAGTTATACATGACCTGATTTTCATTCAGCTGTTAGAGACGATGGCATTGGTGAAGGTATGTGCTCTCTCGATGCTTTCTAGTTTATTATTGCCAAATTAAATCTATTGTCACTTCTTTCAATAATACAGCAAAATTAGATTCAAATTACGCTGAAATTTTCTAAGGTTTCAATGGCTCTGCATTAGTTATGAATGATGGCAACAGGTTTCAACAGAGGCACAAATTGTGCAGTTAGTAGCAATTAAGAAAACTGAATCAATTAACCTGGTTCAAATTGTCGTTAGATTGTTCATGTCATTTTTCTGTTAACTCTTTCACTGCTGCATTCTTTGTGAGGCGGATTCTCTTTTTTATACTCCACAAGATGGGAGAATAATGATGATGGGTAATCTTTGATTTGATGAGCCCAAATTTTGGTTGGCTATCAAATGGCTATTTCCAGTCACTTTTGGCAATAAAAATGTCTTTTTTTCAGTTTTAACATCGGACTTGGTCAAAACCCTAGCTCTGTAAAAATTTCAGAAATCTTCTGGTTTCTTGCTTTATAGACGATCAAATCCAACCTTAAAAAATTGTAAATTAAAGGAAAATAGAAAATGTTTCATTTTAGCTGCAGGAATCTTCAGCACCATCTGATCAGTTTGGAGTGACACCATCAGAAGGGAGACACAACAAAATAAAACAGATTACATTTTGATAAATGGACTCGTGTTCTTAACATGAAGCACTATCTGCTGCCGATTTGTCATTTTGTTTGATATCATAACAGGCTTCCCGCATCAAGGATTATATCAATGCATACAAGCAGCTGTTAATGAAAATAGAAAATACACAAACATCTAAAAACTAGATAGAAGACATGGGTGTTGTGGGTAGCCCTTTTTGAGTAAGAAATAGGGAAGGCCCACCATAGTCCAACACACAGGATGAAGTCACTACATATACAAAAGACAGATCTGTGAGGGCATGTTGCTATTTGATTAGACTATAGCATGTAACTGAAAGGGAATGAAGAGCCAAAACAGATATTTGAACCTTGTCAAAGAACTGAGGAAAAATCTCAAACATGTACTCATCATTACAGGAGTGCTTGGAACATTCCTGAAGAGCCTTGCAAGAAGATAAAAATTGGAACTCACCAGACAATGGCATTACTAATTCCAGCAAGAATACTAAAAAGTGCTTGAGTATTGAGGATACTTGCTGTCATTTTATCTCTAATGAAGGCCATTAGATACAAATATGTGAAAACTCAATAATATATATATATATATATATATATATATATATATATACATATATAATGCTCTTCCAACTCTGGAATGGAGCACTATGGTGGATAGGAAAATATGTGTAAGTAAATATATCGCTTAATTGACTATCCAGTCCTGTTTAGGGCAGGGGTAAAATGCCAGCCTCCAGGTCTGAAGCGAAGGTTTCAATCCTGCCTCGTGGTACAGGATGGGATAATGGAAAGTCTATAGTCACACTGAAGAGTTGTAATACAACAAAACATCTGTCTATGGATGATACAATAATATATATATATATTATATATATATATATATATATATATATATATATATACTTACAGAAGTACCCTTCATAACCTGGTGATACTTTTACTGCAATTGATGCATAAAGTATATAATGAATGCATAATATCAGCAATGACTAACAGATGCAAAACAAGAAAATTCACAAAACAAATTGAGAACCAGCTTGGAATCACAGAGAGAGCCATGGAAAGAGCAATGCTGGGGATAACTCTGAGAGATAGAAAAAGATAAACATGGATCAGAGGACGGACTAGAGGGAAGAATATTATATAAATAATTAGGCAACAAAAATGGAGGTGGACTGGGCCAGAAGAAAGGACAACAGATGGTGCAAAAGGTTAACCAATTGTTAATTCAGGACAGTAAACGTAGTAGGAAAAGACCAGACACAAGATGGGGGGGATGAAATAGAAAGGTTTGTCAGTTAGACTTGGCAGAGGTCAGTACAAATAGCAATGGACATAATGGCTGATGATGATGATTATATATATATATATATATATATATATATATATATATATAAAAGACAATGGGCACAGACATTAATTTTTATGATTTCTTGAAAAGGATGCTGTTAAGACAGTCGTATTTCAGAAGCAGACAACAATCAAAGTAGTAAAGTCTAAATATAGGCGTATTTGTGTGGGTGTTCATGTATGTATATGTGCATAACAATCTAAGTTAAATATTGGTGTGTTTGCATAGGTATATATATATATATATATATATATATATATATATATATATATATATATATATGGTCATCTGTGTGTGCATATATTAATTATATATTTTTTTAAACATAAATGAAGTTGTTCAAAAAAAAATTTACAAGTCAAGAAAAAAACACAGAAAAAATCATTTATTCAATGTTCCCCCCTCAGCCTTTAGACATCTATTCTGACTTAGCAACAAATCATTAATTCAGTACCTACAGAATTCTTTATTCAAAGTGCTGAGATATTTGTTGGAAGCTTCTTCAATTTTATCCAGACAAAAGAGGTTTTTGTGTGCAATAGAATTTGTCTAGACCAGTGATTTTGAACATGGGGCAATTTGGAATTCGGGTGTGAAAAGCAAATGGCATTCTGTGACTCAAAACTTGGTTGTATTAAGGCCTGACCAATCAATTCTCAATTATACAATACTATCAATTCCTAATTATACAATAATATCAATTACTTATTTTCTGTAAATGATTACCATTGAAACTAATGCGTAACTCCTGAGAGAAAGGGGGAATCAATCAAGTACAAAAGCACACAAGTTGAATTGATTTCTTTTTCTTATAGTAAGAGGGACATGAAATGTTTTCAGCTGTCAAGCAAAAAGGGTTAATAACCACTGGTCTCGATGCTTGCAAAAATTATAATCTGCAAGAAGAGGGCTGCGTGAATAGGCATGATACGATAGAGTCTTTATTAGAAACCGTCAACCAAAACTATCAAAATAGGTTTCTTCAGTTTTCAAGTCAGTCCGGCTGGCTGGCTGTATATGTATATGTCATGTGTACAGGCTGAATCAAGGAAGCTAGAGGGTTGAAATTTTCAGCATTAAACTTTATCTTGTCAACAAAAAAAGGTTTTTTCTCTTTTAAATCCACCTTCTTGTTTTTTGTAGTGTTTTAATAGGTTCAATTTTCAATGTAAATTTATGTAAATTTATGCAAATTTGTTTTCTCAGTTTGTGTTCAGCAACATTCATGTTTGTTTTGGTTTTTTTTTTAAAATTTGGACTCATTTAGTGATCACTACCCAACAAAAGGTGAGAGAAGTAACTTATCCATTCATCCCCTATTTTTCCAATTTCTTCATAGATCACTTCCAACATGGCACGCTACCTAAACACAGGTCATGTGACTAACCAGACCTGTTTTCATCTGATTCAACTTTACTAACATAAATCTTACAACAACGTAACGACATGTATAATCATGCTAGGAACAGTTTGAGTTTTGAAGATACTCTTGCAAGCTAATCCGCATTTTGATAGGAATTGTTCTGCCGCTTTGTCAGAAGCTTTGATGTACCAATCCACTCCTGTTCCACCCAACAATCTTCATGATCTTCCAGGGATAGTTTTCTTAGATGTTTTGGCTTCTCATCCATATCCAGCCACTGCACAGATTTTTCTCTGTTCATTATATCAATGCAAAAATAGATCGATTTCATATCACTGAAAACTATTCATGCAGACCTCCACATATCTGATTCCGTTCTACATCATTTTAAGCGGAAATCTTTCCTTAAACCTTTTTTCTTGCCAAGCATCCAAAAATGAAATGGTTCTAATCAATATTAAGATTCCTTCCAGCGAGTTTCACTGTTATTATAGCATAGGTTGATTTCAGATAAGTATAAAAACTGAAAATGAAGAGTTGAAAGTCTTCCTCTATTTGCCTGAAAATATGTTAAAAAGATTAATTGAAAGAATTAATTTTTCTACCAAATGATAACCAATAATATGTCATTTAAAAATGTGTTATCATTCCTGAAGGAACCATAAAATGTCACGCTTGAAACAAAGTTGACAATTTCAGATTGAAAAAACTTCATAGATATATACATAGATACATATTATATATATATCTTTGAGAGGGCATGGTAATTTTGTAGCTAGGATGGGGCATATTTCAATTTGCTGGTCAGCCCTCACGGAACCCTACTGGCATTTGCTTGAAATGTTTTGAGTAACATTTGAGAGTTATGGGTAGATGCCAAGGCTGGCTTAGGTATCCTGACCTCCATTTGGAGGCGGGGAGATGAAGTGAATAAAGGACGAGATGAGACAGGATTGGTAAGTAGGGTCAAAGTACGAGTATGACTGTAATTGGAGCCTTTTTTTTTGTGGCACTTCAGATGGCACAGTGTTTGAGGTGCAGTCTCTTTTCCTCTGCTTTGCTCTGGCTCTTTGCAGGAGGTACAACAGAAACACTCTTCTTGATTTTTAGTATTCTCAACCAATAAAGAGTGTAGCCTACTCTACATTCTTTAAGATACCCTTGCTTTGAGAAGCGGACCTCACTGATGGTTGTGATATCAATGTCTATTTTTGCCAGTTCAAGAGCAATGAAGGATGGGCGGTGCTGAGGTATGTTTCTCTTGTCTGAATCCAGCATCATTCTGACATTCCAACACAGCAGGTGAGCTTTGATATTTTACCTTTAAATTTCTGAGTGTTTTTGTCACACACACAATCAGTTGGGTCATTTGATGCCGTGACTGCATGGGTGTTGATAGTCGGCAAGCTTTCTTCAAGCTGTCTAAGGCTGGCTTCTCAACTCATGCCAACCCTTTATATATATATAATGCTCTTCCAACTCTGGAATGGAGCACTATGGTGGATAGGAAAATATGTCTAAGTAAATATATCTATATATTAAGAGAGGAGGGAAAAAAATCTTTGCCTGCTTATCAAGTTTTAACTTGGTATAAGTCCATATCTCCCAGCATAGCTGTCTGTGAAAGAGTCAATTTTCCTTTGCAAAAATACTTAGCATTCTGTACAAAAGCTATTACACTCTTTGATAAAAAGAATTCAAGATGCACTACCTAGTCTCAAGTCTTTTTCCTTTTTTTCATATTGTCAACTTTTCTGCAACATTCTCTCAAATACATATCCTTTCCTTTCACATACAAATAAATAAATATATATATATATATATATATATATATATATATATATAGATGTGTATATCCCCACTTTTCAAGTTTACCTTATGCTAATTTTTCACTTTCAACAAAAAAAACAAAAAACAAACCATTATGCCACTCAGTATTTCCTGCCATGTAAACATTGAAGGAGTGAATTCCCAACCTTCAAAGATCAAAGAGCTACAAGCTTTGAAGATGACCTTCTGTCTGCCACGTAATGACACATAAGTAGGATAGATAGGTAAAGACATATTTTGACTTTGATCCCGTGCAGTCGAGAGCAGTGCATGGATGCAGAGAGACAGATAAACCAGATAAAAGTTAGGAAGAAAGCATCCAAAAATGAAGACAGCTGATCTTCAAAGACACACACACAAGACACAAGTTACAGACACAGTACGCTTCTATCAAAGGTCACCTGCAGAATCCCCGCCAAACCTTTGTATTGGCTTTATAGGTCAATATCAGTGAGATTATCATCAATGCCATCAACCAATTATCAAAAGTCACTATACACCTTTTTTTTTCCAAACCAAAGGACAGTAACTTTTTAAAATTGAATTATCTTAGAAAAAAAAAAAAATAGATTGTTTATCTGAAAATATCTATAGGAAAAATCCAGCTCTAAATTTGGGCATTTCTGATCTAAAATGACTCTAAAGACCCCCCACCCCACCCCCACCAAAAAAAGAAAAAAATATCATTATTATTATCATTACTGTTGTGGCCCCCGGAATGTGACGAGGAGACACACACAGATACAGCTGAGCAAAGAGAGAAGAATCTGTAGACCACTTGGCTGGTCAGTTGGGCGGGCCATTTGCAGGGCAATGGTGATTTAGTTATGCTATTCAAATTCTGCCAAGTTCAAAAAAAAGAATTATTCTAGTGGTAAACTGTGTCCAGCATTATTATAGCACTTTAGCCTAGCCTGCAATTGATGTGGGCATTCTAGACATCAGCAAACATTTCGAGTGGGATGTTTGTACAACAATCTCTGGTTCATAAAGGTCTCTTGATCTTGTTAGGTAAACTTAACACTTGACGTAGCCCTTTAAAAAGAAATAGCTAACCCTTGCCAGGTAGTGATTTTGTATCTCAGTTATCATGTTTATGTCATCACAGTAACAAAGGGGATAGGTGTAGAGTCCAAGTGTATAGAAATTTCTCAAGCATTGAGCTATCAATTTACAATCTTACTGAGGACATATACAAGAAGAAAATTGAAAAAGAAAATATGTAGCCACTCTCCAGATACCCTCTATATACGACTGGCTCCTGTTAAGGTTGACAGCAGGTGTAACAGCTTTTTTTTATTCTAACTTGAGAAGGAATGATACTTGTATGAAAGTGGGTTGCCCATTCTCTTCTGTCGACCATCATGGCATACAAGGAATAAGATATGTGGCAATATATCTGGCAATGGAAAAGAGCACAGGGAGAAATGGATTCATACCAGGGAGCAAATAAGTTGGTTTGGAGTGAAAAGTAAGATCTGCAATTGGACTTGTCTACATGAAGGGTGATCATAAACATTATCAGCCACCGAAAAATACGAATGACACTTAGTTCACATACGTTGATCAGCTGGCTGATGACTTTGGAAGTTTTCCAGAAGATCTCTTTTCTGTGATGGAGCCCAAACAGGATGGAGGGAATGTGTCAGACACATCCGAGATGATAATGGAATAAGAATAAATAAGAATAAAAAGAAAAGTGGAAATAAGATCAGAGATGAAAAAATAATTATTTTTAAATCTGTCTCGTATCTGCAGTATTGGTAGCTAAAATTGTATAGGTATGATGACATGACACAGCAAGACAACATTGATACAGGCTGGAGATTCAAGTCTTGCTCAAAGCTATCTCATTGTTCTGAATGCATTCAGTTAAATTTGGAGGCTAAAAAGTGCTGACCAAAAACGTTGTGATAAAAAAACAACAGGTCAGTGTGAAAAAAAAAAAATCACTCAATAAAAACCATCACTTGACCAACATCTTTTGACAGCATGTTATGTTGGGGATGATCAATAAAAAATTGAAAAATTAGATGATCAATGATAAGTTGCCTTTTATTGGATTATTAAAAGGTCTGAATTCTCAAAAAAACAAGCATGGACACTGTTGGACCAAATAGGATAAATATACATTGTAACCCACCCATCCCAATCTTACTGTGGGAGGATTTTTTTCAAGATCCCAGTAGACATTAGTGTGGCCTGTACATGTGACACATATATTCATAGCCAAGTGGATTCACTTAAAAACAGGAGAAACCTATGTTGGAAGATTTAATTGACATCTTTTGAAAAGATGAAAACATTTTCGGAAAGAATGTGAGGAAATTACAGTAGTCCACTTAGACAAGACTCTCCTTTCACTACGATGTGACATTAACAAGAGATAAATCAACAAAATGCCTGAAAACTATAGGATATTTTACTAAAGACCCCATCTAAATGAATCAGGATAATGAGCCTTACCAGTACATTCAATTCTGAATAACGAAATAATCAAATCTGGGAGATTCTTTCAACTAACATATCTTCCACAATTCATTAAATACTCTAAAACCATAATCAATATTGACATAAAATCAAATGTACCAAAAGAATGTTATAAATTGTGCCTGATACAACAAAGAAATCAAAATTCAAATTTATTTTTGATTCTGTAATGATTCCTGGTTTATTTATCAAGAAGTTTGATTTGGTTTTCTCTGGTTATTACAAGTCTCAGAAACAGAATAAGTACAATACTGCGATCATGTTCTAAGCCATATTGCAAAAGACATCTTCATCATTCCTATAACAAAGTGACTTTGCAACAACATCACAAATATCTGACATATTTACAATAAAAAATGTCTGCTAAAACTGTTTGTATTTGTTATGATATAGAAAAAAAAAGCCAGAGTGCAAGAAGTATAACTTTTATTAGTAATCAATAGAAAGAGTAGAAAAAAAGCTATTTTTAATTTACATGTAATAGCCTTTCTACAAGAAAATCCGTAAGCAATAATTATCCTCTAGAAAAGCATGGTCAATGAATATAACATGGCAGTGTTTTTCCTTTTATAAAAATCATTGGCAACGCTTTCATTTCTTGTCAAAATCATTGCCAATGCTTTCATTTCTTGTCAAAATCATTGCCAATGCTTTCATTACTTGTCAAAATCATTGCCAATGCTTTCATTACTTGTCAAAATCATTGCCAATGCTTTCATTACTTGTCAAAATCATTGCCAATGCTTTCATTACTTGTCAAAATCATTGCCAATGTTTTCATTTCTTGTCAAAATCATGGCCAATGCTTTTTATCTTGTCAAAATCATTGCCAATGCTTTTATTTCTTGTCAAAATCATTGACAATGCTCTTATTTCTTGTCAAAATCATTGCCAATGTTTTTATTTCTTGTCAAAATCATTGCCAATGTTTTCATTTCTTGTCAAAATCATTGCCAATGTTTTCATTTCTTGTCAAAATCATTGCCAATGTTTTTATTTCTTGTCAAAATCATTGCCAATGCTTTCATTTCTTGTCAAAATCATTGCCAATGCTTTCATTTCTTGTCAAAATCGTTGCCAATGCTTTCATTTCTTGTCAAAATCATTGCCAATGCTTTCATTTCTCGTCAAAATCATTGCCAATGCTTTCATTTCTCGTCAAAATCATTGCCAATGCTTTCATTTCTCGTCAAAATCATTGCCAATACTTTCATTTCTTGTCAAAATCATTGCCAATGCTTTCATTTCTTGTCAAAATCATTGCCAATGCTTTCATTTCTTGTCAAAATCATTGCCAATGTTTTTATTTCTTGTCAAAATCATTGCCAATGTTTTCATTTCTTGTCAAAATCATTGCCAATGTTTTTATTTCTTGTCAAAATCATTGCCAATGTTTTTATCTTGTCAAAATCATTGCCAATGCTTTTTATCCTGTCAAAATCATTGCCAATGCTTACATTTCTTGTCAAAATCATTGACAATGCTTTTTATCTTGTCAAAATCATTGACAATGCTTTTCTCTTGTCAAAATCATTGACAATGCTTTTCTCTTGTCAAAATCATTGCCAATGCTTTTCTCTTGTCAAAATCATTGCCAATGCTTTCATTTCTTGTCAAAATCATTGCTAATGCTTTTCTCTTGTCAGAATCATTGCCAATGCTTTTCTCTTGTCAGAATCATTGCCAATGCTTTTCTTTTGTAAAAATCATTTCAAATGCTTTTCTCTTGTCAAAATCATTGCCAATGCTTTTCTCTTGTCAAAATCATTGCCAATGCTTTTCTCTTGTCAAAATCATTGACAATGCTTTTTATCTTGTCAAAATCATTGACAATGCTTTTCTCTTGTCAAAATCATTGACAATGCTTTTCTCTTGTCAAAATCATTGACAATGCTTTCTCTTGTCAAAATCATTGCCAATGCTTTTCTCTTGTCAAAATCATTGCCAATGCTTTTCTCTTGTCAAAATCATTGCCAATGCTTTCATTTCTTGTCAAAATCATTGCTAATGCTTTTCTCTTGTCAGAATCATTGCCAATGCTTTTCTCTTGTCAGAATCATTGCCAATGCTTTTCTCTTGTAAAAATCATTTCAAATGCTTTTCTCTTGTCAAAATCATTGCCAATGCTTTTCTCTTGTCAAAATCATTGCCAATGCTTTTCTCTTGTCAAAATCATTGCCAATGCTTTTCTCTTGTCAAAATCATTGCCAATGCTTTTTATCTTGTCAAAATCATTGACAATGACTTTAGTCTTATAAAAATCTTTGGCAATACTTTGTAATAGCAACAAGCCTGAAAGTTAGAACATAGACACGTCAGTTCGATCTCATAGATTCTTATCCTGGAAGTTAGCGCAAGTTGTCTCCCTTGTACTTTCAGACACATTTAGGAATAGGAGGAAATGAGAGCTGATGGGAGTCTTTCAGTATGTCAGCTACTCAGTCAGTGATGGCCATCAGTACCAAAGACGCTCGCACATCTAAAAATCATTATCAATTCTTTCCCACATTAATAAATAATGCATTTTCATTGGTGTTGTCAGTTGAAGTCTTTTTCTCTATCAAAGGAAACCTCATTTCTATATTAAGAACGCTTTTGTCTTTTCTCGACTGAAGAAGTTAGATTCCCCTCTCTTTTTAATTGTTGTGAAATGGAGCAAAGTATTCTGTGATAGATTTTATTATTGAATCGTACAAATCAATTTATTTTGTTATTCATAAGAAAAAAAATTCTCTGAACACTCTTATTTTTCTATTCATTTCTATAAGTATCTTATATACAATTTTTTTTTCAAATTATCTCCAATGAATTGTTTGAATAAAACTCATCTCACAGGGAAATTTCAAGAATATTTTACACAGAATTCCAATGATAAAAAAAAAACTTTGGAATCCATTTTTGCTGAGAATGTTTGTTACTGTTATCCATTCACGTTTCTGTTGTAAAAATATTTTCCTAAATTCTCTCAAATAAGAAAACCATTTGCCTTTTCCATAGTATTTTCTTTATAATCTGATTCCGAGAATGATTCATTCACAGAAAAATTATCTTGAAAAAACAAAATCACAACACCATCTGGAGAAAAAAAAGGGCGTGGGAGGCGATTTTCTTTTCCTCTTTGGTTGAAGAATCATGATCATCATTAACAGCGGTATAGCGCTAAAAAAAAAAGAAGCAAGAGAATACTGGTTTACCCGTTAGAGTAAGCGGGGTGATCCGATGAGTAAAACAAGCTTCTACAGGTTCAGGATGTGGAGCATCTTGATTCAATGCACAATATCAGTACAATGCACCATTATGGCTAATTTGAGAGTACAAACAGATAAATAGAATGAGAATTTTAATAGTATATAGTGAAGGAACACTGTTCCCACTCCCGAACAAGGTAAAGGGACACCCTCTTCACTCATTACCCCAGAATTAAACCATTGACCATTAACATTATTGACAAAACTCAGTAGTTTTATGATAGAATACAAGAGAAAAAAAAAACAATTTTTTTAGAGACTTACCGATTTCAGGAATTTACGTTCAGCTCGGCATTTCTTTTCCAGTTTGGAATATCCCTTGATCCGTGAAAGTCTGTGACAGTGTTGGATGAAGTCCCCGACAAGATCCAGATAAGCCTCAAGATGGGGACTCGTGTATGAATGAGCCATACGACCTGGGTTTTAAAAAAATCCAAAGTACAGGATTTGTTTTCTATTTAGGCATAAAACAAAGAGTTTTAAAAAGTACAAAAGTTTGAATTTTTATCTCTTCCAACTTTGTTAGCAGGGGTATAAATAGTCAGTCTGTTTGTTTGTTTAAATGATAGAGCCAAGAGTTCACAATGAATACAATTGAAATTTTTCAAAAAGGTAGGTCATTTGCTACGGAATAATTGATTTCAATTTGGGAGGGTGAATCAAATAATTTGTTAATGAATAAAGAGATAGTTTTATTATTCAGCAGGATAAAAGGTTGAAAAAAAGAAAGAAAAAAAACAGTTAATAAAAAGGGCAAATTTGAATTTTAAGGGAAGTATATCAATATTTGTACATTCAAAGAACTTAATCTTGTAATAAACTGCCAACCAAAACTGTCAACATGGGTTCCTTCAGTTTTAGATGATTTTAGTAGGCAGGCTGGCTGGCTGGCTGGCTAGCAATGTTGATAAGGGTCATGTGGACTGGCCACACAAATGGAGATAGAGGGCCAAAAATTCAAACATTTACTCATCATTATGTCTAAAAATTATATTTCTGGTTTGATTTTTTGTTTGTTTTTTTTTTTGTTGGAGAGGTCAATTTATAGGGTAAGTTTGTGCTAAATTGGTCCCTTATACAGCAGCATTCATGCTCGTTTTTTGAAACTTCAGACTTTTTTTATTCATTGAACACCCTTTATAGCAATTTTTGATTGACCTCCACCCAACACAACATGATTCCAAAAGATTTTGGTCACATGACAGCTCCAACTGAGTGACTGACCAGATTTGTTTTTTTTATTCTTCATTTTCTATTTTCATTCAGTATTTACCAAGTGTACACTGTTGGCAGAGGCTTGAGCTCTCCAAGTGACTTCGTAGATGGAAAATTTTGACCTGAGAAGTACTAGAGTTTTGTTCATTCACAAATTGTAGGTGGAATCGGGTTGGGGATTATTCAGTACTCTCACTACTACTGTGACATGACCTCCCACCACTTCTTATTCAGAATTTGCCAAGCGTATAAATGGAGGATTACAGTCAATTAGTTGATAAGCCTTGAGTTTTAAGAGTGAAGTCACAATGGTAATCCTTGCAAAAAGAAAAGTTACCTCCCTTTATTGCTAAGAGAGTCTGGAAGAGGCTGAATTTTCTCGTTTTTCTTCCATTCTCAACTAACTTTATATCTGAAAATGTTAACTAGCCTTGAAAAATCATATGACGGTTCAATTAATTAATTAATGTCTTAATTTTATTTTGATAGATATAGTATTTAAAGATCATAAAAATTAAACATTTTATTCATTTTCATTTTTGTGTTTGATACATGTTATAATTATAATTTTTGGAGTCATTGTACAAATCGCAGAGTGTACTTAACATTTCTGGAGTTTTCATATGATTTTTCATGCGTCTTAACATTTTTTGCAATAAAGTTATCCGGAAGTGAAAAAATTCAGCCATTTTCAGCCATAAAGGGGGGTAACTTTTTTTCAATATATTCACTAATCTTTTTAGTGCCTGATTTGCATGGATTACCACCATGTTTTGGGCAAGGTTGAGGTCATTGTAAAGAGGACTGAGAGCCAAGTCATTTGTGAGTGACACACAGTGAACGGGAAATTATTGCTCAAGTAACCAGATGCTCTTTGTTACTTTATACGACAGAGATGCAAATACATACAATGATTGGCCAACTAGGATTATGCTGGTTATGATGGTCTAAAGAGCAAAGAGGAGAACTCAACCACCACCACTCAAAAACTTACAGAAGAGCTAGTATCATTAAAAGCTGCTATCTATGTAGAGCATCACATTTAGATGTGTACAAGAAATAAGCTTTGAAGAAAAAGTCTGCGAAATACATAAAATACTTAGGTTCACCATGATATTAGAAACTGTCACCAGAACTGTCAACAAAGGCTTCCTTCAGTTGTCAAGTTGGTCTGGCTGGTTATGTATGTATGTATCATGTGTACAGGCTGCATCAATGAAGCTAGAGGAATTAAAATCTTGTATCAGTATTATTATATTATATTGTCCCACATGAAATGGCTGTTTTTTGGCATTTGTCTTTATAATCATAATTTCAACAAATTCAGGAACGAAAATGTAGTTATACATATTCAACTAATTCTATGACATTGGCTTTCTTTTAAATTTTAAACTTATGATTTATCATATCTGTTTTAATAAAATGGTCCTACAGATGGTATCCTCAAAGGAAATCAGACAATTGTTTTTGTAGGAGTTCAGACTGGGTAAAAATTTTGTTAAGGCTCTCAAGAACATCAATTTGGCATTTAGAATGAAAACTTGCTCAGAGAGAAGAAAGGTTCCACAAATTTTGCTTCAGAGATATGAGCCTTAATAAAGACCTTTGAGGATGCCCTCAATCCTTTGTTGATGATGAAAATGGATGTTTTGGGACCCAACACAAGGACAACTGTCCGAGTTCTTGCTTAAAAATGTACAGATTTCCAAAATCACTGTACAGTGTCACCAATCATATTTTTCATTTCATAATTGGCCATTTCATATAAGACAACTTGATACACACATTGGGAGGCTTCCTCATCTGTGTTGATTTATCACAATGTTTTGGATGCTATACTCTCTGGTCTTAAGTGTTGCATTCAATAACCTACCAGGAATGTCAAGCAGAATTCTTCAATTGATCTATAAGGACTTCTCATTCCTCCACCTGTTCTCATTCCTCCACCTGTAAAATTAAATGTCTTTCCCAAGGAAACTCATCTGCTCTGCTGGAAGTCAGAAGCTCAATCCCAGGGTCAGGTAATACAGAAATAAATACTGGTACAACTTAGGGACAAGTAAGTATCTGGATGGTTACAAATTCAGAAATTTCTTTTGTTAATGGTTCCCGAATAGCAGTGCACTTAGTGTATAAAGATTTTTTCATGGTGCCCCAAAAATCAGAAGATGGTAAAGAATTACATTTAATTTCACGTGGCTATGATATATGTGTAAAAACAATGATGTAATTTGAATTCTAAAAATGTTGTACATTTAATGTTTTCTCTTGTAATAATCACAATTACTAGTCAGTTGGGTGATCCCATTGCTCACCACACAGTTTCCCAAATCTTGGAATCCAACTTATTATCGCAAGACCATCTTGTTTTGAAACTGAAGTTCAACCCTAGATGGACAGAGTGATTCGCGATGTGCTAGTTAAATGTCAATTCCTATCATCACAACAGTGCTTCATTGCCTGGAATAATGCAAATTTTTGAATATCCCACGGTGCCCACACACTTCAGGAATCAATACAGAAAAACATCTTTAACAGCTTTAAAACAACTTTCAGTAGAATCCACTGGATTTTCATGAAACATGATGAAAGGAAGAAAAATGACACGACCTTATCTAAGAGTTGATCATTGAAATACTTAAAGAAAAGATTAGAAAAGGAATTATTGCCAAAAAAGAAATAACTAAGTTATCAAGGCAGAATCTTCAGGTTAGATCAGGATTTGATTAAAAGAGAGAACCATATCTGATAGCATAGTTAATAGTGATAAACATATCATTTATTCATATATATATATATATATATATATATATGCACACAGTATATGTGGTACAAATCAGGCTAGCAGTATAACATATATAATAATATATCAATAACATAAAGCCATCTCTGAATTGTAATGGATGTATTTTATAGAGTGCTCGATACACACAACATTTCACCCATGAAGTCAAGTTGTTTTAGAGTAGAGCTGGAAATATATATATATATGTACATACATATATATATGTATGTATTTATTATGTAATGGATATTACTATGTATAGTACTCGAGTTGTCATGTAAACTTTTCATCTTGTAATGCTGGAAAAGTTACAATACAATTTTACAATCAAATATCTCATGAGGTTGCAATTTAAATCACATAACAGGAAAAAGAACTTGTCTGCCAAATATGACCATTGTATAGGAGTCAAAGTGCAATGCAGTTATTTGGGGCTAATTCTATTTGAAATATGCATTTTCCTGTCAATGAAAATTCTCGGTATATTATCAAAAATGACAAAAAAGGTATTTTCTTAATATCGTAAATAAAATAAAAATCCCAATCAGATCAATCAGATTTGGAGTGTAGGTAAAGGGAATTAACTTCAATTTGAGATATCTTACATTTATGTCCCTTTAAAAAGAATTTGACTATCGGATTCATGATTAATGTAAAGGGAAATAACTTCAATTCGAGATTTTCAAGATTCATGTTCCTTCGTAGAGATAATGTGAAATGGTCTTCACTAGTGTAACCGACAACTGTCTGTCTATAATATCTGTGTGTATTTATCAGATGAGGAGGATCTTCACTTCCAAATGACATTTTTATGACATAATAAGCATCTCTAATTAGGTATATAGAGAGAATAAGAGTTTTTCGGTCAAATCTTTCTATAGAGGGAGATCAAATCAAATTATAACATAACAGGGTTTTTTAAAAAAATCTTTTTCAATTGATATCAAAATATAGCAATATTTCCTGTTTTAATTGCTGCTATTAATGACATCATAAATAAATAAATAAAGAACAATGTCTCATTATTTGAAGTTTGCACCCACCAAAGATTTTGATGAGACCAGATGCCCTATTTTTATGAATTATAAAAAGTGGTACACGCATTCAAATGTTCAAAAATGAAGTAATTTGTTGCTTCATTCCTCCAGTTGATTCTCAGAAATTATTGTATGCGTACTTCGAGAGATTCTGATTGGCTAAAATAAGTGCATGAAAGAAAGGTGACAACGTTGTTTGATTTCTTATTTTAAGATAAAAATAGCATTCTATTGATCACAAATAGATTTTTATAAGTTTTTGTTACTTTTTTCTATTTTTGTATTATTCTTTAAATTCAGCCTTTTTTATAATGCCATTAGAGAATAAATGAAATTCTATTCAACTACATCAGTTACAGGAATGAAATACTACTTCACATCAGTTACGTCTCTTAGCATGGCAGAAGACACCTGTACATAAATAATTATCATATGTGTGGATAGTGAGTAAATTCAATTTGATTGAACAACTAAAACAAATAAACAATGGCCTATAAGATATGAATGTATTGATTTCAGATCACAGATTAGTAAGGCAAAGGATTAAGTTGATAATATCTAACAAAACAAATGTCCCTTATAAGTTAACATAAAAATGTTTTTATGCAAGTAGCTAAAAATATGGTGTCAGATGTGTAGAAATAGTCAATGAAAGTAACTTTCCTTCATAACTACCATATTTTACTGTGTATGAGGTGCATAGTCATGTACAACACTCCTCAAATTTTGCAGGCATATTCTTGGAAAAAAAAAGAAAAAAAACAAAAACATTTTTTACCCCTGAATATTTTTTCCCTGATATTCATAGCCCTCCACAAAATTGGGTTAGTTTCAGTTTTCTTATCTATTCAAATCTATATTACCCAACCCCCCACTGTGGCTGGCTGTTTACATTATGTGCATAGCATAGTAACATTAATAAACAACTGTCTCCCAAGACAAAAAAGTACATCTGGGCCATAAAATACAGTGGTTGTCACCTGTGAGAAATTCACTGATTATCATATCAAGGCTTCCATGCCAGTTACAGGGAGAGTGTTTAGCACAGCATTTCTCTACTTCTTGCCTTGTTCACTATCATGGTGTGCTTGTGAAATAATCATAATCAAGATGACTATCGATTGGTCAGGAAGAGCGGGATTCATGCCTTCACAAACAGCTCTTAAAAAAGTGCATTGAGGCCAGGAATTCCATTTCTTTAGTCATAAACTAAAACTTGAGAGCACATACCTCAGCCAACACCATGCACTAAGAACTGAATGAAAATCAGTTCATATATATCTGCAATGCCTGCATCGCAAATATATATGAACTGATAGAAGTAACCATGTAAGTTTCAATTTTGACTCTTGTCTGAAGATATGAAAAGATATCACTCAATTGAAAAAATATTCCTGGATCCACCCCAAACTTCAATCAATTCTTCCTTACTACTTGGCCTACAGTGACCTCACAAGATGTCATTGAAGTTCATTGGGAACTTTTGGTGATATTGCATAGACAAACACAAATGAATACACATAAACATATGAGAAAAACAGAAAATATCTCAGCCCCAAACTTTAATCAATTCTTCCTCAGCCCATCCTTCCACAAAATCTCAATGGAATTCATTGAGAACTTTGGGAGATATTGTGTAGACACACAATGGCAGAGAAATATGAGTGAAAACACATACCTTTTTCAATTTCATTAGTAGAGGCAAATTAGTCAGACAAGAAAGATTTTTTTTTTTCAAAGATCTGATAAATTAGTCAACCTGGAAAGATTTCATTGAAACAAAATTGGCTAATTGTTTGGAAAAGGTACATTAAAATATTTTTGCTATATTTTGCAAGTGAGATAACCTTGTCAGCAAACATACCAACCCTAAATTATATCTTTTAAAGTTGAATTAAGTGAAATACACTTTCAAATGTTCAGAGATTTCTCCATTCATTTATCCCGTGATGATAGCTGCAGCAGCAAATCATGTCTGCTGAGAAGTTATCTCCCTTGCAAAATATAGCAAAAAAATTTTATGTACCCATTCCAAACAATTACCCCAAATTAATACCAAGGACTCCATTTCTTTGGTCAAAAACTGAAAAAATTAACAAGACAAAGATGATGAAGCAGAGTCCCTATTTTGGGAGATATTGAAAATTTTACAAGTGTCACAAGAGTCAACTCAGATATGCGAATGGTGTAGCTGTTAATGGTATAAACAATAGAAGAGACAAAAACTCCATCACTGCGTCTACGTAGGACAACGAATCTCCTTGAAATCTTCCAAAGAGGAAGAAATCAAGTGAAGAATCACCCTAGGATGGCAAGCCTTTGGCAGAACAAGCTCAACCTTCAAAAATGAGAAGATCCCATTAATCCTAAAAAGAAGGGTATATAACCTGTCATGTATGGAGCTGAAACATGGATCCTACCAAGAGACAAATCTGCTAATTGAGAACCATGCAACATACATATGAAAGAATTAGGCTGGGTCTCACATGGAGAGACCACAAGAATGGCGGACAACCGATAGACATCGCGACTCACAACATGGATTACCAAAGAGTACATGCGCAACCGAGGCCAACAGAGTATTAGATGGAGATGAGCTAGACAAATTCAGAGAGTACTGACTCCATGACGCCCACAATAAAGGAGCGTGGCAAATCCTGGGGAAGGTCTATATCCAACAACGGACATTAAAAGACTGATGATGATGATGATGAAGCTGTTTATATTCAGTAATGCACTGGGGAAAGGCATGAATCAATCCATCTCACTCCCAAGATATGGGTTTTTAGTTGAGCAGACTGAGCTCAGCCACTGGAGGCAACCAGTCTTGTAGAAGAACAGCTCGAAATGACAATTTGAAACCATAGAGAAGGCAACAGGAAACTACTCCGCTATCCCTACCAGAAACAGACATATAAATGTGCAGTTTACATATCAAAAATGAAGGAAGCTGTGGAGAGTCATGATCATCCACGTTCTGAAGGGACATGTTGGATACCTAATTCTGCTGGAACAATAATACAAATAGAAGAACGATAAGCAGTTTGACTTTTCTAAAACACTGATGCGAAACATATCCATTCTAATACCAACAGTTGTTTGGAATAATGAACTCATTCTTTTTGCTTCTTTCACTGTTACCACAACAATATGGCTGATCCATTGTATAGTCTTTTTCAGATCTAAGTGGTGAAGCCTCCCATCCCTCAATGGAGTATAGAGGTTGGTGACGAAGTTCTGGTTTCTGTTGCATGTGACAGCTTAGTGCTCCTTGCAAATCTCAAATCTGGTTAAGACCAGGACTGTATACCTACAAGTCTTTTTATGACCACCCCTTATCAAGTTGTAAGTACACCGAAGGTATATCTACACCCCCTAATCACACAGCTTAGAGTGTATCCAATTAGCTGTTGAGTGCCCAGGGGAAATTTGTCCTAATGAAGACTTTTCCACATTCACTCATACCAGGAATCAAACCCAGAACCCTCTGCAGGTGAGGCAGATTAGGAAACCATTATACTATCCAAGTGAACGATTTCTTCAGATGTAAAATAGATAAAAAGGTAGCAAATATACTGATCGAATCCACTCCTTCCCCAAAACACCAGCAACTACTCTTTTATCCAGTTATTCTTTTCTCAACAACCCGTATAATACAGTTGATTCTACATTTTTATACTTTCGGATACTTTCCAAAACCCTTAGCTGAGCAAAGAAATCTACTGGTATATTTGTTTGTTAGGCTAACGCGTGCTGCTTTGTTCAATTCTCTTGACGGCCAAGCAATCCTCCCGATTCATTATTTGACCCTCATCCCAAAGATGATAATGTGAACCCTTCTCTCTATAGATATGATCTGCTATACCAGACTTTTCCACTTCCCCTTTGAGTATTGTTTTGTCATTCTCAGGATTTAGCCTCATGTTCCATTCAAATCATAGGATTTATTTACCAGCCAGAAATAAGAGTGAGAGCTAGATTTATTTTTTTTCTAATTTTAGTAATTCTGAATAGATAATGCAGAAGAGGAATTTTTTTTACCTTGCTTGATAGTGGTTAAGTCTTTTAAAATTCATTTGCCAGCATCAATCTTTTTTTTTTTTTTTTTTTTTTTTTTGAGATCCTTATTCTTTAAAGAGTAGGAGACATGAAAGAATAGAAGTAAAGATTAAAATGGAAAAATCCTTGAAATCCAAATTTGCTCACTCCCCCCCCCCCCGATCAAATCACCGTCGACTAACAAATGGCTGGGCAGAACAACCAGCCAAGTGGGCTACTGATTCTTCTCTTTTAGCTCATATGTGTACGTGTCTCTCTCTCTCTCTCTCTCTCTCTCTCTCTCTCTCTGGGTACACCTGGTCACATTTTAGGGCTAGAACCTTGATAATTTGCCAGAGTACACCACCAGGCACGATACGATACAAACGTTTCGTTCAGGGGCGGGGGCAAAAATGTGCTCATGTGGGTCTCATAGTCAGTTTGGACCAATAATCCCAGATCATTTTCTTGATAGTTAGTTCTGGTACACGCATGGGCTAGGGTGATTCATTCATGCATGATGCAGATTTTTTTGATTTTTTTTTTTTAGTGGTAATTTTGATGCATTTCTAAAAAAAAAATGTTTTCTTTGGATGGAGCGACAAAATAAGGTGCGTGCGTAAGCAAGGATTTTATTTAGAAATTTACCAAGCTTAGCTTAGTCTTGAAGTTTGAAAATGTAAGAAAAGTTGGGAGATTGCATTGCACCAATCTTTCAGGTGGAGCGGGGCTGTGAGCCTTAAATTGGTACTTGAAAATAAATATGATCCTAATTACAGCTACGACAACATATACACAAGAAGGAAAATCCAAGTCTGTTTTTACTTATCACTGGGATAAGTGTAGTCGTATGACTTGGTTACCATTGTCGGTGTGCCAAAAAGATAAATGAAAACTATTTTCAAATGTTATAGTCACAATTCAGTTGTGTTACGGGTGTATTTCCTTACGTAACTAAAAAAAGAAAAAAGTTGATATTAGTTGTCAGCGTAAAACTAAGTTGAAAATAATGACGAAATCTAAAAATGAAGCCGAGAGCCATAAAATAACAGAACAAAAACATTTTCATGCCAAATAAAAAGAACAAGTTTTAAGATTAAGAAAGTATTTTGTTTTTTATAAAATGTTCGCCATGATAAAGATAATAAGAGGCACTAACATGTTTTGGAGGATTTTTTTCTTAAGAATACAACGTTACTTTTACAGCAAAGTCATAACTTACTTAATTTAAACTTGAAAGGACGTGAGACGAGGATTTATCCAAACACGGAACTGTTTGACTTGACACCGGAGAAAAAAAAATTATTCCACAACTGATAAGATTTGGCTGCAGAATCTATTCAATATCCCATTGTATGATTCGGGTCCTCGACACGAACCACTCAAACTTTGCAGAAATGTAAAACATTTAATTATAAACCAAACACAGTCTACGTTTTAAATGTCGTGAAAATAATTATTTTGCAATGAACTTTATTCTTGCAGATAGAAACCGAATTAAAACTTCATGAAAAATGCTAAATTAGAGCACATTGAAAAATCCGTTTGTATTGGGTTTGTCATCGTTTTGTTTAATACAAAGTCAATTTGTGTAGAAATAAGGCAATAATAAATATGAAATAGAAAAGATATTTTTCTGATTTTGTTAAGAAAAAGACTTGATTTTTGACCAAAGCAATCAGCCTCGAGTAATTTTTTATAGACTCGGCCTATCATCAATACCAAAAAATGTGATGGATCAGTATTTACTCCGAGTTAAGTGGTGTACTTCAAATGCCGCTATGCGGACCATAGGCTACCGATCGATACACGGTCCGTTTTCATATCTTTAATGTAATGACATTTCGGTTAAAAATATATATATTTGACATTCTTGGCAATTTGCAACGCTTGGGCATCATTTTAAAATAGACTTTGTTCACGTTCTTTTCCTTGACTTGGAAAATTTCCTTAGTGATGTATGAACGAATGATAATTTGACATTGATTATTCTACCGTCTCTAACACATTGGAAAATAGGTGGGAACCTGCCGGTCTGCGAGATTAGATAGGTTGAGTAACACTGTATAAAAGGCCGTAGATATTCTAAGCGTGGGGCGTCCGTAAGAAGGGCAATTTGCACAACCTGGAAAAGAACTACCTCTCATTTAATCCACTACTTTAATTTACTCATCCGCAAAGGTAAAGGTAATCAATTCAAAAAGATATCACTGAACAATAAAGATTAAACTTATGAAATTAATCTCAATTTCGAACCTTTGTTTTTATCCATTCATTGATTTCTTTGGGCTATAAAGAGAGAAGAAAGAAAGAAGAAAGTGCATTAATTGGTGTGCCCTACCCCATGGAAAATTTGACCTGGTCACCCTAATAATAGCACAATTGGAAATAAAGAGTAAGCCTTCGTGGGATATTTCCTTTTGCTCCCACCCCTCCACCCGGAAAATATCCTTTCTTACCCCCCTGGAAAAGTGATTGTGGATGCCCACGGTTGGTAGTTGAAAAAAATAAATGGTCAGCTCATAAAAAGTTAAATTAGAGTGTTAAAAACTATAGCTGAGAATAACCTAGTAACCGGGATCCGTTCCAGATACAGTACCTATCCATTGCGATGAAAGGTCAAATCATAGGTACAGCCTGGTGTCTGTGTCAAATACTTAGAGACCGAGGAATTATTTGACAACGATCCTCATGAAAAATATTTTGTGTCATAGTTCGTATCTATGGACCTGTGACAAAGTAAATTTTCTGAGAATTATATGAACAATTTCTCAGAAATAGCAGTAGCTCAACAATTTTGACCAACAAACAGAATACAGACCAGCCAAGTTTCTAGCATTTTGAAGCTGAGTGCTGTCTCTCTACACCAACTAATGTCATAGATTTGAACGAATCCCATCCTTGAAAAAAGTATGCCTGGGGAAAACTGTACCTTCCTATTTACAGACATACCAAGTCACCCGCATTTCGCAGTTAACATTATAAGATAGACCCAACCACGGATGGGGCCCATTTTTTTAGGAAATCTCCCTCCTAATTTCTCTAATTTTATTTAAATTTATATACGTTTCGTTGACATAGAGACAAAGCTACACAAACCAATACAAATATATGTGTACGTGACTCGGTACCGGATGTGTGACAAAGGGGAAAGTAGATAGGAAAGGAAGACTCGAAGAGCTGACTAAGAACTAATAGTAAATATAAGGGTCATCAGGTGACCGCTGTCTGCCCCTTTAATCTTATCGTTCTCATCGGTATGATAAGGAGGTCTACTTGAATTTGGAAGTTCATTGGAGGTATCCTCAAAATCAGGGATGGTACGAGACCTGAGAGAATGAGTCAAAGACATTCCTAATTGATACACAAGTTCGGCTGAATGGATTTGAATCAAACCGTCACCTCTTTTGATTTTCACGAAACGAACTTAGTGCCCGGGGATTAGTTCCAAAAAATCTACCCAGAAGCCAAGAAGGTCTAGTTTTAGCTGGATTTTCAACAAAAACCACATCATCAAACCTAGATTCTATTGGAGAAGTTGATCTCATGCAAAACCCTTGTCTTAAACTAAGAAAGTATTCCAGATGCCAAAACTCTCTAAACTTTGTCAACATAAGGTCGCGAGACTCGATCGATTTAGCAACATCAGATTTTGATGGGGAATCAGTATCCCATATATTTTGATCGTCTATTTTCAATACGAGTCCCGTTTTGGCGTTAGGACGAAGAAAGCAATTAGGGGGTCAAATTTTCATGGTAAGAATCTCCCGAGCAGCTACAGGTGGGAGAACAGGAACTTATGGCATTTTGTATGTCCGAGATAAGAGTGTCAAAATATTTCGATTCGACAACGTCCAATCATTTTGTACAAACATGATTTGATAACTCTGATCAAACGCTCCCATATACTCCCTACCCATGCAGAGTATAGAGACGTTTTGATGTTTGATATTATATATTTTGAATGTTACATCAAATTCTCTGGAAGCAGAGACTTACTCTATAAGGTGTATACAGCTATAAAAGATCTGGCATCATTGTGAAGGAGTTCCTTAAGTATTTGTAAACCAGGGTGAAGCCAAAATAAATGAATGAGTGCTCGTGTCCTTGACTGGTTCTATACGTACTGCTCTGATATCGAGACGTGTAAATATGAGCATGCGCATACCGACACCGTGATTATTACCAAAATATGTTCCGTGTAGTCAATCCCCGTATTTCACCAGATTGATCCTATGTGTGGGTGAATTTGTCACTTTAGGATATCTAAATGAAAGACATTTAAATTGTTTACCCTAGAAACATCCGGGAATAACATTTTTTTGTAGCTCGCCTGTCTCTAGATACACAGCAACGAGAAAACTTCAATCTATTCAAAGTGGTTGTAATGTCTAGATGTTTACATTTATCGTGACAATGATTGTTAATGAGTCTAGTCAAGGGAAGGTCTTTGGCCAGAAAGATTGAATTAATGATTTCGTATTAGTTGTAGTCCTTCCAATTCAACCGTCAGAACATGGAACTACAGGTCCGTCTAAAAATAAATTCAAACATTTAATCAAATCGGGCATCCCTACATTTTGAGCAATCAAAAGATAAGTAATTTTGATGACAAGTGACGAAGTATTGATTAACTTGGTTATCTCGGAAAATCTACCGAAGGTAATGATGGGTTCATTTTTCATATCTGTTACAATATTATGCAATACTGCTGATTGTACAATTTTTTCTGCTGAAACAATTGAGGTCACAAACAGGACATTTGAGATAGAGATACAATAGTACAAATTTTGGAGAATTTTTTTTTCTTCAAAGGTAACCCCCTTGAGTGCAAATCAGCTGGATTTTGTTAAGTGCGTATGTATAGAGTATGTTTCATCCAATTCTCCAATCATTAGACGAATATCTTCAAGTCTTACACAAGATAACACAACTTTAGCAAAACATATATATATATTTATATATATATATATATATATATATATATATATATATATATATATATATATATATATATATATATATATATATATTCAATTGCTAAAATTACAGTAAGCAATTCAAGAGTGGGCAAAGTTTGGGGTTTCATTGGTGCCTCGTTGGCTTTGGCAAAAAAAAACAAGCAAAAAACATTGTTTTGGACACTATAAGCAGCAAATCCATAAACACTCTTACAGGCATAGCAAAAATACGCAGTTCTGGAGGACTATCTTTGTCGATGACATATCTAGAGGGACTGCGAATAATCAAACCCGGCTAGGTCTTTAGACAAAGCAGCCCAAGCACCCTTCGACATGACATCATCCCAACCCAACTTTCAGGCCCAGGGATTCTCCAAGAGCATCTTACCCTTAACTGCGACGGGTAAGCATTAAGACAAAGGGTTGAATACCTTTATAGGCTGTGATAAAAATCCTTCTCTTTGAGTAAACGTCGGGATCAATACACGGCTCAGAGATTTGAATTGAGTCATCTACAGTTGAATGTCTTTTTCACAAAACTTTCTCTAGTGCACAACCATGTTTAACAAAATGTTTACTTTTTATCAGTGACTCTTTGAGCTCTGGACAATACGTATTCCACGACCTCAGATCAGTATTACCCTTTTGCATAGGATCATCAGCTCCTGAATACAGATCTTACAATTCATCTTCAAAATTACCTGTTTTAACAAGGTTACAACCATTAAATTTTCTCTTCAGCATTTAAGCGCAACCATCATTTTGGGATTTATTTCCATGATACTTAATCAAAAATTCAAAATGGAGGATGAATCATTAAACCCAAATATAGTGGCTTTATATCAGTAACAAGTAAGCTTATCCCTTTATACATAAAGAAGCAAAATCTGTTACAATATTCTATTGAAGTAAGCTTTATCATGAGAAAGTTTTTACGTATATCTGCCGACATAACGCACTTATTAGATCTAAACAATAGTTACAATTACTCGAGCATATCGCCCATTGAATTGATGTCAGGATAGGCCACTTTGTTGAGAGAGTATTCAAATCTTCAGAGAGCGATTGAATAAAGGTCTAATTTCGTTGTAGTTTTAGCTTCAGTTTCGACAGTAGGCCCATGAGATATCCACACGTAACTTAAAAATCCCTCTAGTGATACTTCAAAACGCTCAGTAGTACAGACAGGTATGGAACGAGAGTGATTAGGTTTCAATCCTACTTCTAACATGACTTCACTTAATGTTTTTTAACTTCAAACACAACCAGAGAAATTCCCCAGCTGCTACATTGTAGTTTCTTAAGCATAAATTTGAAAGACAAGATTTCTGGCGACTAGAATCAAGTAATTGAAAACCGAACAGTAAACTTCGGTTGCCTTTCGAAGCAGTTACACCTACTATGGTTGAGATAAAAGATGATGCATTCACCCCAGTGTTATAGAACGCATTAGTAAAATTTTTAAAACATGATTTTTATTATTATTTAAATTGGGTCAAAATGCAGTGGATTTTTGTTCTACAATTGTAACAGGTGAAGAACAGTTTATTATCTTTACCACAAGCATTGATTTAGTGTTTGGTACTCGCATACAGTGTACACAATTCAAGCTCCAATATATGCACGTAGCTACTCTGAATGCATAGGTGCTGTATTTAGCACGGGAAGATAAGGAATGCCCATCAGTATTACAAAGTCTGCAATGTCGTAGCGTAGTTTGAGTCTCCACATTATTGATCCTATTTGGAACAGACATTTTTTCCCTTGTCCAAAATCTGTCTCTTGGGTTTCCAATGAAAGAGCTTTGTCTTTACAATTTTAGAATAGTTGAATTTGTTGCTTCAGGTGATTTTGAAATTCAAAATGGACGACAGTGAATATACATTTCTTCCAGTTATAACCATCAAGTATTTATGTGGAAACCAAAATTCATTAAACCCTTTAGATTTTGATGATTTTATATTCACTTCTTTATTACAATATGGCTCTCCCTTGCACAGAATTACATTTAACTTCCTCGAGAACTTTTTGGGATTCCGTGTAGACAGACAAGATTGAGTACGGAAATGTATAAAATATCACCACAAAAAGAAATTCAAACGGAGACTAAAAAAAAAGTTAAAAACATTTGGTCACACAGCAAGAATCAAACCCACCGGAAATGACAACATCCACTTTCTGAGAGACTATAAACTTAATATTTTTCAGCTTATATAATTTTTGTGAACTTTTGACCTTTTGACCTTGATTGACCAAGAAAAAGTGTAATGTGTAGGTGAACTAATTAGCATAGTTGTAAGGTATAACTTCTTGTTCTAGAGTAAATATTCGGTAAGATACGATCACCTTCACGATCTCCAGATAATGCTAAACGAACTGAATGAAGAAAGCAAGGAAATTGGCCTCCACTTGAACTTCAGCAAAACAAATGTCATGTACAGCAAACATGTTTAAGGACGAAGACACAACGATCAAAATCAAAAACTCAGAGCTGAAGGAAGTAGACCATCTACCTAAGACAACAAGCCAAGAATCACTCTAGGTTGGAAAGCTTTCGGTAGAGCAAGCTCGACGTTCAAGAACAAGAAAATCCCACTAGTCTTAAAAAGAAGCAACTTCCCGATAGTCACCTGCAGAGAAGAGACATGGAATCCAACCGGGAGATTGACCCTTGAAATGAGAACCATGCAACGTGCACATGAGAGAATCATAATCAACCTCACATGGAGATATCATAAGACAGCACAGTATATCAGAGAAAAGACAGGAGTTCGAGATATGCTTGAGGCCATTAGACTCAAATTGCAATGGTCTGGGCATGTTGCAAGAATGGCAGACAATCTATGGACATCACGACTCACAATATGGATCCCCAGAGATCAAATGCAAAATTGTGACCGACAGAATGGCGTCACGCAAGACAAATTCAGAAAGTACTGGCTCGGTGACGCCCATGATAGAGGGGTCTGGTGAATTTTGTGGGGAGGTCTATGCCCAATGACAGACGCTAAAAGGTGGTATGGTCATTTATATTTCTCGTACCCGACTATCTTGTTCATTCTTGGCCAACTAAGATTTAGAGAAGGATAAAATGAGAAAGGATAAATGTTTTACCTTTTCTGATCGCCTTCAATCCGAATAACTCTTTCTATCAACTCAAAAAGAAGTTTCTCAAAAAACAGAGCTGTGAACAGCAGCTTATATTTGTCAATCAAATAATAACTTGAGCGAACCTGAGCAGTGGGGCTCTAGAAAGTTACTGCGGTGCAAATGTTTTACAAGAAAATTCCTGTCTTTGAAAACGGCTAAAATCAGCTAAATTGTTTAATTTCCAGCTAACTTTAAGGCTAAAATGTTTTATGTACTTACTTCCAGTCTACTTATCAACTAAAATAACGAATATATTCTGCAACAAATTATTAATGAAATTAAAACGTTCATTTTTTATCAAACTCACAACTCATTTTTAAAATTGGCTAGATTTTCGGTTACCACAGATTTTCAATGAATAAAAATAGGAAAAAATTAGCCAGATCTAGGAAAAATTGCTAATTTGGCAACACTTGGTTGTTTTAAACGGAACAGAGGACTTTCCGATTGGGTTCAGGCAAGAACATTTTGTCGTATTCTATGGCCTCAGTTCAAAAAAGATGATGATGACTGCTCGTTTGTTTCGTAACGCGAGAGTAAACGTGTTTGACGGAACACAGAAGTTAACTACTCAACAGATTCAAGTAATGAAGTTTTTTTCTTTTGAGAAACCTATAGAGAACCTAGATAATTCAGATATTTTATTCTATAGTGAAAATGTCTCTGCGGTAATGAAAAGGATTTATCAGTTGATGATTAGAGATAAATATTCATTTTGGTATGTCTTACACTTTACTTTTTCCATAGAGAGCACACGGCTTCCCCCACTGCCCCAGTGGTTTCGGCGCCTCGGCCTCGGCCCCCTTAACCAAAAAGTTCTCATAGGCCCATGCACTGTTAACTCCATTTTTCTTTTCTAAATACATTTTTCGATGTGTCATCTCCAGAGATTTCTATCATCAGTGTAAATTGTAAGTTGAAATAGAAAAAGGCGAAATCGTTCAGAAAGAATAAGAGGAAAACATAATCATGGAAATGAGTTTTGGGAACGAGGTACACAGTAAGGCTGTATCTGAGAGTTATGCTCCAGGATCACAGCGATGTCTTTTATATGTTGATGGACATAGTATTGATGAGTCGTGATTCGATTATAATGGTAAATAAAGTCAAGACAATGGACACAAAGTAGTCAGATAAAGAATATGTTTAATACTGCATCATAGGAATGTAAGTGACGACATAGTAAAGGGTCGTATTGGCATCAGTATTATTAGATGTTCTCAGTATCAGTAGTATATGAATTTCAATGTTCAGTAGCTGAATGGAGCCTGGGGAATTAGCTCAGATGGTAGAGCGCTCGCTTAGCATGCGAGAGGTACCGGGATCGATGCCCGGATTCTCCAATGGGTTATTTTGCAAACTATTTGAAATGTGTTGTCTAAATACCCAGAAGCCATGTTATCAAGATGACGATGGTGACTTTGTCGTGAGGAATTAGCTCAGATGGTTGATCGCTCGTTTTGCATGTGAGATGTACCGGGATCGATCCTGTAATCCCAAGCTATCGGTTCTTATTTAGTGTTTACTATTTTCTTGGTGAATTAGTCTCTAAGCAACTCAATGTCAATGTAAATTGGCAGTGTTGA
Organism: Thysanoteuthis rhombus; assembly: GCA_963457665.1. Taxonomy (NCBI): domain Eukaryota; kingdom Metazoa; phylum Mollusca; class Cephalopoda; order Oegopsida; family Thysanoteuthidae; genus Thysanoteuthis; species Thysanoteuthis major. Next base: position 25,894,263 of record OY735224.1, on the reverse strand, counting down.
ACATGGGGAATTAGCTCAGTTAGTAGAGCATTTGTTTAGTGTATACTAATGTATTAATATGTTTGTCAAACAGGACCCAACAAAAACAAGCAAAGTGAAGCTGAGAGTTCCAGGGCAATGTAAGCTCCTGCAAATTTTGTTTCGTTTTTTTCATATGTATATAGCCTGGAAAATAAAGAATAGGCATACACCTTACCTCTCGGGTATCCTCTCAATTCCATCACTGGGAGGAAAGTTAACCGACTGCTTTGCCACTTGGAGCCAGCCACGGTGCAGTTGAAAATAATTAACAGTTTGTTTTTTTAATAATTTATTATTAGAAACCATCAACCGAAATTGCCAACATGGGTTTCTTGGGTTTTTAATTGACGCTTGCTGGCTGGCTGGCTGGTTATCTAAGTATGTGTCGCACGTAGAGGCTGTACCTGTGGATCTAGAGGGCTGGAAATTTAAACATTTACTCCTCACTATGTCTAAAAAAAACTTTTACCCCCCCCGTAGGTTTTTAGAGGGGGCTTCCAATTTAAAATGTGATTTATGCTAAATTGGTTCCTAAGTTACAGTGAACTGATTACAAAAAAAATCACTAAATAGTCAAAGGGAGATAATTCAAATCAGGAGAATGCCCCTTGGAAATGGCGTTAAATTTTTAACGAATTTAAGAGTTAAGAAAGCAGGTCTCGTTAGTCACATAATAGAAACAGTCACACAACTAACGTCTCTTGGCAGCATACCATGTTTGGGTGATCAATTAGAAAAATTTGAAAAAAGGGTGATCGATGGATAGGTTTCTTCTCTCGCCTTTGTTAGGCAGTGATCACCAAAAAAAATCCTGAAATTAAAAAAAAAGCGTGAAGGAACGAAAAAAGATTTTTTACATAATAAGGAGTAATTGTTCAAGTGCTCAGCCCTCTAGCTCCATTGGTGCATCCTGTACGAATTATATATATATATATATATATATATATATATATATATATATATATATATATATATATAGCCGGCCAGACCAACTTAAAAACTGAAAGAAACCTATGTTGACAGTTCTGCTTCACAGTTAGTATTTTTTATCTCTATAAAAAGAAATATATTCATTTCTGTGCTTAGTGTAAAATAGCTCAATGCTAATCAAGATTTTCTTGAGATAAATTTCGTTTTTCTTTTGGTAATTCATTTATAAACGAGAACCGAAAAGTCAATGAGGCGTCCGCTATAAAGTTTAGACGCCGTTATTGCCAGATCACGTCGCCCTGAGTGAAAGATAATTTCCGATAAGAAGCATCTCCTCAAGGAAAACCTTTCTATCAAGTTTCACGTATATATCTAATTTTGAACTGCAGGGAAAATCGATTTTTTTTAAGAACTCGAAGTTTAGACGCCATTATTGCCGCATCACCAGTCCCTGGATAAAAGATTTTCCTTGATAAGAAGAATCTTATCAAGAGACCATGTCTCACAACGTGGATCCCCAGAGATCACATAAGAAACCAAGGCCGACAGAACATAAGATGGATATATGAACTAGACAGGTTCAGGAAATACTGGCTCTGCGACACCCATGATAGAGAATTGTGGCAAATCCTGGGGAAGGTCTATGTCCAACGACGGACGTTAAAAGACTGATGATGATTAAGGGACACCATTCTACCAAGTTTTAAGTAAAAAAAAAATTTTTTTAAATGTCTCAAAAAAGCTGAGAAACAATATAGGGGCAGACCTACCGACCAACAGACGGGCAAGGCCTCTTAAAGAGGCCATGACGTTTCTAGAAAAATTTTTTTTGTTTTTGTAAGAGACACTAGAATTCAAAAAAGATTATAAATATATTGCAGTTTTTTACATTATTTTGTAGTTACGTAGTTGTTTCCATATTTAGTTACTGCTGGATGACAGCTAAAGACTAATTATTTATAGCCTTTGCACACGATATGTTTTTATTATAAGAAGTAAGAAGTCGCGAAAAATTCCGTCTCATCAGAAAAAGTCACGAACGAAAAAGGTTTGGGAAAATCGGTCTACTTTATCATAGATGCAGACGTGATAGATCAAGTCCCGTAACACTCAGAATTAAGTCCAGTAAGCAGGGGGTGGTTGCTTCCCTTGGACTGCAAATATCCGCAATTATTTCTGTTGAAAAAAATAAATAAACGGATAGTGAAGTGGTTAGCATGCCTGCTTCATACGAAGAAGGTTCTGGGTTCAATTCTGGACTTGTGTATAAAAAAATTCGTTATACACTCAGTTGCAAATTTAATACTTTCTAAGCTTATTTTCAAATAGCAATCGGACCCAAACTGACAATACAGATAAACAAGTCTTATAACAAATAGGTCTCGTTCGTCACTCAATAGAAACCGTCAACTGACCAATGTCTCTTGGCAGTATGCCATGAGGGAGTGATCGATTGTAAAAATGGGGTGATCAATGAATAAGTTACTTTTTGATGGATCACTAAAATGTTGATAAGAACAATATGAATGCAATTTTCACCCGAAAATTGACAACTGAGAAACTTTAAAATCTGGCAAAAATCAACACATTATACAATTTTAAAAATACATTTTCGATAATCATTTATTAAAAGAAGTAATACATCTACCTAGGACAACAAGTCTCCATGAGACCCTCAAAAGATGAAGAAATCGAACGAAGAATCACTGTTGGATGGCAAGTTTTCGGTAAAACAAGCTCAACCTTCAAAAACAAGACGATCCCAATAATCCTAAAAAGAAGGGTATACAACCAGTGCCCGATAGTCACTTAAGGAGCTGAAACATGGAACCTAACCAAGAGACACACCTGCAAACTGTGAAGCATGCAACGCGCGCATGAGAGAATCATGCTCAACCTTACATGGGGACATCATAAGATGGTACAATATATCCGGGAGAAGACAGGAGTCCGAGACATCCATTAAAAAAACTGGGCTGGCCATGTCACAAGAATGGCAGACAACTGATGGACATCGTGACTCATGACATGGATCCCCAGAGACTACATGTGCAAATGAGGCCATCAGAGTACTAGATGGAGAGACAAACTGGATAAATTCTGAAAGTATGGACTCTGCAACACCCATGATAGAAAAGTGTGGCAAATTCTGGGGAAGGTCAACATCCAACGACGGACGTTGAAAGACTGATCATGAAAAGACATATTTTTGGAAAATGATTTTTTATTCCAAATATGATATATTTTCTCAAATGATTCCTACCCCTCCTTTTATTATTTTAATGATTTATTTTGTTTATGAATTATCATTATCATCATCATTATCAGTCTTTCAACATTTGTCATTAGACACAGACCTCTCTATCAAGGGTGTTACGGAGCCAATACTTTCTGAACTTGTTTAGTTCGACCTACCATCTCACTATTTTGCCAGCCAAAGTTTTGCATATGATCTCTGGGGATCCACATTGTGAGTCATGATGTTCATCCGTTGCCTGACATTCTTGCTACATGACCAGCCCATTACCATTCGTATTTTCTAATGGTTCCCAATTAATCAAATAAAACTAAAAAAATTGGCCAAGGAAAAAAATATTTTACTCAATTTTCCTATATTTTTTCCAATATCTGTAATAAAACATTTTTTTTTTCAAATTCGTCCTTCCATAAACAAGTATCAAAAAAATACAAATAGATTTTAAAATTTCTCACATGTCAATTTTCCAGTGAAATTGCATCCACGTTCTTCATACCTACTAAAATTTAGGACAATAGGTGTGACCACCATTTAAAATCATCTAAAGCGATTTTGGTTCATTGAATGTATAGCCAGCCAAAAAGCAACACGTTTCCTTGTATAATAATGTATAAATTGCTAAAGGGTCTAAAGATTGGAGCTTGGAAGAGTGGTCCAAAGCAGAGATTGGCAAACTTTTTGGGAGGTGAGCAGGATGAGAAATATCATTATGCCTTGCAGGCCAAGGTAAATAAAAAAATTAAACTAATCATAGAAGGCTCTGGAAGCAGTTAAATTTTTTAGATACATCAACACATTTCTATTAAGTGCTTTTCTGTCAGTCCATTGATTTGTCACTTCCAGTTACGTTGAACAACAGAAAGAGAAAGGAGAAGAATGTGTAACATCATTAAAAGAACATTTATTCTGATAAATACTTGATGTACCAAGCGTTCGCTTTTTACTGTGTTGCCAAATAACATTCGTTGATAAAGGGTAAAACTGTCTTCAAAAATGGCTAAAATCTGCTTATCTTTTCTGTTTCTCCACTAACTTTATAGCTAAAAATCCTATGGATGAATGGCTTGGCTTCACAAGTATAGATTTGGGATGGTTTTCTCTAGAAGTAGGACCATAGATGGCAGGTCCTAGGTGCAGAATAACCCTCAGGCCTGAGCCATGGATTTTTAAGGTGAAGCTGGCTTGCCCAGGGCCAACTTAACCCTTCAAGCTGAGGGTTTGCATCCTATGTCCATAACACAGATAGGAGCAAGACTTCAGGATCGTAGGTTTGACAGGAGTGTCTTTTTCCAGGAAAATGTGAGCAAGCTTTAGGGGTCTGCTGTCCATTCTGGGGGCTGTTCCACCTGTAGAGCTAACCTATGGTGAAACTACAGGATGAAAACATCCCATAGTTTCTAGATGCCTTTGAAGGGGAATCAGGAAAGTATGCCTGTCTGTGACTTTAAGCACAGATTCTTAGGATAATGCGACTCTCTGCAACTTGAAGCACAGATCTTCCAAATGGAGCAGATGTGCACTGACTATAGGGGCCTGCTACTCCCTCAAAAGAGTGACCAGACAGTGTATCAGCCTGAGCTTATCGGAGCTCAGGTCAAAATCATTCCCCTGAAAAAAAAAAAATCAAAAATTAAAAAAAAAATACATCTACTTATTAAGCTTTAACTAAGTATAATTCCTAATTCCTTCCGCAAAACCAACTTTGTAAAGACAATAATAACCCCTCTGGTGATGGTTGAAGAATTCCCTTCCTAGCTTGTAAGTACACATTTGTGAGTTAATATCTTCCAGTCTGTGATTCCACTGCCATCTTCCTCAGCTAACCCAGGTAGATGCCCAACTATTCATTTAAAGCCCACATAAAAAAATAGCTATACACTAAGACTCCACAACAAATTATTGATAAAAATTGTGCACTTACTTCAATCTAAACTTACTAATTGTTTTTTTCAATAACTGGATATTCATGAGAAACATCCTAACTTTCCTCTTCCTCCTATTCCAGCTATTAGAACCACAACTACTAATGCTACTATGACTTTGTTTATAATCCATTTGAAATCGGAAATCACAGATACCTACATAATGATGGTGGACACATTGTTGAACTTATGGTTCTTGTTTAATTACCTTATTATGTCTCTTGATAGGAAAAAATGAGAATTTTAAAATTCTTCCTGAGGACAAAATAGTTTGACATTGTCATTCAAATTTAGTCAAGTGATAGTAAAACAGCAGAAATGCATAGTATTCAAATGCTTTTAGCTATAAGATGTTGATTCATTTGAGACCACTGCAAAAACGAGAATTATGCCCCATTTTTCAATTCAGAATTTTATTGTTCACTAATCAAAGAGATAAGAGAAACAACAAATTTTTGTATGCAATGTCACATATTCAATGAAGTTGGAAATATGGATGAAATAAGGCTGCGTTTTTTGTTTTTTCTTTGTTCACTGACCCTGGTCTAATACAGAAGAACTAATTGAAATTTAATGTTTGGGTCTGATGGTCAGAGATACCTAAGAAGAAAGATATGCAAAGAGTACCAATTGTACTGCAATAGAGAAACAGTTTAACACGGAGGAGAGAGTGTCATAATGCAAGGTTGTACGCCAGGCATTGAATTAAGGAACTTATGGATAGTAAGTCTCAGCTAGAAATATAGTATATGGTTATGCTTTCTATAGGGTGACTATTGAGTGTAAGACTTGACAGCGGTGACAACTGAGCAAGTACAATTGAGCATGGATAAAACTGAGCATGGGTACACTTGAGTGTGAGACAACTGAGTTGAGGACAATCAACAGATCTATATTATACCTTCTGTCATTACAGTGAAACATTCCTTTAATTCATACAAATATTAAAAGTATGTAACATATACAAAAAAATACAAATTTTTACATTCTTTAATTTTTGACAATCATTATGTGATTGAAAACATTGATGACAAGTTGAAATATAAATCTGTCAATTGTTTTCTGCTCAATTGTCTCATGCTCAATGGTACCCTTGCTCAGTTGTCGCCACTCAATAGTCTCACACTTAGTAATTGGTCAACCATACTATCAACATGTAGCAATAAGTAATCACAAATGATTAAAAAACACTTCAACATGCTTAAGAACCCTGGAAGTGGATCCAAGCTTTCCTAAAAGAAATTCAAATTCAAACTAAATCAACCAATAAGAAAATACCATAGTATGAGGTGTTCGGAAAGTAATTATACATTTCTCTGCTATATATTACAAGCCAACTAAGACAAGACTTGGGTTAAATGGTATGAAACGACGTCTGAATTTAGTTAATCATCTCTTATATCCAACAGTGTGTCATTTATAGAGTATAGTGAAGTTTAATCCCATGGAGAACAGAGACTTTAAAGAGCAGCATATTCACCAGTGCTTACCGTATGAATTTTGAAAGGTTATTACTGTTCGGCAGACAATAACAAACATTTGCGGTGTTTATCCTGATGCAGAGAAAGTTTATAAATGCCAGCAGTGGTTTGAAAAGAGCAGTATCCATGGTTTTTTTTTATTTTTATTTTTAAATTCAGACATTTTTCAATGATCACAGCCCCTAGAAAAGACAAGAAGAGTAACTTATTCATTGAGCACCCCTTGTCATGCTGCCAAAAGACGTGCTGATTAGCTTAGATAAGTAACATAAGACCAACTCAAGTCAGTGAATATCCGTATTCAACATCCACCTCCCTCAGACCAAACATACATTTGTATGCTCACAAGCAAAAATTCTTATTACAAATAGGTATGCCTAGTCACTCAATAGAAACCATCATATGACAAACGTCTTTAGGCAGCATGCCGTATTGGAAAGAGGGGGCAATCAATGAATTAATTACTTCTCTCGCTTTTTTTGGAGGGGGGATCACTTAAAAGCCTAAATTCTTTTTTTAAAAGTAGCATGAAAACTGCCAGACACAAACTAAGGGATCAATTTAGCAGAAATTTACATCATAAATTGACCCCCCCCCCCGCCGCCTATATCCATGGAGTGGGTATTTCAAAAAATGTATAATAATAGATAAATGTTTTAAAATGTTTTTGTTCCATTCAAGAGGCCTGTGCACATGATAGGTAACCAATCAAACTCACTTGAAAACTGAAGAAATTTGTTGACAGTTTTGGTTGACGGTTTCTAATATGACTACGTGTCTGACATACAAATCACTCACTAACATCTGCCTTTTAGGTGAAAAAAACATATATTGCTTAGCAAACACAGCTTCCAAATAAACAAAGGACAATAATTTCCTCTACAAAGAAAACTTAAACTCTCTTGCTTTCAAAGACTTGAACACAATTGCCAAAAAGCATATGCACAAATATTTTTATAGCACAAATCGATATGCACACATCATCCACAAAACATTTTCTAACTTGTTTAATTGTCACAAAATGAGATTTTTTTTTTTACTTTATTATTCATATTTACTTACTTTACCATGATTCCAAACACAGTCCCTTATCTTAAACTCTGAAAACTGAAATATTACAAAATCTGATACTTTTCAAAAAACCAACATGACATAAGTGGAAAAATATGACACCTGACTTCCCAATAGTATGATTCAGAGATGAGAGACAAGGCAGATTTTCAAGGCTTGTAATTCATTCTGACTACAGTGAAAGCTTGCTTATCTTTCATTAACTCTAGAAATGTTGAAGTATATTTACATCACCAACAGTGAAAGAGGAAACTATTCCCAATCAAAACAAATTATTTTCACCACCAAATCTATATGCTATAGACACAGCATTTTTTGTTCATTCTCTCATCCATAGAGAGACATAGTTGAAAATGTAAAAAAAGGCTTCAGATATTCCTATGAGTAACTGTAATAGAAAAAAGAGAGAGCATTTATGTTTATCTCGTAATGAATATGCAAATATTCTTAAATCCAAAACCTGAAACAATGCTGGTCATAGGCATTTTGGTTGAGGAATGCACAACCTGTAATACATTTAATTTGGCTTCCTTTGTTGCTTGCACGACCTCTCAACATACCTTCTATTCTCTGTGGCAACTGTAAAGATATGTGATATATGTACACATGCTTCTGAGTAACTTCATGATATTTTTTGCAAGTCCTGAGTTTTTGTACTCAATGAGTCCTGGAGCAGCAGCTGACAAGATATATCTGGAGGAATTTCTTTATCCTGAGTCTTCTTACTCAGGTAGTGAATTGGATAGTGAGTCAAGACAATTCATAGATGCAGATGAAAACAGAAAGCAATGATTGTTCTAGAGTGGCTGAGGAGATATTTCATTGTCACCACACGTTGATATTGGTAGTATTTCGGGACATCAGGGTGAAAAAGTGACACCTACATACTAAAATTATGGTTCTGTTCAAGTGGGTATGACCTCTAAGTAGCCAAGATGGTGCACTGTAGCCAGAGGTATTGAATCAAACTCAAAGAATGCAAAAAAAAACTGGGTGATTAGCAATTTAATGATAATAATGTGAGGTCTGCATTCATGCTCATCCCTATAATGACCAATATGTAAAGGGAAATAGCTATTGAATGCTAATTATAGAGTAGTCTCCCTTATCTATTTTTCTTTCTCAAATGAATACCTGGATTCAGTCTCGACACGTCAGATTGCACTAATTTTCTCTCAGAGGGTGACCAAACAGGTCACAAGATGGTGTAGTTTTTCACTAAAAGTCCCCTCCAAAAGTGAATAAAGATAATCCAGTCTCATACAAAAAGGTCAAGTATCCATCTCTTAAGAGACAACTGCCATAAGATAATTAATGGCCGGTAATGAATTACTGACTTTCTTTGCATGTGTCAATAAAGCGATCCTTGCAAGTTTCAAGTGTGGTCAAGACCAGCACTTTATTCCGACAACTTTTTATATGCACTGCCTTGGCAGTACGCAAGTCCACAAAAGAGATACCTACACACTGATCACACAGCTTAGTGTGTACTCAGTTACCTGCTGAGTGCACATGAAAATATGTCCAGATGAAAAGTTTTCCACACTCTTCACTAATACTGGGAATGTAACCCAGGACCTTCTTGGTGTGAGGCGGACGTACTAACCATTCCACTTTCTGAGCAGACATCCAGTCTCATATGGTGAAGGAAAAAAACAAGAAGGGAAATTGCTCATACATCATACAAAAATGAAAGAAAAAACACAAACAACATTGATATTTCATTCTGTTTTATAGACAAAGTTGTTTACACAGAACAGACAAATAGGTTGTTTTTTTTGTTACTTTTCTTTTTTTTTTCAAGAATTGTTTTTTTTTGTTTTGTTTTTACCTTTCTTGTAGTTACAGGCAACATTTTGTTTTGTTTTGTTTACAGCAGTTTTAAATATAAATGTCTCTTTAAGAGCTTTAATTTTTGGTGAGGCAAATTTTTATTGCCTTTTGACTGTCTCTCAGTTCTTTAAATTTTATTGTTCTTTTTTTTTCTCTTGTTTTTTTTTTTTCTTTTTTCTTTTACTTTTAGTTCATTTTTGACTAGCATCAAAGTTTTGTTTTTCTGTGTGGGTGGGTGTGAAAATTGGTTGTAGCCACATTTCATTTTGGGATTAAAATTCCAATGAGTGTGCCAAGCAATTTCTTGGAATATTTTGCCAATTTCTTCAAAATTTTCTCCTTTTTCTTTTTCAAATTTTTTTTTTTTTTCTTTCAAAGTTCCAAGTGCAATCTAGAGATGCAATGCACAAACACATGTAATGTTTCTTTTTACTTTTTTTTTTTTTCAAAATCCATTTTGTAATATTTTTTTCTTTGCATACATTCAGTGTGGAACCATTTTTGGAAAAAGGAATTTTTTTTTTGAAAATTTATTTACCAACTTTCTCTTTGGCTTTTTCCCCCCTGAATTTCAGTGAATTTTTTTTTTTTTTTCTCCATTTATTTTTACAATGAGCTTCCATACAAGAAAGCTGGAAAAATTATGGTGAATGAGCTTCCATACATTTTAAATATGATCATGCTCCACTGGCTAAAATATGAAAACATTGAAATAATTTTGCCATTGTCTTATTGTTTTTTTGCTTTTTTCTTCTCAGTCCCAATAATTTATAAAAACAACTGTTGTTTGTTGTGGACATGTAGCAATTAACTCTCTTCCCAATGTGACAACATCATCTACTTTTTACATCCAAACACTTTACTAAGTTCGAACTCCCTGCCTGCTTCATGCACAGAGGTTTCAGTTTCTATGACTATCTGGGAGGGAAGTACGAACGTAGCCAGGGATTCAGGACTCTCCTAAAATGGTCCACGGAATCTGCCTCTTGGAAGAATGTAGAAAAGAGTAAAGAGAATACAGTGGGAATCAAATCTGTGAGGAGGGGTGTGTAGAGAGAGGGGAAGAGGAAGGAGGAGAGAGAGAGGAGAAGACAGGGGAAGGAAGGAAGAAGAAATGAATATTAGAAAAAAATTAGATGCCACTAAAGAAAACTATTGAAATGGATAAAGTCTTTTATATATATATATATATATATATATATATATGATTATTTTGTAGAGAGAAGTAACTCTATAACAATAGATATCATATATTACATCAGTATGCTCTGACAAGTAACCAATGGTAATTAGTAAATAGATCATAAAGGTTAACCAGTTTTACCGGGTACTGGGGCTTGATTTGTAAACCTCATAACCTCCAGTCCAGTGATCTTTCCACTGTTCATCCCCATTGTACAGAGCTAGGAGGAGAAGGAGGAGGAGGTAGTTCTTGTTAGTTTGAAAATCATTTTGCCGGTGTTAACATTACTTGAAAAATCACTAACAAAATAAGCTAGCAGAATCTTCCAATTACATTTTTCTTTTATCAAATTTGACTAGTTTTTATCTACATCTCAATTTATTCAGAAAATGAAAGTAGCGACTAGTCAAATTTAATAAAGTATTGAGTCACAATACTTCATCGAATAATAATAATAATATTGATAATAATAAAGATTACTTTTTTCCTTTTTACAATCCCAATAAGTAAGGTTAGAATTTTCCTTAGAACCCTACATAACATTTTCTTCTTACTTTTAACCCTGGGAGAATAACAAAAAATTGAATGAATAAATTTAAGAAAAATGTCAGTTGAAAACAAAATCCACTTATAAAATTAACAGTGTGATTTTTTTTTCTGTTTCTCTGTTTGTAACAATGGACTCTTCCACTTGAAGGTAACAATTCTACAGATAAAAATACCTTCATTTGAAACAACGGAACCTTTCATTGAAACAAGTTCAATAGTTTCTTTGAAAGAAAAATAAAAAACAAAAAACCATGTAATAGAAATTCAAACATATCCATGAATTTTCTTCACAGGGATCGATTAGTTCGATACAAAAATCAGTTTTCATTAATGAGTTATCGGACTTAATTTTGTCTTGTAATTTTTTAATTGTTTTTCTGGTTTTACCTCCCCATTTCACACAGTGGGGTAGGGCCAGGTTCATCGTCTGATGCCTAAGGCATCCCAAAAAGGGAAGTACTGACAGAACTGGACAATTTCTGGAACCAAATGCACATATGTGTGAAGCAAATAAATAACTACTAACCTTAAAAAAAAAAGACCACACTGGGTTGACAAAGTCTGAAGACAAGAAAATAAAAATAATCATTTACCTTGGAGAGACTTTTCAGAACCCCATATATAAAATAAAATAAAAAAGGACTGTAAAAAACACCAAGTAGGCAACATTGTACCTTTGACCTTTGAAGAAATTATCAGCTCTATTATGATTCAACCGGTCCCTCCAACAATAGTGACAGAAGACCAAGAAACTGTAGAAAATCTCGCATAGAGTCTAGAAATTAAATTTTGGTTTGAAAAGAAAGGGAAAAAAAACAAAAAAACACTAAGATTAACATCTGAGATAAATCAGGGCCTTCTTATTGCAAGGGTACACTGAGCAGTTGCCCAGGGGCTGCATGTTTTCAAGGGCCCCAATACTAAATTTGAAAAATGAAAATTAAGGTTCGTATTAAATAGCAGACAGAGAGAACCTTCTCTAACCTTTCGTACATTGCTTTGCCCTGGGGTCTCAAATATTCTTATGACAGCCCTGGGACAAATACGGCAAAAGTGAAAGGAACCATAAAATGCAGTTGTAAGAAGTGTCTCCAAGAGATTTTCAGGCAAGAATGGCTTATGAACAGAAGCAGTAGAGCAAGAGGCAGAAAAAAGGTATAGTGATGAGACACAGTGGACACATGAACCCTGGGGGTGGGGAAGGAAAGAGGCCAGGGTTGAGAGACATTACAGAATATGGCAAAAAAAAAAAAAATACTACTTCTGTCCCATAATAGTTGTAGAATTTGCAAATACATTTCATACACTAAATATAACAACTATTTTGGGACAGAAGTATCACATATTAGAGGTCAACACCTGTCTTATTTTTCGCAAGTGAAATAAATACTGAATGAAATACAGATTTGATTCTTATTCCTTGGCACCAAACAAGTACGAAAAAGAGGTTCATGATTATCATACTCTCAAGTATTATTGAAAAGGAGTCAACAGTAATACTCATGAATATATATGTATATGCAACATTTTCATTGTGTTTGTGTGGACATATATATATACATATATATATATGTGAACAAATGTATATATGTATTGGGGAAGCCCTAGAGAACAGGAAAGTTTGGACTGCTCCTTGATAATTGACTTTTCTCAGTCATCTACCAGGATTCTAGTAAGTATCAGAGTCCATACATGATTTTCCAAGGTACTCAAGAACGGATATTCAAGTTATTAAAAATAAACTGGATTTATCAGTCTCACTGAAGAACTAACAATACAGCACAGATCTATATTGATTTCCAGGCCATAATAATAATGGACAACTTTTTTCCAAGTCGAGCTCTCTTGATGTTTTATAGTACAGTTCAGGGGATGTATACTGGAGGGGCCCCAGAGAATAGGGGAGAGAAGGCTGTGGAGACCTTCCCTTCAATGACTGATACTAGTCTAGGTTCATTGCTCTTCCAACGTACTTGGGGATTAGCATACAGGCTGCAGTCTCTGAATCACTCAAGGGAGCATAGCAATAGGTACCTTGTACCAAATCTGGCCTTTTCATTTTTTTGCCAGTTTCATGCCTTTTTTGATATTTGTCATCTCTCAGAACATTCTGAGCCACAATGATGGTCAGACAATGTCTGGAATAATTTGTCCAAGCCTCCTTGGACAATTTGGCATTTTCACATTGCCTATGTGGAAGAGGGGGCAGTCATATGAGTGGTACCAGAGTTACTCATGAAAACATCATGATGACAGCTTTTGGCTCAAAGATTATCAGAGCAGCAATGAATCCATTCGGTGGTATATATATATATATATATATACATATATATATATATATGTATATATATATGTGTGCACACGTACACACATACATCATATAATGAATGCACATACATTTTAGATGGGTTTATTGTTAACAATGTGTCTGTTTAAATATGTATAAATAGATATAAAACTTTTCTTTTTTTTTTCGGAATCTACTTACAAATAACATACATTGCATGTGTTACATTAACTACAAAGATATTTGGATTTTTTTTCTTTTCTTTTTACAACAAATACAAAAACAAGTTTAGGGAGGTTTTTTTGTTTGTTTTTTTCAATAGGCATTTAGGATATCTTCAAGAGTTGGAGAGAGAGAGAGAAAGCCAGAACTAGTTAGAATGAAGCAGATGTAATTATGATGTGTGTAGACAAAATTTCGGATGAAAGATTTTCTAATAACACAGCTGCCTCTGTCTTTCACATTATTTCTACTTGTTTTTGACAGCGATATTGCAAAAGCATGTTGGAGTCTGGCCAGATTCAAAGAACCCATGAACAAGGCACCAAAATGGTCTACATCTGAGGAAAGAAGGAGGGAAAAAATTGATTCCACTCCCCAGAGAAGCAGAGACATCTCAAAGAGCAGCAGTTATGTTTATGTAGAATAAAAGGTTGAGACGGAAGGAAAGTCATGTGATAAATTATATTTTTGATTAAATACAATTATGCTTTAAAATCATTTTTCTCTTTTATAAAGGAAGTTTGTTTTTTTACTTCTTTAAATATAGCGTTACCAGACAAAAAACTTTGGAACCAAGTTCGTTTTTTTCTTTTTTCTTCATTCTCAAGAAATCACCATACTTGATAGCATATAAGATGACCATCCCCCCCAAATAGCTTAAAAGGTAAACATTATCTTCATTGTCCAGTTTCACATTGGTCAAACCTTGACAAGAAGTAAAATAACTGGGTGATAAATAAGAAGAATCCAGAGAAATACGTTTTCCCCCTATGAAATAAGGGGTTCCTTATAGGCCATCAAATACCATAAGTTCTGATTCTAGTTACAAAAAAACCAGTATTAAACATCCCCATGTAGAACAGATTGTCTAATGTCACTCGTAATAACATCTATAATAACACCGGACACCTAGACTCTTCAAAGTCACAAGTTTTTCATCACTTCAAAAAATTAAAAACAACATCTTATCAACAAATTTTTAAAAAAAACTTGTTACAATTCACATTAAACACCTAAAACTTCACTAAAAAACCAACTTACTATTAATTTTGACAACTATAATTCTTCAAATAATGGTTTACAATACTTAATCTAAATAAAAATAATAAAACCCACTTAATTTGTTCTTTATTTTGAAAAGTCCCTAATTTTGCAAATAGTTTACATGAGTTATGGCTGCCAACAAGTTCCATTTGATCTAATTCAACATCAAAAATGATCAATTATGCTTGGAGATAATTTGAGTCATTAATTTTCTGGTTGTGAGCCTTGATGATTTTTCACTATTAAATTCACCCAAAGGAAATGAAATATCGATTTCAATGACTTCTGATTGAAATTAACTCCCTTTGACCATTAGGAAAAGGTTTTTCCTTTTTTTAAATTCAATTCACAGAAGAGCTCCACAATATATTACACTATTCATTGAAGAATTCCACTATCAATTACAAGTGGTTTATGAGTTTAAGACTTAATTAGATTATTTGCCAAAGAAACTTATTTGCACAAAAGAGAATCTAAACCATTAAAACCTTAATACTTAGAATATTTATAACACTTGAATAATGTGAATTTTGGGAAGAGTGGAAAGGTGTAGCATTAACCAGTTCGGCAGACCGAGTTCAAATTTCATATGAGGCTATTGGCATACACTTCGCACTAATGCCCTTGGGAAAGGTATGAACTTCTCCCCCAGTTATGAGTAAATAGCAGGTCAGTAAGGGTCCTTTAGCCCCATAAGACAGTTCATCCAAGAGAATCTTATTCTGACAGAAAAAATATACAGCTTGGTAGAGGCCATCGTGGGTATTAAGTGTTAGAAGAGGGGAAAGTTTAAACGTGGGGCCAGCAATACCATCCCGTAAAAATTTACTTATTACTGAAATCGTAGCAAATTGGTTGCAGTCCTATGCTCAAGAAAAAAAAAAGTCAAATCTTTAATGGCACTAGCACCAAAATTTGTGAATAACTTGCATTTACTATCATCTTTCCAGAGATTAGACAAGATTTGCCTTCGGGCATTTTTTTTTCGTTGTGGTTTGAACTCAGAAATTCACTTCTCCAAGGCAGGAGTAATAACAAACCTCACCAACCCAGCACTAGGAAAGGAACTTCAAACCATGCAAACAACCATTGATCAAATGCTCAACCATTGAATTTTAACCAGAATTGCAATAATGTGTATTTAAGTGCAAATTAATGCTTTCGATTTTCGGTGTGAAATAAAATTTTCATCTTCAATAAATATGGAGCCTACTTTTCACTACCAGAGGAAATGATAGGCAAATTCGTTTATAATTTAATCAGCTTACACTGAACAAAATTCCTGGCTATATCAGGGTTAGTGATCCAGGGAGACCTGGATCTTCCCCTGTATATTCTCCTGAGAAAGAGAATGGGCAGGTCCTTTTTTTTCTTTCATCTTATTTATAGCCAGTAGAGCATGAATGTAAACTATATAGCCGTCATTTTTAGATAAAACATTTATTACAGTGGAAATAGGATTCTTGTGAACACAAAAGACTACATATTTATCTACATATTTATCTACAGTCTACTCAAGAGGAAGGGTCTGTAGGAAGCAACACAGCAGAACCTCCTTTGTTTCTGCAGACATTTCCCAAATTAAGTTTTACAATGTAATCTTTAAAAAAATTTTCTTGGGGTTTGTGGGAATGGGGTTCAAAATGTTAGATGCTGGCTGTATGTTTGTCAAATCATTTTCAGGTGTTTTTTTTCTTTCTTTTGTTTATTTCTCAAAAGACGATCTGCCAAATTTGATAAAACAAGTGATATGATTGGATGAACACAGCAAAGACAACATTTGAAAACAGGAAATTGAAAAAAAAAAAACAGCCAATCAAATGCAACATGTCATGAGCAAAGAGAGGGAGGTTTAATATTGAAATTTGATGATGATTGAAAGCTTAACAAAAATGAATAATGCAAGATGGATGTCATAAGGTAGCAAAATAGACAGAATGTAGCCAAACATAGACCTTTGGCAATGTTCCCAAATTTTCATAAATTAAGAATTAATATGGTGAAACTGGGAATTGATTAAAATTTAAGTTTTTTCTTCAATTAATTCTAGAATGAATTTTAATGTTTTCTATCAAAAAGCATGACTAACAGTGACTTTCTCCTAAACTGAGAAGAATTTTAACCTTTGGTTAAAGCTGAAATCTTATAAATGCTTGGAAACAGTTCGTAATAAACGTTTTCATTCAACTTATGATTCAGAATCCTAATACCAAAAAAGCAATAAACTCAAAACTGATAGAAAAAGATTATAATCAGTTGAAATCCAAAATTTTGAATACTTCTCAAAGACTGAACTCAAAACCTGGAGAAAGATTCTAATTAGTTAACAATACAAAATATTGAATATCTCTCAAAGACTGAACAAAAACCTGAAAATGAATTATTCAATTCCAAATTTCGTTCAGTTGGTGACCATTTTTAGTGTTACAGATGTTGTAAGCAAAAACCTGTACCAAAAAAATGATCAAGGATTGGAAAGTTCAGGTTTTCCTCTGCATAGAAGAGAAAAACAAAATAACATTTCCTCATAGATATTTACTAAGCTTAGCTCAGTATAGCACAAGGAAAAATAGTTGAGAATGAGACACGGGAGAATTGCCTAGTTCCAATCTTGCGAACGGAGAAGGCTCTCCCGCCTTTAAAATGAGCATTCAAAATCCTGGTTTCTACGAGTGCTAAAATACAGACCATTACCATTGATAGCAAATACTTATCTATGTCAGCTTCCAAACTGACTCAAAACTATTTCCTTTTTTTAAAAATTGCTTTATGGGGAAAAAAGAGAGCAGCAAATCTTTCAAATATTCTTTTAAAATCTAATTTGGTGTTTCTTGAAGGAGAATTATATAAAATTTCCAAGATTCCAAACCCAAGAAAAAGGTTAAGAATCCCTGATATGATTTTCGGAGCTAAAATGCTTTCCAGTTTAAACCAACAATAATTATTCAAAACCGAAGTTAAAAATTCAAGGGGGAGGTAACTTATACTAGTAATGCAATGTTCGTCTGATTTCCTATGAAATATTAACAATAACAATTTTGAAATGGTAGCTTTTAGCTTTAAAAAGAAATTCTCAAGACGATCTTTTATAGAATAAAACCATTACTTGGAAATAAATGTGATTTTCCTATTAATATCCTAAATGGGATAATATGTCACAAAATATGAGAGAGAATGAAACAAACAAGAGAATTAAATCAATAATTCCAAAGACAATTTTAAATTTAAGGAACAGCAGTTGGGTAACAGAAAATTATACTGATATAAATTTGGTTCTAGAGTCCTTCATCATAAGGGAAATCATATAGTTTGATGAATGAATGAAAGAAAATTCCTTTCTAAGTATATCATGGAGATAATTAGTATGATCTGTGAAATGTGAATTTTGCTTGTTTTTTTTTCATAACTTTCTATTAAAAAGTTCTCTTAGCCTGTATTTTCTCAAGGTAAAGTGAAAATACAATGCAGCTTGTATAAAGCTTACTAAAACTAACAAAAATTAAAGCATGAGCATCAAGTCCTTCCATGATTATAAACAATCATTTCCTAAAACATTAGCCCTCTTGACTTTTTGGATGAGGGTATACTCTGGACATTGTGTTCATCTCACTAGTTCCTTATACAAAAAAAAATAATGAATGCTTCAATGATGGCGACTGAAGTAATGTTCAAGAACACATGGAATGAAAATAAATATAGCTTAAATATTCTCTGGGCAACAAAAAGAGCCCATATCAAAGTTCACAAATAACAGAAAAAATCCTTTTGTGTTAAGGTATTTGCAATAAGCCATGTTTTTACCCGGCATAGGTTTTGTGTGACATATGTTTGAAATCAAGGAAAGACTTTATGCACACCCTGTAGACATAAAATGATTATGTTTCCCAAAATACATCGCAATGACATTTCCACTTACTCTTTGCTTCATGAAAGATTGAAACATAAGATTACTGATAATCCAACTGATTCTATTAGATTTTTACATCAATTCTTTGCTTCTCCTGATTATTTTGTCCCGTGGTATCTTATTCTATATGAAAATAAATCCTTTTTTTAATCAAAATGTCATCAGTTCAATTCAATGAAAAATGAAAAACACATTTTCTGGGCATTTTTATGGAAAAATAGAAAGCATATCCTGTCTGTTGACTAAAAACAAACTGATTGCTAACACGATTTTCATGGTATTTTTTGTGTCAGTTGCTTAGTCAAAAAAAAAAAAAAGAAATTCAACAGACAAGATTGAACCAGGGGACATGACTCTAAATTGAAATAATTTTTGGTGCTTGCTAAAAAATGACCTAACATTGTGATTAAATTAAGAAACATCGAACATCACATGACTTTATAATTTCTGGGAGAGAATGTCTACATAACCATGATGGCTTTTTTTTTTTATACATCATCCCCTTTGGTATCATCCTTAAGAGAAGAAGATTTGTGGGTGAATAGGTTCCCAAAACAAGAATTTTCCCCACTCTGTAAAGACTTTATAGATTCTCCACTATTTGTCAACTACGAAATCAATTGAGTGTTCAAATATTTAGAAAAAACAAACAAAAAAAAAAACAAAAAAAAAACACTAACGCAAATAATTTGACAACAGATACGGCAATCATCAGAAGCGTTAGAATCATTTTAATTTTGGGGAAATTACAGCTTGGCGGTCGCCTTGGCTGTCTCGTCTCGCTGAGCTATTATAGAGGAAGGGCACCAAGCCTTTACAGGAGGAGTGAAAAACACACCACCAGCTAAGGGCTTACCTTGTCCTGAGTACAGGAAGTTCTGCACCACACGGATTGGGCTCTACAGCCACCTTCAATCCAGCAGAAGATAGACATATCATCCTACCGTGATCCCCACTTGCGAAGAACAAACCAATAACAACAATTTTAGAAATTTTACAGCATGATCATCAACTAAATTGATTTTTCTACTAAAATCATTCATTTCAGGAATTTGTCCGTTTCTCTTTTCAATCTAGTCGATTATCATCAATTACTAAGTGCTATAAAAGTCATTAGTAAAGCTTAGTGACCAATATGTTTCTCAGGAAGTATTATGATCATAATTTATTTACTATTACATGTATAATTACAGTAATAGTCATTATATGAGAAAATAGTCATTATATTAGCAATTAACATAACCCAATGACTGGAACTTATCGATATTATCCTTATTATTTCAGAAGATTAAATAATATATCATTACTGTTGTTATTCATCTTTATATTAAAATGTCTTACTGTTATTACAATTCTTATAATAACCATTTCATGTATTCGGTAGTTATCATTGTCGAATTGTTTGCTGATTTACAAACCAACATTGCTTTAGAATAAATTAAAAAAATGTAATGATGAAAAAAAAAAATTTGTTCATTTTTTTTCTCTGCAGCATGAAAATTTAAGCAGGGAGGTTTTTTTTCTTTCATTCATAAGAGAAAGTTGATATTTTCTTCTTTTTTTTTTTTTCTTCTTCTCTTAAATTAAGATTCTGGTATCATTTGGAACATTTCCAAAAAAAGAAAATGGTGAAACTGAGAAATCTTTCTCCTTTTTTTTCTTTTTTTTTTTTTGTTTGGCTCAAATCCTCCATCGTTCCTGTAACACAAATTCAAACACCAGTCATATATAAATATGTGTGTGTATATATATATATATATATATATATATATATATATATATATATATATATATGTATATATATATGTGTATATATATATGTATATATATATGTATGTATATATATATATATGGATATATATATATATACACATACATATACATATATATATACATATACATACATATATATACATATATATACATACATATATATATATATATATGTATATATATATATTTTACATGTACACATAAACACATAAAATGCGTGTTGATAGATGTAGATATATATATATATATATATATATATATATATATATATAAAGGTGATGACAGTTTTTCGAGTAATGTCCTCTTAATATGCCAGAAACAGTTCAAAACAATCTAAAAGAGGTACAAAAAGTTGGTTCATGAAACAGAACAGCAGCAGCAGCAAGTTATTTGAAGTTTTTTTTTTGTTTTTTAGAAATGGAAAATGCAAAAACACAAACAATAAAAACAAAAAAAAATGTTTGTTTGAAGTTATAGTTTAACAGATGTTTGCTTTGTCCGTAGCGGTGGTACACCAATCAAATCATGACCAAGATGGCTACTAGCCTCAACCCCTTCTCTGCAACTTTGCCATCGAATGTGCTAAATGTCGAGATAGTTAAATGTTCAGTGGGTCAATTCCTAATAAACAGAGCATCCATATTTGATTCAGGTCACATGACACCCAATTTGACAGAAGACAAATAATTAAAAATTGTCAATAAAAAAAAATATACAAGGAAAACAAACTAAAAATCCAACCATGTACAAAAATAAGTCTGAGTGCCTGTACAATGTATATTTATTTTCTCCAATATTTTTTTCTTCAGTATCTGCACATGTCCCTGTATGTTTGTATGAGTGAACTAAAAAAACAAATCTGTGTGCGTGTGTCTTTGGGAGCAAGCACCTATGAGAGACATAGGTGAATATTTATATTCATATATGTATATATATGTATATATATTTATATAAATATATATATATATATATATATATATATATATGTCTTATATATTTATATAGAAAAGGTTAAAACCATTATCATCAGTATCATTATCATTGCCAAAGTTATGACAAACAAAATATGCTTACAAGTAGAAGCTGTTAAGTTAATGGACAATTTGAATAAACAGAGTCCATAGAGGCTGCTCAGAGAGAAAAAAAAATTATTCAAGTTTTATGACTGAATTTTGAAGCAGATTTCATTTCTGGAGAAATTCAATTAATTTTCTTCTGGTTTGTAATTCAGCTATTATTAGTTTGTTTTTTTTAAATCTTAATTTTAATCATAATCATTAGCACTACTCTGTAGGCGACTTTGTTTGTGGAGCAAAGAGTTGGTCCAGCCACTGCAGGCGACTTCAATTACAAACAATCAATAGTGTTTGAATTTCGCAGCTGTGTGATCATGTCAATTTCATACATGAACAGACGCACAAGTTACAGGGTTTTCAAAATTACCAAGTACACAAAATCTTGGCACGCTTGAAAAAGAATGTTTTGCGAATGCTTTAAGATTTAGCATGACTTACTTTTGAGCAGGGCCAACACGTCAGAACTCGCATCTGATAAATAGATCAGATGGAGAGTTCATTATGACTTAATTTGGATCAGCTTCAGAAGTAGAATACTGTGAGGAAATCCATCACATAATTACAATTAATTAATCACAATTAATTAATTTGCCTGGGAAAGAAGTGAATAAAACTTGCTCATGTGTAAGAACACCCATAACACAGTAGACATGGGGCACGTAGCCTGATTCGCAGTCTTTAAAAATTCACTCAGAATTTAATTAGTTCAAATCATCAATCACTTTAATTATCAACCAGAGAAAACATCTTTTATCAGTGGTGAGTGAGCTGTGTCTCTTTACTACGTTTTGGTGGTGGTGGAGGCGGTCGGCCTTTCTTAAGACTCGAGCCGTCACTTGCAAGGCCCTCAAGGAAATCAGGAGGGGGGGGAGGCAGTTCCTCAATGGTCATGATTGGTTCGTGGTTACCGTTATCGTTCAAAGCTTCTGGATTGCCACTGGCGGCATTAACAGTCCTTAGTGCTTTTACATTGTCTGTGGAAAGTTTGGTACTCTCGCTTCGCTTGGGAGGTGGGGGTGGAGGCTTTTTGCCATCTGAATGAGTACGCTGATGTGTAGGGTGAGTAGGAGCACAGTTGGCTGGTACTCGGTTACCCTGGGTCTCCAGAGCAAGGGCTTTGGCAAGGCCCTGTCGTGATTGTTGATACTGGGAATTATTGATTTGGGCCTGAGCTTGAGCCTTGGCTGCCTGCTCCACAGATCGGATAGCATGTTCACGGAGTGCCTGACTTGGTTTGGCAGCAGTAGGAGGCCCCACTTGAGGCTTAGGTTTCAACGACCTCTTGGATAGCTCTTCTAAGAAAGGCAACGATGACTGGGAATTCGGGGAGAGCGCCTCGTTTTTCATGGGGGGTTCTTTGTTGTTCACATTGATGGACAGCGGTGTGCCGTTTGTCTCGGACAGTGCTGTTTTCTTTGTGTGAGCCAACAAGCTGATAGGAGGTGGACGTACGGGCACCTGACCTGGCATTGGTGGTGCACAACTTGGCATGGGGGGAGGTACTGGTGAGTTACCAGGGGGCGGCTGTGGGATCTTGTTGGGTTTCACAGCAGGGGGAGGAGGGGGTGGCCCCATTTTCACTGTAGGCTGGGGTGGGGGTGGAGGCGCTACAGGAGGTGGTCCCATTGGTGCTATGTGCAACAACGGCATCTGAGGGGGCATTGGAGGCAATGGGGGCATTGAGGGGCTTTGGGTTGGGGTGCTTGGTTGTGGAGGCGCCAGAGGCATCTTTGCTGTAGATCCTATCGTCGCAGGTGAGGGATGTGCAGGCAATGCAGAAGCCTGAGGATTTGTGCTGACCGGTGGGCGACCAGGGATCGCAGTTGCAGAAGCAGATTCAGTCGGAATTCCTGGCATTGGTGGAGGCACAGGAGACGTATTCGGTACAGAACCACGCACAATAGAGCTTGGTGCATAATCAGAGGCAGGTGCAGTCGGAACTGGCACACAAATTGGTTCCTTCTTTTGAGGGAGGGGTGCATAATCAGAAGAAGAGACAGGACCTGAAATATGGATTGGCGTACGACCGGGGAGAGTCCCATAATCAGACGAAGATGAAACTGGCCCAGAAATAGGAACTGGACCACGTCCACTCTCTGAAGGAGGAACCGGTGTACGACCAGGGAGGGTCCCATAATCAGACGAAGAAGAAATGGGCCCAGAAATAGGAACTGGACCACGTCCACTCTCTGAAGGAGGGACCGGTGCACGACCAGGGAGAGTCCCATAATCAGACGAAGAAGAAATGGGCCCAGAAATAGAAACAGGACCACGTCCACTTTCTGAAGGAGGGACCGGTGTACGACCAGGGAGGGTCCCATAATCAGAGGAAGAAGAAATGGGCCCTGAAATAGAAACTGGACCACGTCCACTTTCTGAAGGAGGGACCGGTGCACGACCAGGGAGGGTCCCATAATCAGATGAGGAAGAAATTGGCCCAGAAATAGAAACAGGACCACGTCCACTTTCTGAAGGAGGGACTGGTGCACGACCAGGGAGAGTCCCATAATCAGACGAAGAAGAAATGGGCCCAGAAATAGAAACAGGACCACGTCCACTTTCTGAAGGAGGGACAGGGGTACGACCAGGGAGAGTCCCATAATCAGAGGAAGAAGAAATGGGCCCTGAAATAGAAACTGGACCACGTCCACTTTCTGAAGGAGGGACCGGTGCACGACCAGGGAGGGTCCCGTAATCAGATGACTGTATGTTTTGTGACATTGGTGCCGAAATACACAGTGGCGCCCGCCCCGTTGTACCAGCAGCGGATTCTGAATCTGCACGCATTAACATCTTCCGACCTGCAGCGACAGAGATCTGACCAGCAGGGCTCTGAACTGAGTGGGGGCCGTGAGAATTGAGCTGATTGAGCTTCTGATGCTGGATTGGGGGTGTGGGAGGGGGCACTGAAGGGGGAACTGGCTTCGAAGCCACGGGAGGTGGGGTCAGTGGTGGGCCGTTCATTCTCTTCATGTAAATTTCTTCTCTTTGAAAGGGGGGAGAAGGCGGGACCTGCCCAACGTGCTTCCCGACCAGTGGAGGGACCTGCCCAACTGGTTTTTGTGGAGGACTCTGTTGATTTGAGGATGCAGCCTGTGCCAAGCTCGAGTAATGAGACAACATACGAGGATCTGGCTTACTGTTGCTGATACAATTGCCTTCCGATGGTTTCCGCTCATGTTTGTGTACCTCTCTTTTCTCATCATGGATCGCTGGAGCAGACTTGCGTCTTTCCATTGGTTTGTCCAGATGGCCGTAAGGCGACGTTGGCTTCTTTTCTTCCATTATACTCTCGTACAATACCTGTGCACGGTCTTCCATGGCCATCTGTACCATTTCTGAAATTTGCCTCGTGGTGCCTGTCGTCACGGGCAATTTCGGCTTCATCTTGCCCCGTAATGACGATCCACTAACAGTCTTGCTTTCACCACTCGAGTTAGACTCTTCGCTCGAGTCAGTGGAAGCGCTTGTGATGGAATCCCGGTGCTTCATGGGCACAAGTTCCTCTCCGGCATCGGCATTAATGATGCAATGAGTGTTGCTGAAGGAAACCCGCTTAACAGGGGCTTTCTGCGGAGAATCGATAATGATAGGACCTGATATGGAGGATTTTCGTGGTTGCATTGGGGTCACCTCAATCACCACATCATCGGGGTTATCACAGTCAGTAGTGCTGCTTAGTGTACGGTTACGGGACAGGGTGGCGTTTTTCATGGTAACAAGAGATAGGCGCGAACTCAGTTCTGGGGGAATAGACATCCTGCTATCTTGAAGGTTGGCAGTCTTTAATGGTAATGGTTCGTAATGACCACTGCTATGGTTCGTAATGGTGCTGTTGCGAGAATCCCAAGTTGATATATCATTCAGGAGGCGTTCGTAGTTTGTTAAAAGCTGCTTACCATACTGAAAGAAAAAGACAAAGGAATTAACATTGACAAATGATGTGGTGGAGAATTCCCATACATACTTAAATACAAGACAAGAGATTTTTTTTACTAAAAAAGTGGCCTGAGATTAGCAATAAAAAACAGCCTATATTTTCGTATATATAAATATTATGCGTATTAGCGAGCAAAAATTCCAGTTGTTTCAACTCAATTCATTATTCAGATTTTGTATGAAATGCTACATAGGTAGTATATGCTGCATATTGAGTAATCATTTAAATCATTTTTTTCATATAAGTTCGTTTTCACTAATGAGAATTTCACTTTCACAGCCTGAAAACGATTGCTGATACATTGAAGATCAAAGAAATTCATGTTTCTGTGATAGTAGACAAGTGCTATAAACAGTGTATTCATAATGAAAGGATATCTCTCATAACAACATGATGGCAAAATAACAAACTTGGCTTATATTCCATTCAGTTCATTTTCTGATAATTTATGTTCAGTTTTGAACTTCTTTCATTTTCACAGTCAACATATATACAAGAAAATACAGTAGGTGGACATTTCATTTCAAACAAAAATCATTAGCAAGCCTCAAATATCATTTTTCTCACATCAGAAAAGAGAAAAAAATTTTATAGTTTGTATAACAGGTTTTTCATACTCTTTGCTCATACCAGAAATCAAACCCAGGACCTTCTGCATGTGAGTCGGACGTGCTACACATAACACTATCAGAGCAGATGTTATTCGCAGATATGTAGATATGATATCAAAACAACAAAAATAAAGATACTAGTCTGAAGACCTCAGCAAATAATGGCAACGTTTTACTTCAGAACTTTCAAAAATACTACTTTAAAACTGTTTGGAATCTAAATGACCATTATATAGGAGTTGATGCACTATCAAGAACAACAATTATAACCAAAATGTTCAGGAAGTATTGGCTTTGCAATTCCCATGACAGAGAGGTCTGGCGAATTTTGAGGAAGGTCTTTGTCCCATGACAGATACTAGAAGGCTGATGATGATAACCCGAATTTGAATTTTTGGTATGTGATTGGAGACGACAAGAATTTACTTATTAAAACTTGTTAAGCACAGCATGATCATTATATAAAGGTTGATGTGTCATGAAACCATTTATAAGCAGGACTAAAGACAAGTGATGATAGATGAAGAAAATCTTAGAAAACTTGTTAAGCACTACATGACAATAATAAAAGGGTTGATGTACCATAAAATGTTATTCATTCTTTCTGCTTCTCTCAAAATCAAATCTCACACCTTTCTTAACACCGGTTTATCCATGGATATTTACTAAAACAAGGTCAAAGGTGAATTTAAATTCGGTAGATAGAGAGATACATACTTTAGCAATGCGTATTCCCATAATCCATAGGTCGATAGTTGATTTGTTTTCGGCACAGAGGTACCGGATATACTTGGAGGTTTTCTTTTGAATTTGAGGATGCTGAAAAACAATATAAATTTAATGTTAAATCAATATTAAGTATTAGTTTCTATATTTTCCATTATATGTGGCCTCATTAATTTTGAATACATATCGAATTTATTACATATCGTACATATTGAATAAGTAAACATTTTTTAAAATAAAAGACCCCATAAGTTAAAAAAAAGAAAGGTCTATAACTAATGCTTCCTCCCAGTAGTCACTCATGGAGCTGAAATGTGCATTCCAAAAGTTCATATTTGGAAGGGGTTGGACTCTATGATATGAGGGGAGCAGCCTTCCTTAATATTGGTGTGAAATAGTTTCCCGTATATCATACATAACTACAGCATCAAAGGATTTTGGTTTATCCTCTTTAATGTTGTCAGTTTAGATATTCTGTATCCGAATTTTTTAAACTTCTCAGTTCTTATTATATTTCTTGAAAACTGTTAATCCATGAAATTATGAACTCGACACTACGCTGCCTTGAGTGCAGACTAAAATATCTAGTGAATATCAACTTAGTACAATGGCCAGTTGTTGAGTGATCATTGTGCACAGAAATTTCTTCAAATGTAAATATTTAATAATTCCATTTATTCTGTTATACAGCCAAGTTACTTTGCATATGTATATTAATGTTGATCATACATATTAAGAAAGTATAAATTATTCAAGAAATTTTACATATTTCCATTATGTATTCCAAGTTGATTACATACCATAATCAGGCATTCCCAATTTTAAAGCCAATCATATTATAACAGAGCCACATTACCCAGTTATCAATTTAGCTATTTTGGGTCTTCTATCCACCTGTGTGATAACACAAACCAGACTATAACAAACCACATTATAATAGGCCTGTGTTAACACCTTCTGCACAAGCATTTTTTTTTTTTTTGCTGACATGTAGAAGCCAAGAATAGAACAATGGGGATTTGCCAGAGATTAAATAGCATCAATGAAAAGCAGGAAATAATTACAGCAGGGTGCAGAGGACAAAATAAAGACAATGTATGAATTTCAAAAAGGGACTAGTATGTAATTAACCTTGCTCAAGGCTGGACAAGTGAGGTAGCAAAAACATTAATTAATGTCTTTCGGCACTGAACATGTTAGATGATTATTATTATTAAAAGAATATTGAATATTCATTTCTGTATTCTTCATCATATGCAGCCTTGTAAATATATGAATAATATATATTTTATCTATCAAATAAGTATTTGCAGTTAATGAATAATCGTATAAGCAATACTGGGAAAAGTGCTTGAGATTGAAAGTCAATTGATTCCTAACAATAGCCAATGGAGACCCCTGGTTTGATAATTTATATAATATCAATAAACAAAACTAAGGAGAATGCTGGAGTCTTTGTGTCACTTCCTTCTTAATCCAAGCATCGGCTGATATAACAGGGTTTGTTATGGTGCATTCAGCGATATAAGGTGAGTGAGTCACTAAGTCCAATATTTTTGCCTACATATTCATAAAACTGCGAATAGAAACAGAATTTCATCAATAGATTTACTTGATATGATTAAAATATGAATTACGATATTGAAATGGATAAATCATTGAATTTCTTCAACTTGCAATTAATTATCTGATAGTTACATCTTTTAATTTTTTTTGATTTTGTGATGGAAGCAACATCTTTCTCAGAGGTGGATGTTTTGCTACTAGCAATTGACTTCTTATTATCTGCAGTTCAGCTTCAAAGCGGTTGTCTTTCTAGTACCCAAACTCCTAAGTTATAAAGGGGTTACCTCAACTATAAGAGTACGGTCAATATACCCCGTCGGATAAATAAAGGGTTTGGTTCGTTACTTCCCAAAAATCTCCCAGATAATACCTGACGAAGGCCGTAGAGTGCAACGGCCAAAATGTTGTATGAAAAACAACAAAGATGAGGATGGTCCGAATATTAATGGAAATAAAATAAATAAATTATAAGAAGTACATATTCAAAATTTTCAAAAAGGGTTGAGTTCTTACTTTTAGAGCAAAACAATAATCAGTCGGGGCGTGGTATTTCTTCTTCCATCCAATACCGTGATAAACATCTACATAATCAAACTGAACAAGACAAGTTAAATCCTTGGCGGCCTGAAATGAGATAAAGTTTTTTTTTAAATTAGTCTTTTGAAAAAAAGTAATGTTTAAATCAAACAAATAAATAACAACAATATATCTGAAAATATTGAACTTTTACTGACTGAGACCTTTCTTGAGAATCTTATTATATTATCAGGTCATCCCATAAATAATGTCTGAATTAAGGTTAAAAAAAAAAGTTTAATTAGAATAGATGTAAAAATGTGTAAAAAAGTGCAGATGTCTGCTCTTGATTTATGGTGGATTTCTGTCAAATCATGCAGAACCCATTTTCCAAAGTTTTGGCACTTTTCTAAGTTTGTCAGATGCAGTTTTTGAGCTCATTCTTGGACCATAACAGCACTATTTCTAACAAAAGTAAGACGTCGTTAAACTCAACACGACCTGGTACACCTCTGAGGCTGTAGTCACCTTTTCTAGACGTTTCAATAATAAGGAAGGGTCTATCGACCCTAAGTGCTGATAAAGAATATGCAATAATAAGATGGAGAAAAACTAGAAATAAAATACTAGTTATAATGAAGAGTGTGAATGCAATGATAAAAAGTAGCAATGATAAGATAGAATGAAGTTAGTAATTAAAAAAATAATAATAATGAAAAGTTTAATGACCTATAGTTTTTCCAATAAAACAAAACAATAATAAGATGGGTGAAGCCAGCATTAAAATATTGATATTAAAAATGCTTCTTCGAAAATACTAAAAAAAATTATGTATGTTTTTTATAACTGGTAACATTGAGAGAATCATAGAACATTAATCAATAACAACAAATGAAAAGTCAATGCACGTATTCAAATTAGATGTATATAAATGCATACAGTACCGGATCATTTATCCGGCTTCAAGAATTACCAGAGAACTAGTCATTTTTGAAACTGGCTAGTTTTTGAATCCGGTGGGCTTTGTAGTGTTCGACTGCTTGGCCTCTCTTTGTTTAAATTTATGGGCGTGGTTGAATTGTCTGCACGCATAGATTAGAGGATCAATATTGATTGAATAGTTTTTTAAGTGGATTACCAAACATATGTTGTAAACAGTTTCATGATTTACTTTTCATTGTATATTTCATTTTCTATATTTCGAGAATTTTAAGTGGATAGATAAAAATCAAACAGATCCTGCTTTGGAAGTGCATTTATTTGTATCCGTTGAATAAAATTTTATCCTTTACTTTCTGATGTTCTTTATATATTTCAAGTACATGTTGAGCCTTGGTCAAGAATTCCATGTCACTTCCAGTCCCATACTTGCCGGATGTAAATACATATATACATGTATGTGCACATATATTTATGTATATAAATGTATGCATGTATAGGTATGTGTATATATATATATAAACAAACAATACCTAAATTTATGTGTATGTATAGGTAGATAGTATGTAGGTATATGTAAGTACATACAAGTGTGCATATATATATATACGCACACATACTTTTATTTCAAATATAAATGAATATATGACATCTCAAACTTGGAGAAGTTCCAACTGATATATGTACCTGTATTCACATATATGTGCAGGTATTTCATTTATATATATATATATATATATATATATATATATATATATATGGGTCTGAAGGGAAGGTTTTGATCCTACCTCATGGTAATGGATAACCTATAGCCACACTGAAGAGTTGTAATACAACAAAACAGCTGTCTGTGAATGACACAATTATTGATTATTATATATATATATATATATATATATATATATATATATGTGCGTGTGTGTACATGTGTGTATGTTTTGTCCCATGATCTAGTTCACCATCGGGTATCACAGAGAATCTTTTATGGCATTTGTGGGGGCAAGTGAGGGTAACTTGGTGTTGCCCATGTTCTCTCCAAGTAACATGCAACAGGTTGTATTGGGCTGCCTGGTACCAACCGCAGGGAGTAATCCCTAATTTGACCAATCAGTAGAGGTAGATTTATGTTTGCACGTATACTAGAACTAGTTATCTCAGAAAAAAAAATACCAGCACAAGATTTGGGCATTGTTGGTCTGAAAAAGCACTGAAAAAAAAACCTAAACTAAATCTGTTTTTAGATGGTGCTTAGTAGAGTACGTAAACGTGATTGTGGCCCCCTAAATGTGACCAGGTGAACCTGGAAACACGCACCCACATACAGACAAGCAAAGAGAGAAATATCCGTAGCTAACTTGGCTGGTTGGTCAAGTAGGCCATCTGTTGGGCTACGGAGATTCAATATCCTGACTAAGAGTGAGGATATAATTCTACCTCAGTTACACAATGAATGTGAACAAGAATTGATGGAGTATATCTCCATAACTTGCAATATACATGACAAGATTAAATGAAAATGACGTCCTTCAGAAAAACCAACATAATTCTTCAACTACTAAAAACCACACATGTAATCTCAAAATAATGGGCTATCTCTCTCTCTCTCTATATATATATATATATATATATACATATATATAGTCTGGAGTGCTTTACAGCTTTAAACACTAAACATCAGAAAAACTTTTTCAAAATTTTTTGTGTCACCTCAGTCACTTATTTCCCAATATCTGTTAATGTAACTCATGAAATTTTCTCAAGTGTTTTTTCCCTGATTTACAAATACTTTGTAATTATGGTACTACATGTAGATTTTCTCTTGTCAGGATTATCAGTTGTTTACCGTGTAACTGTTTTGGGGATTTTAAAAACAAAACAGTTTTATTAACAATATATATATATACACACACACACACACACACAATAAGGATTCGCTATAAAAACACGTTTATTCACCTGAAGAAGCCCAAACAGGGCAGAAAAATAAATGTGTTTGTGTCGTAAATTCCTACTTTATCATATATATAGATATATATGCGTGTGTATGTGTGTATATGCACATACATTTGTATAAGTCAGAGTATAAACATCAAATTAATAAATGGTATGGGGAGATTTCATTTTGTTAGATATTTAATAGAAATTCATTTCGAAAAGTAAAGAATGAATAGTTACTTCCCTTCGACCTTTATGATGACAAATATCATTATCCTGATCGGCTAAGCTTAGTATATATCCAGATTTTGCAGGCTGATATTACAACCTAACTGTTCCCACCTATTTAGTCTTGTACCATATTAATCTGAACTTAGTAGATATCAGTATTTTGGATGCTGATTTTCAAGGCCCTGCTTGGAAGATTGGCATAATACGTAGTCAAGAGCATTTTTGTCTTTTCGTTTATTTTTCAAAATTTTCTCGAATCAAATGAAACAGAGAGTCAGAACTTACTTTACTGAATTTTCCCTTTGGATTGTAATAAAGACCAGATGCACGAAGAACAAAGAAAAATTTCTTCCAAGCTTTCTTTCCGTCCGATTTGAGGTACAGTACACTTTCCACTTCAGGCACCCTTAATCCGGAGCCACTAAAGAATTCCTGAAATTAAATGATGAATGATGAATAAATACAAGACATGGCACAAAAAAAAGAGACAAAAAATGAATTTTATAGATTTATTCGACATTGTACAACATTGTCTGGACCAGTGTCTCCCAAAGAGGGCACTAATACCCCTATATGGGCACTGAAAGACTCAAGGGGGAGGGGGACGGCTGCTGGAAGAAAAAGGGTGACGAGATAGGCAAGGGACAGTGAATATAAATCGATACCTCCTATGTGTTAAGTCCATCCTTCACATTATAAATTCTTAGATTTTTAAAAATTATCAAAATTAGTTTTTCAATGTATCACCACTTGTCTAAAATGACAGGGTTATTTGAGTATGGATCAGCACTACGGGGCCCAAAGCTATTTCATTAATTTATTTCTAATTATTCAAGAATTCCAAATCAAAGTTGTTTTTTTTAGAAGTCTCAACACAACATTAAACATTTCTTTCATTCACTAAGACACACTTTTATCTCGTTTTTTGGCCAGAGATTCTATGACATTATTTGTGTAATAACAGCCTATCTTTTCTAATTGTTAATCTATTTCTATAGACCAATCCATCATAACTTCTACGTTATAACAAGAATCGGACGAAACAGAGATACATACAATTATACAATTAAACATACTAATTTGCATACATAATTTTTTACATGGATAGATTTTTGACAACCTCTGTGGGGAGCACTGATGAAATATATGATATAAAAATAGACAGTAGTCTGAAGAAGTTTGGGTTACATTAGGCTTGACAATTTGTGTGGTATGACCAACACAGAAAATGAAATCTTCATATTCAGTTCAAAGTTCACCACTAATGCCTTTGTGGAAGGCATGAATCCACTTTTCCCTACACTGTCTCATGGCCAATAGTCTTGACCAAATGTTTAGTCAGTTATCTATGTCTATAGAGGTGCAGAGTGCGGCCACCAGCTCAGAAAACCAGATTGGTGAATGCATTTTGAATTTTGTATTTGTTTTGCATTAAAAACTCGAGGGAAGGCATAAATCCACTTCTCCCTGACTTCTATTCCATCACCAGATATGACCCTGGGAGATCAGGCATAGTTTTAGAGCCAAAACATCAGTACCACTAACCCAGAGGACCTCAGCAGTACATCACGATACTACCAGGCTTTGTTCGTCTTCTGTCAGTGTTGGAGTGCCAGATCTATGAAGATGAAGCCATTGCTTGATTTTGGAGCCTCTTCATATTTTTCTTCTTTTTTTTTTTGATGACATTCTGAGTCTAGCCGAAGCTGAGTTGACAACAAAGGCATCCGACTTGGTTAAGAAATATATTCGACATTCAGCCATGTCTTAGACATTGCTCTTGCATATAATCAAGCTTTTCCAGCATACATTGATGTCCCCAGTCAATATTTTCCTCAAAAGTTAGATTTTAACTAGTCTTTTTTTACTATTCTTATAAATTTTCATGATGCCTTTTTACCATCATCTTGATTTTATCAGTCACTTCATATTGCAACTTTTTTTTGCTCGGACAGATTAGTCTCTGGCAGTAAGTAAATAGCATTGATCAATAAAAAAAACATGATTAGAAAGAAGGATGGGTTTTAGGGAGTTATTTGAGCTTTGCTCCCAGTTGAACTCTTGGTAGCCTAATTGGTAAAACAGGCATGGCTGAACCATGCTTTCCCTTGGATGGGGGATGTGGGTTTGAATCCTATCTGAGGCTTATTCTTTATTTTCCGAACAACGCTATTGGCTAACGGTCGGAGGTTAATCAGTCCAAGCAAAAATTTTTGATAAAAAGTAACTATATAAATAAGGATGAAGGTAAATAGAAGTTAAAAAAATTTATAGAAATAAAAATGATTTATATTGCTTCTGTTGAAAATCAATAACAGAAAAATGTATCAAGTCTTTTTTTCTCAATATTTTTGGTCTTATATGACAATTATTCCCTTCTCTTCCTTGAATATTAATTATTTTTTAAGAACCTAGCTTAAAATATTGATTCCTGACATTACTTCTCATCAATATTCATACATGAAGGAGTAAAAACCTTGCCTAATGTCTGCAGTTAGTGGGATACATTGGTGGTTGGAGGGATTCTTTTAATGGGACAATATGATTATGAAGGTGAAATCTGCTCTTCACTTACCTGAAGTAATTTCTCCCTTTGGTTTGGGTCCAATGAAATACCTTTTTCAGAGGAGGTTCCTAACAAAAGATATTTCTGAAAAGAAAATAATGATACATTTTATATTATCTTGTTTATTGTTTGTAAAATATTTTCAAAATTGTTTACATATCTGTATATAAATAAATAAATATATGAGATATATTTCCTTCAAAATTTGTTTTGTACTTTATTACATAATGAAGTATGAAACAAATTTGTTTAGTAATATATCATATACTTTGATTGATCAATTCATATAGCTTTATTTTTATTAATATTGAGCACTATATCTTTAAAGAGGGCAAGTTTGTGTGTGTGTTATCCTCAACCCATGTGGATTGAACTTGAAAATTGTAACTCTCTGTAAGACTTCTCCAGGTTTATTATTAATGAAATTTGCCAAGCCTAATCAAACAGCCTCATGTGAGGGACACTCATTGAAAATCAATTTCACATTAGTAGTAGTAGTCTCCCAGTCTAGTCAGTTAACTCCAACTGTACAATGAGGTGATCTGTGTTACTGAACAACCGTAGACATCAAAGATGACAAAAAATGCATTTTTTTGATTTTTGGAAAAAAAGCTTTTGGGGCTTTCATTTCTATTGTTAATACATAGATTCTTCAGAACTTGGATGTTTCCAATTTTTTTTCACTCTATTCAAGATGATTTCCAGTGAAAAATGCCAGTTATGACATAATACAATTTATTCTGACCATATTTATTCTTTGACGGTATTTTTTATAACATGACTTCAAATCATGACCCTATAGTTGTTCCATTATTGAATGTGATGGGCAAGTCTATTACATATCTCTAACATATGTTATGTTTTTAATTTTATGAAAAAATCTTCCAATACTTTCTCACGTGTAGAAACAGAACAAGGGTTTTGAATGATTTCCTAAATGAATTATTGGTGTTAACAGAAATCTTACCAGTCTATCATACCATTTCTGATGCTCAGAAATCTTAGTCAGTCAGTCAGTCATACCATTCCTAATGCATGAAAAATCATTGTCAGTCAGTCATACGATTTTTGCCACTAAGGAATCATACTTGTCAATATTTTGAAAGCAAACTTACTTCTGGATTTTTGAATAAGTCGTTTTTTTCTGTACGGTCTTCGAATAAAATTTTATTTTTGGAATCTCTAGTCCACATCACCATATTTTCCACCAACGAGTCATGGTCTTCCAGTATCCTCTCTGCGAAGATAAAACAGTCAAAATTAGTTGAAACAGAAATCAATGTAAATTTCCTTTCATTTTTATATTAAGATGAAAATAATATTTTTTTTTAAATCTCTGTTTTTTGTTCTCTTTCTTTTCCAGTGTGAGTCAATAGATTTTGTTATAAACTATATTCCTTGAAAAGCATTTATAGTAGTAAATTAATTATATGCATAAAACATTCAGTATAGAAATATATATTTCTGTTTACATACAGGAAAATAAGAAAACCTGAAGAAAAGAATTTTGACTCTAACAATAATGATCAAGAAGAAAACTATAATTACAAGGCAAAATCTCGATAATGCCAATCAAATGAAAAGCACTTATGTGATCATGATGTAATGAGTACAATGTGGGCTCAAGTTACTCCAAAGAATACCTTATGTGACAGGTATTAGAAATGAGAACAGGTTACTCGAATGGGTCAAATCAAGGCTTCCATTCAACATTTACCAAGGACACAGGATGTGACAGGTAGAGAAATGAGAACAGCTTATCCCTGAGGACCTAACAAGTTCTTGGCAGGTTACCAGATATGATAGACACTCAAGGAAGACCAAAGAATATATTGGCCAAATTGTTTAAATGTAAACAACTAAAATGAGGAAGCTGATATGAAAGAACAAATGTATAATAATTTCAGACTAGTCAAAATTAACTCTTAAATTCATCAAGTTTATGAAGGGAGATAAATTCTGATTGGAATTATCTCCCTTTGACCATCAGGTGAATTTCTCAATTTTCCTTCAATTCAATTCACAGAAAAGTTCCATTATTTTTAATTCTATTCATTGAAGAGTTCCGTTGTCAATACAAGGGATTACAATCAGTCAAGAAATTTAAGAGTCAATGATGAATATATGGTACATCTTTGGTATATAATGAGTTACCCAAATAAGATATGGATTACTTACCTATGTAGAGGTCTGGTATATATTCTACAACAGCCAAGTCAGGGGAAAGTTTCATATGATTTTTATCTGCTAGGATATTGCACACATGCCCCACAGTCATCTTCTCATCCACCAAAATACTTTTACTGCTACCATCTCTCCCAAATGCTCGCACAAAGAGCTGAAGAAAGAAAGATACTGAACATTAGTATTAATAAAATAAAGCAAAAATACTCACTTGAAATGCATGCACATTACTCTGAACATTAAGGGTGAAAGAAACTTCAAAAACTTTAACTTATAGATATTTCATTTAAAAAAAAAAAGTTTGGTTGGTCACTCAATAGACAATTTCTTTTGGCAGCAGGCTATGTGGGGAGTGATCAATTTAAAAAAATTGGAAAAACGGGTGATCACCTTTTGATAGGTAGTGATCACTAAAAATAGTCTCAATTTTCCGAAAACAAGTGTGAATACTAGCCAGCCAGACCAACTTAAAAACTGTAAAAACCAATGGTGACACTTTTGGTTGACAGCTCCTAATACTCGAAGTTCATTCACTTGAAATGCATGTACATTACTCTAAACATCTAAAATAAAAGAAACTCCGAAAACTCACTTGTAAATAATATTTCATTTTTTTTTTTTTCAAATTATAGCATAGGTATAAGACAGAGGATCAGTTTTTATATTGCAACCATCGTACCAACTGATACCCTAGTTCTCTTTATGTATGACTATCTATTACTTGGTCTATTCATATCCTCATTTCTACGATCATATTGGAGGTGCAGGGTGGCGTAATGGTTACCAACATAAAAAACAGAATCGGCAAGTTCAAGTTTAAGTCAAAGCTACTTACATTAACTCCGCATTAATGCATGTATGCGTCTATATCAAAATCGTACCAGGAAAAAAGTTGCTCGGACTACTACACCAACAAAATATTGGTCCTCGAAAAGTTCTGACTGAGAAGAGCCTTGCTTTCTATGCTGTCCAAAAAGGGTCAAAAAGTAAGACCAAGAAAAGGGTGCAGTCTCTATGGAGGCAGAAGTGATGAGGAGTTTTGTTTAGAATCTATTTATGACGACTAAGAAGTGCCTCTAAATCAGGTGATTCAAAAGTGCCTCTCCTCAGTCAAGGGACGGGGGTGTCTCATTTATTTTAAACAGCAAGGATGGGACATTGACATTACCCATTGGGGTCTGGGGAGTAGATTTGCTTAGGGGTTGGGTTGAATCAAATGTAAGTTAAATAAACAGACTACGATTAATAATGGTAGTATCAAATTGAAAACCAAAAAGGTTATATCTTGGTTGAATGGCAAATGGATGAATGAATAGATCTGTAGGTCTGGTTAACCGCTCAATTAAAACTGTCGCATGACCGATGTCTTTTAAGTGTATGATGTGTTGGGGGTGATCAATAAAAAAAATTAGAAGAAGGGGAGATCAATAAATAATCTATTTACATCACCTTTTTTTTAGGGTGATCACTAAAAAAACCTATTTTGTGCGGGAATTGGGTGTTCGAGACATAGCTTGGTTGGTTCAGGGTCATATCAACCTCTGGTTGGTCATTTATTGCCGGAACCAATTTGTGTTGAAAGTTGAGGTTCAGAAAGTCTAGACATAATAAGGGGTAAATGCTTAAATTCACAGTACTATAGCCCTCGTGGTGTGGCCTATACGCGTCATAGCCAGCCAGCTAGACCAACTTGAAAACTGACAAAATTATGTTGACAGTTTTGGTTGATAGTTTCTGACAAATTCATATGATCCAATTTCCATTTGTTTGCTACCATTACACAGCAAAAATGGTACACTGTAGCAAGATTTTTTTATAACTCTTGGAGAATAAAGCAATTTCCTAAGTACAATTTACAACTTGATAATAATAGTGCGGGGTCCGCTTTTGCACTCATCCTGATAATCCATATTATGATGATCTGATTTCTCAAAGGATATAACTTCAGGTATATTATATGCTGATTTTGAAGTGGTTTCTCTTATTTATTTGCAAATAATCATAATATAAATTCTACATTGACACTGGTGTTAATAGCCACCGAAAGTGGTATTCAAGTAAGTGAGCAATAATAATATTACATAAGTGTGAGTGCATTGAAAGACCCTGGTTGGAATGGCTATGTATTGTCATTGCCTCAGAAAACTAATGATAAAGAAAAATACGTTTGTTTTTTATTTTAAGAAGCCATTAACCAAAAATGTCAAAATAGGTTTCTTCAGTTTTCAAGTCAGTCAGGTCGGTCAATAAAGTAAGTTCATATCACGTGTACAACCAGCATCAATGGATCTAGTGGGTTGAAAATGTAAACATTTGCTCCTTATTATGTCTAGAAGGAGCATTTTTACCCCCCACCCTCCCATCATTGATTTTTAGTTGTAGGTTCAGTTTACGGTAAGTAAGTTTATGCTAGATTGGTCACTTAATTTGTGTCTAACAGCATTCAAGCTTTAGAGATCACAGCTCAACAAAAGGCAAGAGTAGTAATTTACTCATTGATTACGCTTTTAGGAAATTTTTTTAATTGATCACCCCCCACATGGTATACAGTCAAAAGACACTGGTCACATGATGGTTCTCATTGAGTGACTAACCAGAACAGTTTTTCTACAAATGTAGTAAGATAATGACAGGCAATGGGACAGGACACAGGGAGAATTAGATTTATGCCTTTACTTGCGTTTCATCTAAATTCACCACAATTATAGTTAGAATGACTGGCAAGACATCACCCTCAGTCTCTTTTACCAGTCCATCGATGTGGTGAGTCAATAACAAGAACAATGAGCACGCGTATGTGGTGGTGTGTAAGAAGCTGGTTGCATAAGTTTCTATTAATAAAAGCTACCATTCATAGAAATAGACCTGATGTAAAATATGCATGCAGTTTGATTTATGAGAAATATGATTTCCAAGAGTTTGAATTGAGCTTTTTGTCATGTTTAGTCAATTTATCAATACTTTATAAATGTAGAAAAAATTTACTGATTGTTACTAAAATATGAAATAACTCAAGCCTCGCAAAATTTACTCCTGAGGAAACTTGTTGAAAAACTTTTTTTAAAAAAGATAGATATAGAAAAATAACTGAATAAATATAATCTTTATGAGAAATAGATAAAAATATAGGTTTGGTTAGTTACTCAAAAAAAAAACTATCATGAGACTAATGTCTTTTGGCAGCATGCTGTGTTGGGGTCGATCAATGAATAAGTTACTTATTTTGCCTTTTGTTGGGTGGTGATCATTAAAAAACATTCAAATCTAAAAAAAGCAAAAACAAGGGTGAACACTGCAGAACATGAATTTAAGAGACCAACTAACTTACAATGTAAATTGAAACTCCCCCATTGAAAAC
Organism: Thysanoteuthis rhombus; assembly: GCA_963457665.1. Lineage (NCBI taxonomy): Eukaryota > Metazoa > Mollusca > Cephalopoda > Oegopsida > Thysanoteuthidae > Thysanoteuthis > Thysanoteuthis major. Next base: position 25,854,135 of record OY735224.1, on the reverse strand, counting down.
TTATTTGTGTTTTTATAGATGTAATAAGGAGTAAACGTTCAAATGTTCGGCTTTCTAACTCCATTCATGAGGCTTGTATGCTCCAGAGCCAGCAAGACCCAATTAAAAACTGAAAAAGCCAATGTTGAAATTTTCGGAGACAGTTTTGAAAGATTTGATTTGACAGTTTTGAAATATCAATTTCGATTACTATTTTCTCTCATTTCAATCATTTGCATTTTATCATAACTTAACCTACGGCAGTGAATATACAGTGGGGATCAGAAATGAAGAATAAGTCCCTGGTGAGACTACATCATATATTCCTTTCACCTAAGGTCGTCTTGTCAACAGCTAGCCGCACTTGACTGTCTGAGCAACAATAACTATATGGCTCTGCAGAAGATCAAATGTAAAAAGCAGCTAATTAAGAGGAAGGAAAAATTAGTCCAAATTAACAATAAAATCTGTGCCTTGCATAAATAAATGCACGAGAACTTATAAACTAAAAAATAGATCTTCTATCTAGAACTATCTAAAAGAGATAGATCTCTGATCTGAAATCATCTAAAAAAAAAAAATCTTTAATCTAAAAAATATCAACACAAGTTTTGGGCTTCGTTGGCTAAAATGATGATAGAGAGCCCAGAAAACACTTTTTTGAAAATAAAACAAAAAAAACTTTAGTAGGTGGTACTTAGTCATGTACTCATGACTATTTTCAAAGTTATGGCTCAAAAAAAGGTGACCATGAGTGCCTGAAGACTCACACAAACATAGACACGGACAGGCAAGGAGAGAAGAATCTGTATCCCAATTGACTGATAGGTCAGATAGCCCAATTGTGGGGCAATGGTGATTCGCTGATAGTCTAAATGAATAATAATCAGCTGTATCGGTGGAAGTTCCACACATGTTGACAATCAAGATTATCCAACATATCATTCCCCAACTCTTCTCTAATTGCCTGTGACTTCCCTATCTCTTCCTTATCCTTTACAAACTTAACATCCTGTCTATATCTTATCTAAATGTTGTACGAACAGGGATTAGTTTTGTATGCAAAAATTTTCCTACCCTTCAGTAAACTACCTAACTTCCTTTCTCCCTCCATCTTATCAAACTATTAAACTTTTTTCAACTCTCTCTCTCTCTTCCTCTTCCCTCATATTTGAGTACTTAACCATTCACTTTGCTGGAGTGTTACCAATGTAGTTGTACCACAGCAGAATAATTTATGAAGAAAATGGTTTACAATACTTCAAATAAAAACAACTACATCAGGTTCATTTTGTGAAGGAACTGCAAGCATAATTGCATTGCAACATAGCATCCCTCAAAACCTAAATGAAAACACAAAAAAACTACTAGCGAAAAAATTTTACAACCTTCACAAGGGAAGTCACTGAAGACTCCAAAACTGTACTTCCGTACGAATGGCAGAAAATAAGGGTCTGGTTTCGTATTATAGTCACATTGTAAACAGAGTTGAGTAACTGTTTTAGTGACAGCATTGATAGCATATTAATTACAAATATACATTTTTTTCTTTGCAGGTAATGTAACTGATTTGTTTTTATTTCTATTATTATTCGGACTAACCTCATCTTGGTTGTTTTTCATACAACGTTTCGGCCATTGTACTCTAGAGCCTTCATCAAGTATCATCTGGTAGGTGTGGGGAAGTAACAAACTGAATCCTTTATTTATCCAACGGGGGTATATTGACAGCACTCCCCTCTTAGCATTAGTAGTATTATTATTGTCTCGCACTGGGATTGAACCTAGAACCATCATATTACTTGCAGTAATTTTGTCTGATTCTGTAACCACTACTCCATGTGTCCAATAATAATGATGCCTCATCTCAAAAATTCAGAGATATACTGATTTGATTTTATTGTAATATTCTGTCCGACCATGTTGATCAATATCACGAAGATGACAACAAATGCAGAACAAGAAATTCGTAACATTTCATCCAGTTTAGAAACAGCATTGACAAACAATGCTGAAATATTACAAATAAAAACAAATAGTATGTTCGACGCAAAGAAAAAAATATATCTAGATGTACCAATAAGCTTGAGAATGGCATTGATATCACATAAAACTAAATAAGTGGAATAAATGTATAATTGATAAAAAATACGTAGAAGAACAACAGAGTATTTGCGCATGTGCAATCACACTAATGAAAGATAAATGATTTCCAACCTATTCTTCTCTTTCAAAAAAGGTTGTTTCGGTATACGTGTACCCAAACCTCATAAGAACACAAAACACTTCGTATTCTTCCAATCAAAACTGAAATGGTTGATTGTGCCAAGAATGTCGCAGGATGACAAAAAGGCTAAGTGTCAACCATGGAAATCTGTTATTCGGATTTCTTAATGTTTTGATTGTCCCATAATGTCTACAATTACAGAGTTACAACTGAAGAAATAATTAAAGATAACGAGATTTTGAAAATTTCTAACCCCTCTCTCTCTCTCTCTCCCTCTCTCTTAGTTTCATTAGTGGAAATGAATACAATATCTAGGTCAGGAGGTCACGATCAAAAGCATTTTCGGATTGTTTTTTGATTAGAATTGATTTACTCTGTGTGTGGAGCAACTTGGCATATTGCTCCGAATTTGCTTGCGCAGTTAATTATTTATTGCTGTGATCATCAACCTTATTCTTTTTCATATCATGAGAGGGTATCCGGTCAGAATTCAAAAATAATATCTCAATGAAATACACAACAAAAATAATGCATTGAATTTAACGGATGTTTAGAAAATTTACCTCATGCAATTTCAACATTTTTCTTTGTGTGTGTATATACACACACAAACAATGCTCTTCCAACATGGAATGGAGCACTCTGGTGGATGAGGAATATATACGATAAATGAATATGTCGCTTAAATTCAACCTCGCCGGCCATCCAGTTCTGCGGAGTAGAGGGAGGATACCAGCTTCCGGGTCTGAAGCTAAGGTTTCGATCCTGCCTCGTGGTGCTGGATGGGATAATAGATAGTCTATAGCCACAATGAAGAGTTGTAATATAATGAAACAGCTGTCTGTGGATGACACAATAATATATATATATATATATATATATATATATATATGGCATTGCAGATTCCACTTGCAAAAATGTCATGAGTGCTCTTTTTTCAGCTGAGCTCTTGCCCTTCTGAAAGTCTGCACACATCACAGGGTATCAGGCCACAAAGCATATGCTACTGAGCCATAAGGAAACAATACGATCAAATGATGGTGATCATTTGTGACATACAAACAAATTTCATTCCCTCAGATCTTGATATTAAATTTTTTGGATAAACCCTTTTAAAGAAAAAAAAAAAAGTATATTAGCCACTTATAAGTGACTTATAGTTGACTTATATTTCAGTCATGATTAACATTTCCTCATCAGATCGCCCAGTCTGCAAGTATATTGACAACATTGAACTGGTCTGCAGTGCAAAAAAGATTGAGGACTCCTGATTTATAGCAGTGGTTCTAAACCTGGGGTGCACACAGCCCCAAGTAAAGCACAAGACAGTTGAGAGGGGGAAGCGGAATAGGGTTGCAAACAAACTATTCTTTTTCTGTTTCAATGCTGATTATTACATATCCCAGGAGCCAAATGCCACACATTTCAAAGTTAATTGAGAAAAAGCAACAGCAACTAATGTATTAAATGGTTTTATTAGTTATATCTTAGTACAGACTTATAATTTTGACATTTGATAAATTTCAACATTTTGTCATTTTACACTTTTAAATATCAGCTTTGTTAAATATGACTTTTTAAATGCAATTCTTTAGCCTCAAGATTAAGGGTTGCAAGAAGGATTTTGAAATCTCAAAGGGGTGCCAACCTTGAAAAAGGTTAAGAATTGCTGGTTCATAATGATAGATTTGTAATTGGCTGTTTAGAAAAGAAAAATAATTACCCCATATCAATTTTTTTTGAATACTAATAGTATAAACAACATTTAATTAATAAATACACACCAAATTACCCTAAGTCGTAAATGTAGTACTTGAGGATTGTTGTTGTATTAATGAGTTTATGAAATAACCGCAAAAAACTTTGGAATATTTCATCAAAGGAAATAATTCTAAAAACTTCACCCAACCCTTACAAATCATATTTCATGTTTTGAATCAGGTCTGTTTCACAATGTCTGCTTCTATGACTGGCGACTTACACAAGCAACATTTTGCACAAATTTTTGTGCTGAGAGAAAAAAATCATATAATTTTTATTTTAATTCATAAAACAGTCCCTAGCACACAATCATGCACATAGAATTATTTAGTTTATTTTTATCATTTTATTTATGACCTAACTATTTTTTCACCTTAGGTTCCATATCTCAGTCAGGGTTTTCTATCCCCTGTATCATGTCCTTGGGGCACCTAACATGGGTAAGTCTTGGACATGATAGCCTGACAGAGCCCATCCATCTCCTAGTTTCCCTGATTCCCTCAATCCTACTCTTCATGCTGAGTGCTTAGCAGATAGGTATTGAGTACCATTTTCAAAGTCCTTGGTATAACTCAGCCGAGGAATGATTCCACAACCAACTGAACCAGAGGCGAGCACTTTAACTCTGGGATCTGGCGAGTTAATACCCCAAAATTTATAGTGGCAAAATAAAGTTAGGAAAATTGGTGAACCAAACACACACACACACACACACACAGACACGCCACAAGCACATACATACATACATACACACACATATCACACGCAAATACACATGCACTAAACGCTGACACAAGCCACACACATACTACATACAAACATACATACATACACATGTGGTATGCGTGGGTATGTGTCTGTGACGTGTATGTGTGCATTCATTTTACTTATTTCCTAACTCTATTTACCACAGTTGGAAAAGGGGATGAATTGTATCTGTCTATTTGTCTTTTATTGTATCTATCCAATTGTCGGTGAATAATGTTCTGTGATCCCTCGGGGCCAGTGTGATCGGGTACCCTTTACAGTTTAACAAAAACTGACAGGACTGGCACACACTTCAACATTTTTTTTTTGTTACCCTTTACAGCTTAACAAAAAAAAACCCTTAAGTGTTTGCCAATCTCAGAGATAAATAGTCCCTTGTCCATTTTAAATGGAATGAAAAAAAAAACTGTAACATAAGACGAACCGATTATAATTCTATGACTTTATTATGTTTGTCAAGGCTGAAGAGAAAAAAATGTATTGTCAACTCTTCTCACATTTCGTCCAATGTTGCTAAGAATGGTTTATTATCAATGGCTAAAAATCGCTGAAAATGGCTAGAAATCGGCTGATTTTTTTTGTTTTTTTCATTCCCAACCAACTTTATGGCCATAAATGTTATATTTAATTATTTAAAGATCACTTATCAAATAAAATATCCATGCACTTGAGAATTCAGAATGAATTATTAAGAAAAATAGTATATTTTCTATAAACCTACTAATTATTTTTTCAAACGGCGGGATTTTCTATTGTTGATTTTTGTCGGATAAAGTGGGGAAAGAATCAGCCATATCTAGCCAGAAAACGGTTACTTTGGAAACCCTGATTTCTTGTGTTAGATTTCTCCCCCCACACTGTGACCCATTTTTGTTTTTAGTAGCCAAGTAGGTCAGAGCAAAAAATATATCTATTAAGTCCAATAGGAGTTTCTCTCTATTTCTCTTAGTTATTTACTTAGCTCAGCTTAGTCTGGCACAAGGCCACACTCAATGTTAGATCAAAGCAACTGGAGGCCCTGGGCTGGGACAGAGCTTCTCAAAATAGGAGTTTGGACTCCTGTAGTGGCCGTGTTAAGATTTTAGGGGTCACAGAATTTAGAAATATTTTTTAAAGAATGATTATGTAACTAGTGTTATTTTTTTATCATCTCTGTACAAAAAGTATTCCGTCTGGTGCTTCTTGTGAAAATGGCTCAAAGCTAAATTTTATTTTTGTCATATTTTAGTGCATTTTATTTTTAATAATTCATTTTTTCTTGAAATAAACAATGTAAGACTTCATATAGACTCCAGATTTTAATGTAAAAAAATCAAATAAAATTGATAGTAAATTTTTCAATTTCTACTCCGATAGGAAACCAAACCCTCTCTTGGATTACGCGGCATTGGGCTGCTACCCGGTCAGCCCATATGTGAATCCAACACTGGCCACACTTGAGGGTCATTCAGTGATGATCAAATTACCAGTGAATTGGACTTTGAGAAGAACTTGAACCTTTAACATCCATATTGACACTCTCTCATTTATAGAGCTTAGCCTAGACAGGCAAAAGGCTTCATTTGAGGATCAAGATCACAGCACATTTCTCCCTCCTTTATATATAGGTTTTATTTTCTAAGTTTTCCTGCCTTCTTTTCTCACGGGTACTTTTTTCACCATCAGTAGGCCAGGCATCCCTATCAGGGTAGAATTAGAGTTGTTAGGGTTAGGTTCATGACCATAAACTTGACTAAATGTTTCTTTATGCTATTAAGGAGTACATCGCTGAAGAATCCACCATTAAACCAGTCTTCCATATTATTTGTCCACTCCAGGACTTCTAAAAGTAGGGGTCACGTGAAGATTATTGGGGGGGGGGGCACAGAAATATTTTGAAATCATTTGTTAAAGAATGATAATGCCGGTAAAGTTTTTGAAAAAATCATTTTAAACTTTACACAAATATGTACTTCTCTGGTTCCTATTGTAAAATGGCTGAAGGCGAGATAGAACTCACTAATTGAAAAAAAAAAAAAAAAAAGCTTTTTTTTTGTTGCGATTTCGTAATTCATTTAAAAGAAATAATATTTTTTCGTAATAAACACTGTAAAACTCATTATAAATGCTTTGAAATTTTTGACTGTTGTTTTTGGTCATTTTTCATTGCTATGTTTCGTTAGTTAGATTACAACTACAGCAACGATTGAGAACTCGTGAAAAAGATTTACCTCATTAAAAAAGGGTCTGAATGAAAAAAAGGTTTGAGAAGCTCTGGTCCACCCTATCTCTAAATACTTGTGAATTGCATTGAAAGTGTGAATTGCAGTATGATTAAATGCGGATAAAGAAGAAGTGCCTCCTTTCTCCCAACACTTGGCGGTCAGTCACACGACACTAACTTTTGAAAAGAGGAAGAGTTGAGGAAGTACTCAAGTGAGTCACCCTCTCTGAGAAGGGCAGTTTCAGTCAGTGAGGGAGGTGGTTGTTGTGGCGGAGGTGGTGGTGGTGGTAGGGGAGGGGGGAAGTCAGGTCACCAGATGAGTTGTGAGAGAGGGGTGGGGAGGCAGAGGTGTTGAGCGAAAGTGAAGCTCGTGCACCATTCGCCCCGTGGCTTGGTGCGAATGTGCATCATTCGATGTGAGTCACTGGTCGACTGCTTTCTATGAAGAAGCCCAAACAATATGGACAGTCAGTCAGCCACTCACATCATTTTTCGCAGCCTCCCACGCTACAGAAAACTACCAGATGTACCCATGTAAAAAATGGACGAATAATAAGAGAAGCAGGGTTAATCTTTGGTAGTACAACCCCACACAAGTACAACCATACAATCAGTCTTCCCAACTCAATTGTTACTCAAGTAAAATTTGACCGCCCACCTCTACCAAAAACTACGTTTAGAGAGCTACGATCAGGGAGTCGTTTCAAGAGGACTAAGAAATTAAATCTACTTGGTACTCATGAATGTCAGAAATTTACATAAATCCAAGAACAAGAAGTGCGGTCCCTCCATCAGAGATAGTTGTACAGGAAGATGTTAAATACTGCGGTTTAGATAAGTTTTGAGGTATCACTGGACAAATTAATGTAACTAAGTACAAGTTGGAAAAAAAACACTGTTAAATTATAATAAAACCGTGATCAATCAAGTTTTGAACGGTACAGGAGATTTTAGAATGAATTAACCACACTAATCAAAATATACCAGCATTGTTTTATTTTTGAGGCTCATACTCTAATAACTAGTTTGTAACCCTACCATTACCACATGGTATATCAGGAAATGTCCTCCATGTTGGAAAATCAGATGAAAAATAAAGCAGTTCTACAAGTTCTGTAGGAGGGACTGTACCTCTTTTAAAGGACTGCATAACATAAATTGTACCCAAATCCAGATTATCAAAGCATTAATCTATACATATGATGTTTTAATGTTTGTACTCTTGTCACTCGAGAACTACACATCAGGGACAAAAAATGAAACTATAATGTGATTCAGCACATCTCAATCTATGTTCAGCACAGATTTTTAGGTAGATTTTAGAGAAAAAAATTAATTCTAGTAAATTTTTCGTGAATTTTTGCATCTGGAATTAAGCTAGGATTATAGTGCGGGATTTCAGCTAGTATAATAATAAAGTTTTTTTCTCTTGCAACCCTTATTTGTACAAAGATTTAATCTTTCATCCCTCTCTAATCTTGGCTAATTTTTTGCTTTGTCAGTTTTTCAAGTGTACAGACATATGGCGTATGGACAGAAAGTCTTATACTTTTTTGTAATTACCAAGTGTAGACTAATTTTTCCATAAGCTGTATTATTATAGATGGCTTCCTTGCTTGGATTACTTTTTACTTCAATTTTTATTTTTTGAGAACCTTAGGTGATTTTTTTTTGTTTGACTAGTAAATACAGGATATTATTCCATCTAAAAACAGATGTCAATCTGTTATTTCAAGGAAAAAGTCTTTGCACAAAGCAAACTTTTATACCCCCATGTGCAATCCTGGGCGATCTTGTAGCTTGGCTTACGAAATGATAATGCTTGTTATTGTGAGAGTATTCGGTTGGTTACAACAAAATACGAACTAAGCAGATATCAAATTTAATAAATAATGGATCTGGTTAGTCACTCAATAGAAACCATTATATGACCAATGTCTCTCGGCAGCATGCCTTACTTGGGATGATCAATCAAAGAATTGCAAAATGGGGTGATAAATCAATACGTTATTTCTCCTGTCTTTTGTTGGATCAATGAAAAGTCTGAATTTTCAAGAAACGAATGTGAGTGCAGCCATGTACAAACTAAGAACCAATTTAGCATAAACGTGCATTGTAAATTGAACCCCAAGCTAAAAACGGGGGGGGGGACAGTTTTTTCTAGACATGAAAAAGAGTAAATGTAATTTTTCTCTCTATTTCCAGACTCACTTGAAAACTGAAAAAATCCTATGTTGACAGTTTTAGTTGACAGTTTCTAATCAAGAATAAAGGACAGGTATCCTCTCATTTTGAAAGGTTGCTTTATGCTACTTCTCTACAATTAATTTAAAAAAAGCTTTCAACAAAAGAGCCAGGAGCACACTGATTTTTCAAGTTTTGAAAGCTGGTACGTTCTTTGTACGATAAAAAATACAAACAGATCTGGCTCAGCATTGCAAACTTAGCGCTTTTCAGCAGCACAAAAATTCAACATTTTAGCCATTTTAAACTATTTCCTTGCCATTTAAGGCAAATCTAGCCATTTCATCTACTGATAATGGCCATAAAATGGCTAACACTTTTTATGCTTTCTTGAGGTTGATTTGATAGGAAAAAAAATTTTTCAGTAGGCAAGACCGTTCTGGCAAGTAACTCAAAATTGGAACCGTCATGTGATGTCTTATGGTAGCATGCTATGCTGTTTACTCTCTCATCATTTTTGGATAGTAATCACTAAGAAGTCTGAACTTTCAAAAAACAAATGAGCATAAACTTACATTGTAAACTGACCCCACCCCAACTCAAAATCTAACAGTGAGAGAAATCTATATGGACAGTCGAGGTTAACAGTTTCTAATCACTGTGAAAGAAATACTGATATTGTTGGAAATAAGAACTGTAATTTCAACGATGAGTCCATCAACCATGGTAGGAAGAGGAAGAGAAAGATGAGGATGGTTCACTCAAAGGTCTGGACCAAGTTTCATATCAATCCAACTTGATACAACCAAGAAAATTGATATCTAGCATTACTAGTTGTGGTAGTAGCAGGAAAGAGAGGAGCATCAGGAAGATGAGGATGGTTCACCAGAAGGTATAGACCAAGTTCCATATCAAACCAACATGATACAGTGGAGAAAATAGTTTTTCAACATATTAAGGACTGACCGACTAAAAAATACATAGACACATCTAAAAATGACTTTGGGAGAAATTTCTTTCATTTATTACAACTGATATCTACCTAGTTATCAATTTAGTGGAGCTGACTGAGTGTCATCTCAAAAATCATGATAAATTGTAAATTCTTAAACTGCCTCATCCCTGACTTGACTAAGACTATTTCATGAAATCAACTTTTAAATGTTTCAGAAAAGTCAATACTAGACTGGGAAAGTTAATAAGTCAAAGTTTTATTATTGTTGCTGTTGAGAGAAAGAAGTAAATTTGCAAGAGTAGAAAGGTCAGAAGTAGCAAAAGAATGTGAGGCAAATTTAGCAAAAAATGACATCAAGTCCTCAATTGGCATCACAATGATTTAGAAACTCAAAAACCTCAATAGTTCCATCTTTATCTTTTAGAGAAATTCGCTTTCCAATGATATAAAATCAATCGATATTAGAATCTGTAGAATTAAACCAATCACAACAACTGAATGTTTCTTCATTCTACAAAGTAGGTCAATTAAAACTAATAAACACATTGAAAAATATCAATGAAGATTTTTCCCTCAAAGGACAAAATCAAAACTTCAAGATAAAAGGCAGGTTTGTAAGTGATTTATATTTGATTAATGATTTTTACTGAGTTAAACTTAGTCTAGCATGAGTCAACAGAGCAATTAAATTAGAGGAGAAAGATTGTGTTGCATAAATCTCCTAATTGGGAAATATCTGTTGGAACGTCTTTGTTTACTTGCTTGCTGATGATCTATTCAAAAGTAAAGTTGGGCATCCTATCTTATCCCTTAACCCTGTGCAGGTTATCATAGATGGTTTACAATAGACCAGATCTCTACATTCCTTCCTGTCCCCTGTAGTTCTCTGGAATTCACTGAAGTTCCTATCTTTTCACTTTCCAATGTCCTCTCCCCTATTTTGTCTGCCTCCCTTCCTGGCCCCTGTTATGGTGCCCCTGCATCATAGTCTTTTCAAGCCTATCTGATCTGATGTCTTGCCTGTACCACTTCAGCTTCCACTTCCTGACGTTGATGAGGTCATCATAGAGCCCGATGGTTTTGTTGAGCTTCTGGAGGACCTACGTGTAGATGACATGTTCAATGCAAGATACGCTCAAGATTTTCTGATAGCAACTTATTTCTATGGCTTGGATTCTTCCCTGAAACTCAGCTGCATGTTTCACAAGCGCATGTCTCAAAATTAGGCATGAAACCCCACACATAATGCTGTTCCCACATTTATTTTATTGTTAGAAATCTAGAGATAAGAACTGCTTGCAGTAAGATGTTCTGAGATGACAACTTTCAATCTGTATATGATACTTAGTGTAAATTACCAGAGTTTTACAATTCATTGAAAACCGACAGATGATTTCATTGAAATTTATCATTATTATTATCATTATTATTATTATTATTATCATTATTGACTGAAAAAATGGAAACTGGGAACATTCTAGTGGAAAAAGTTCTTTAAATGTATGATCTTGTAAAAAGAAAAATGGATAAAACATCACCCAATTCCAAATGTTTCTTCCTCTCCAGAGTATAAAGCATATTTTATAACAATTTAGTCATCAGTGACTGATGACACTCAGATATATATATATATATATATACATATATATATATATATATATATATATATATATATATATATAAAGAGAGAGAGAGAGGGGGGGGGGATAATTTCTTTTGAAATTCAACTCACCTTTTTGATTTTAGCCTCTTTGATTTTCTCAAGTGCGATGCGTATTTTCTCAGCCTGGAGCCTTGCTTTCTGTTCCTCCTGAAATAGAGAAGAACACAAGATGTCAATTCCATGAACTCAAAACAAGACAAATCAGTAGATGTGAACCAAAATTCACTTGGCCCTTGATTTCCATTTTCTTATAAATTTGGAGTTAAAACCTTTCGCACAAGTACTGGCACAGGCTGATCCAGGATTTTAAGAAGAAGGGGGCAGATTTTGAGCAGGGTGATGGGTCCAAGTGAGAAAATTTAATTAAAAAAAAGTAAATACATAAAATGAAAACAAATTTCAAACATCAAAAAAAAAAAAGTAATATTTGATCCCATAAGAACTAAAATTGACAAAAGGGTAAAGTAAAAGAAAATAATCAAAGAAATTTACAACATATCTAATATATAAAACATTCATTAAGAATAAAACAAAAGATATCTTAGTTATATAGGATAAAAACAATATAAGAAGAGAAAATTTTCAGATCCAATTTATGATTACTTGGGATTATTAAGGTTTTTTATTCCTAGAAATGTTCTATCTAGTAATAATCATCTTTTATAATTGATAGAAAGACATCAGGAAGTCTCTTTTCAGTTTCTATAAGTATGAACACTTATTAAAGAAACAGTTTCATCACTTCCTGTGATTTCTTATATAAAAAGAAAAAATATTCAGGTTCCATTCGATAGACATGCCAGACTCTTTATCCCTGGATGTCAACACTAGACATGCACTCCTGCCCAAAATCTTACAATTAAATAAACCCTGATTTTCCAGCATGCTTCGGTAACAGACTTTGGTCTTGAAAACTAGATGAAATGAATGAGAGTTGCAACCTAAAACAACTTATGACAGATGCAACGTACTAGTATTATACTACGGATACACAATCTTTTATCTGAAACTTTTGAAACCAAACAATTATCAGAACTCAGAATTTTTTTTTTCTCAATGGTAGTACAGGTATCAGATCAACGATGACAGATGCTTCCTCTTCTGCAACTAACTCCTATCCACAGTGGAATCTGTGGCTCTTTATAACATTTTCAAAGTGAGAAAAAAATCATCGAAAAACTAACAAAATATCCATTAGCAACAGAGGCATAGTTGACTAGTAGGAGCACTGAGAGACTGCATGGCGGGGATTGAGCCCAGGCCATCACAAAATAATAACTTCCGCTGCACTCTACAAGACCCAGTAGTTGCAGTAGACATAAACAATCAACCTTGGTTGAGAGTGGGTTACATTGGGTCATGCTTGGCACCTAACACAAGATTTAGTGTGCAGATGATATCCCTGGAAAAAAATGTTTGGTTTTCGGAACTTTTTGGTTTTAAGAATTTCTGATAAGAGATTGTGAACCTGTATCTCATATTTACATAAATATTAAATCTGGCAGTAAACTTTAAATCCTCTCAGAAATATGTCTTATGACAGATTTCTGTTCTTTCCAGAAGTAATCAAGGTAACAGCAGGACTTTTCAGGGCATTGGATCTACTGTGCGTGCACAAAGAGACGGAAGAAAGAAAATACAGCAAGATGTACAAACATGCATATAATCATATACAGAAGAAGCTGCTTTTCATAATCATGGATAATGTTATCCAATGGTTTTCATATATATATATATATATATATGAATTATAAAGACAGTTTAATTGGAAACATATTTCATTCAGCTCCAGAATTGACCAAGTAGTAAATCAGACAGCCAACCACATTAATGAATAAAGAAAATGTGACATGGTTGATGTTTGATTTGCTACTCAGTTAATTCTGGTACCAAGTTAAATATGTTTCCAAATAAATTGTCTCTATATCTCTATAATTTTCACATTCTGTCAGATAAACTATCCAATCTAATGATATATATATATATATATATATATATATATATATGATGAATATATGGGTAGGGATTATTGATGGTTGATCGGACAAATATGTGAATAAAATGACAATATCAGAAGACTGTTTATTCAATGTATCCCTCATTGCGAGCCTTGTCAGGAATTGAATTGCTACAATAAACTGAGTGTATATATTGTTGAACTGTGAATTTGTAGTGGGTGAGGGAGGTGGTGTGTTGGTAGATCATGTGTGTCATAAGTTTTGATGATGATATGTCTATCATACATGTGATCGGTGAAATGTTGAAATAAAGTGTCATTTGTCTTAAACAGTCTTCCGACATTGTCATTTTAATATATATGTGTGTATATATATATATCTATATATATATATATATATATATATATATATATATATAGATAGATATATATATATATGTACATGAGTAAAATGACAATATATAAAAAATGATATTTTTGTGTGATAGATAGGAGTATGGCTTTATATACCGACTGACACAAGCCTGTAGTTCTCACAGTGGTTGACATTACAGCCCATTAGGGTATACGGAAAACCCCACAGGTAATAGACAAAGGTGAGGATAAAGGTGAGGCAGTGGAGCAGCAGAAAGCAATTCAGAGCTTGGGGGTGAGAGGTTAACCACAAAGAAAAAGGAAATCCCAAAGGAGTTCTAAAACTGATTTTGAGATAGACTATTTTTCAATGTTTTTTTATTTGTTTCTTGGTCCATTTCAGGGAAAAATTTATCACATTTTTAGATGCACTATCATTTCTAGCATTGATTGCTGTCACTGACTGACATACCAAAATGTTAGTTATGTCTCATGCTCAGAGTTGACAATTTAGATGTTCCTGGTTTATGTCCCTTGCTCAGTGTTGTCAATTTAGATGTCTTTTGGTTGTGTCTAGATATTATAAGTTGCTATTTATATGACTTATGATGAAATAAATGATATTTCCATTCAGTTTATAGTAATGGAAAAGGTAATATTTCCAATAAATTGAGTACTATTTTGATAAAGATAAAAGTTGAAGATTAAAGTCACGTTTGATTTATTAAAAATAAAAACATGAAATGATTTCCTAGATATTAAATATGTCTAGAGAATATAGAAGTTTTTAGATGTTTTCTGACTCAATCTTAGATGTAAAAAATAAAGTCGGCAACATGGCCTTTCCTGAATCTTCACAAAAGAAAAGAATTAGAGCACAGTCAATTCATCTAATAATCTCAAAACTACTTTAAATTACTACTTGCACTACTACTAAGATTACACCAACATTGAAATAGGAACAGTAGCCGAATTAACAGAGGTTATGAATCGAGCCTATAATCCAGTGGTATAGAAAGGGTTATCAGCACCCAGGGGGGTAGACAGCATCCAGGGTCAGATGCGCTATATCCTTGGAGAGAACATAATCATTGATTAGCAGGCAGTTTAAACCAGAGGGAATTTAGTACCCCATCATACCTGTACCTGGGGGCAAGGATCCTCGCTACCTCGGTGATATGATCATTCCACTAGCCTAAATGATAAGCCATTGTTGTAGAATATGCAAAATCTCAAGGATGCAAATTTATCTCTCCTGGAGAGAATCACAGGTACACAATCTCT
The DNA here is from genome assembly GCA_963457665.1 of Thysanoteuthis rhombus. NCBI lineage: Eukaryota > Metazoa > Mollusca > Cephalopoda > Oegopsida > Thysanoteuthidae > Thysanoteuthis > Thysanoteuthis major. The sequence goes on along the minus strand of OY735224.1, from coordinate 25,838,800 downwards.
TATCCATAACCCTCGGGACTGAGCAAATCATGAAATTTTATTTCAGAATAGCATCAATATATAAATCGATTATATAGATATAATAATATATAAATAGATGCTTCCTTTTCTGCAACTCATATCCATAGGGAAATCTGCAGCTCTTTTACCATTTTCACAGTCTTTCAAGTGAAAAAACAAGAACCATAAGTTCAGCAATGCGTCCACCATCCATGGTAATACTAGCAAAAGGGAAGAAAAGAAGGGCAAGTAGTCTTTCTTTGATTCAACTGATTCTCATATTTACAAAATATTGCGATATGAAATATTTTGCAAGTATTATTTTCAATAACTGTCTTTTTGGGGATATTCAAAGGTTAATTTTGATATTTTTTGTGGCAATTTTTTGCATTTTCAATCGTAATTTTTTTGCTCTTTCAAAAACAAAAATGTGGAACACGAATCTTCAATTGCCACCATTAGCAGCTACTAGAAAAAAAAAATGATCAGAATAGATTTTCACAATCTAGACAATCAAGACCATCACAACTTTTAATGACCTCAAATCTCTTCCTGAAAAGTATCTAATAGAAACAAAAAAAAAAAATATCCATGAACAGCAGAGATCCATCTAACAAATAGATACACTGAATGTACGGGTTGAGCCAAGGCCATCTTGAAATAATAACTTTCACTGTTCTCTACAAGGCCTCCAAGATGATTTTGTTGGAGTGTGGGTTATATCAGGTTATGTTTGATGCCAAATGCAAGCTTTAATGAGTAGATAATATCAATGATCAGTTTTAGTAGCCTTTCAAGTTAGAGAATTTTGGATATAAGATTGTGTACCAGTATTTTATCTAACTGTAGCGGTATAAAAGCACAAAAGATGAAGAAGCAAGTGAAAAAAAATACGTAGAATAATGCAAAGCTACCCTTGTATTTTGAAAGCCGTGCTAGTGCGGACATATAATTTCATCTCTTGTGTTAAACCTTGCATCTGACATGTTTGAAACATTAAATCCAACACATGTCCTGGGCTTGTCATCATCATTTATGCTTACCAGCTGTCCTTGATGAGATGATTCTTTGAGTGACTCATTTTGAGTCAAAAACCTCCTGAACCACTTTTGAGCATTACGGTCACTGACTTGATTTCCCCAACCACTATAGCTATTTTATGGCTTGCTTCAGCTGCTTTTGCTACAAGATTAAACTTTTACAGTAGACAAACTCTCACGATCAACTTTTAGACAGCCATGTTGATTTCCTTCGTTATAACTATAGGCATCCTCTTCTGAAGATTATTGGGAAGCAAATGATGTGTGTTGGTTGCATATTGCAAAAAAATGTTTCTGGAACCTTGCCATTTGAAAGATCTATCTATTTTAAAACCAATGATAATGAGAGCATTGAAGATTATACAAACTTGTTTGGTCACTAGATAATTTGATGCTAACGCTGTGTAGTTCACTAGTTTATTAGCCTCAAATCCTCTGGGAAGGAAGAGAGCCTCTAATAGAATTCCAGAAAGTGACCAAACATGGTAACTCAAGTGAGTTGTTCAAAATCATGAGCATTATCATCAGCATCATCATCCTCCTTTTGTGATTTATTCAGACCAGTGGTTGTCAAAGTGGGCACCACTGCCCCCCTGGGTGGGGTGTTGGTTTGTTTCATGAGGACATTGAAGTGGCTAAGGACCTTAATGGCTGTTTGAGCTTGTAGAGGGGGTGTTGTGAAGATTCCATAAGCATCTATGATTCTGATATACAAATGGCGGTTGTTCAGTAATTTCAGCAGAGAAATGCATTGATATAGTTACTATAACATTTTTCCTTAATAAAACCTTTGAACCGTCAATGTTTTTCTTTATAATGATAAGCTACCACAAATCTCTAAAAATCACATATTTAAACTACTGGGGGTGTTGACATGTAGGTAGGTGTCATGGGGGAGAGGGAACAGAAAAAGTTTGAGAAACACTGATTTGAATTTCACTGATTATTTTGGTTCAAGTTACTTACTGCCTTAATGTTACACCAAGAAAATGGATTTATCTTGTAAGCAAAAAATAATCACTACACTCTATGCCTGACTATAAGACAAATGGTTTACAAGGCTTTTTGCAAGACTACTGCTCACTGCAACTCATCAAAACCCCATAATTGTCCGTATCAAGCTTCAGTAGATGGCCCCCTAGTCATGATACTAGCACACTGGATAATGTAATATTTGCATATTATTTTTTAGATCAAATGTTTGTCTTATATACCGCATATATATATATCCCCAAAAGTAAGGCAATTACATATAAAGTGAGTTACAGCCAAATTACATTGGATACCCCAACCTCATACAATCACCAAAGTTGAGCAACATTGAGCCTGGTCAGTACCTAGATGTGGGACAGTCTGGAAATACCAGTTGTCATAAACTGGAGATCATGTCGGCAAAGCTCCAGTGATGATCCAATTTTGTCATCCAATGGAGGAGACCAATCTCTACACTATGCTCAATAATTTCAAGTCAAAGGCCCCCTCCCCCCTCTCCAAACATTTATCTCTAAAGTGATGAATAGCATACCAAGTTCAATACTAAGGGAGGGTATTGGCAGGGATAAGCAAAGGATTTGAACAGCAGTTCTTTGGGAGTGAAGTACAAGATTCTGTTTCCCCATAAAGTTACCTGATGAAGGCTGGTGAATGCTGCAGCTGAAATTTTGCTTTAAAAAGCAATGTTCGAAAAAAAATCATACTTGATGTCAAAAAATACATAAGAAGAATAAGAAAAGAAAAAACCACTGACACAACACAATATTTTTTTTTTTTCAAACAGTGTTCACTACTATGAACAAGACAGACGACAAAATACAACAAACAAAAAAAAAAAAAAACATACAAAGAAAACACCAAATCTCAGGTAGCATCTTCAATTTTCAAGGAAGGAGAATGGTAAGGAAAAATGGTTATTCTGTACAAGGAACACAATGGAATTTCATGCAGGGACCGAGGCATCATACATTTGGATATGAAAGTGAAAACAACAAGAGAAAATTTTCTAAAATACAAGTACCTGAAAACTTGGAATAATATTTAAACCTAACACCCTGATCTTTGGTCATCTCAGTTTGAATAATGTTTTCTCTAGTCATCTTTTGAGTGATAGAAACTTCCACCTTTGTTCAAGAACACAATGTACACGGACCATTTATAATTGAACAAGTGAAATTCAACTGAGTTAGATACCCTTCAACTCTTAAATTCATGGACTGCATTGACAGTGGAACTTTTCAATGAATAGAATTAAAACTAATGGAACTCTTCTGTGAATTGAATAGAAAAAAAAAATGCATCGAATGATGGAAGGGGGGCAATTTCAATCAGGAGTTTTTTTTCCCTTGATAAATCTCCTTCAGTAAATTTTATGGACCTAGGAGTTGGATAACTTCAATGATGAAACTTGCTGTAATCCTTTTACATCCCTTTTATGAGGTAAAATACGTATAATTTCTAAAAATTCCAGATTAGTTAGTAAAAGGTTGAAGCAAATTGTAGCGTACGTGATTCAATATAAAAAAGAATTGTATGTATTGGCATTGAAGACAGTATTCTCACTCCATACATGCTGTCCCAAATAAGTCTAAAAAATATACCCTGCGTCTTGCAGGCCAAAGGCTACTCTCTTAATAGGCCTATCCTAACCTTAGAAGATAATCTCTGCTAGCACAGTAATCTAAACTTCAGTATATAAACTATGAAAGAAGTATACTTGGTACATAAAATGATAAGCAAACAAAAGTAAGATAATTAATTGAAAAATATATGTAATCACAAAAATTCATTCCCATATAAGTATACTACAGTAGATGAGCTAATGGATTAGTAATGATTTAGATGTTGTACAACAATATAACGGGTATTTTCACTCTCCTCAACAGGGGTAGCTAGAGATTTGGGGGCCCGAGGGGAGTGGGACTAGCTCCCTTGAAAGGCCCTCTCCATTATTTAGTGAGATTTTCTATAGTATAATGTTAGTAGAAATGCAGTAGGTGAACAACTAATCAAAGTTTTTAGGTACCCCCACCATTAGGGGCTTAGGGGCGGATTTGAACCCTCTCCCTTCAGCTGGGCTCTAGCTCCTCAAACAACCTTGACTTTGAGGGAACATTATTAAGTGACAAAACATGCCACACCCATCTTAGTTAAGCATGTGAAAGAGAGATCAAAATTGTTTCTTCTTTTTTTAAGTCTCTAAAATATACGTTGCATACTACAGATGGAGGATTGCTTTTTCCACAAGCCTATCCTATTTTTTTTTTTTTTTTCTTTCAAAATTCAGCAAGTAAAATGGGTGTGTTCACAACCCTGAGAAATACTTTGAAATTCTAAATTCAAATAAATCAATCAACCAAATTCAACAGTTCCATTTTTTTTCAATTCAATCATTTGTATTAATTATTTGCAACACGTTCAATTAAAGAAAAAACTGGCGGGAGATTTCTTGATCTTCACACATTAAAAGAATTTTAATTATTTCTGTAAAGGATGAATTCTAAATATCTCTCTTTTGATTTATAGTTGAATTGGACCTGATTCTCTTAGGAAAATGGAAGATTATTGGGCAATTGTTATCTTATACATTGAGTTCTATATATACTATTTTTTAATTTGAAATTCTAAGATCGAATCTTGAAGCAAAAAAAACATAATTCAAATGTGACACTGACTGGATTAGTTGCACGTTGCTTAACTAAGTGTCATGAGTTAACACTAATCTGAGCTGGTCTACCATGTGGCATAGTTCTGGGTTGACTGATTTGTTTCCTGTGGCTTTTTTCCAGTGGTTTTACAAGCATGTTCGGTAATTCTTGGAATAGCTTATAAAAAATTAACCGAGAATGTGTGAGTGTGTAGGTGTTTTGTTTTTGGGGGCAAAAACAGCAACCAAAAAAGTTGTAATTCTTTAAGAAGCTTCAAGTAAAACATGTGCTCGAGGGGTATTCACGTTTCAAACACAGTAAATATTACTTGAAGACCAACCACCGTCTGGCCTACCTTCAACAAGCCGGAATGATAAATCAAGGAAGATCATTATCAGATCATTGATGAGATATCTGCGGTGGCTGGTTAGTTTTGGAGTTCATGCCAGCAAATGTTAATAGAAGATTTGAAAATGAAATTTTTTCGGCAAAATTTGAGCTTCATTTGTACATTGAAGATCAAATAAGATCAATCATTTGAATGTGTGCAACAATTTGAGGGAACAAATTTGGAATGACCCACGGTTTGTTCCTAGTTTCGTAGGTGGTGACTGGTAATGATTTATTATCCCTCATACATGTGGTTAATAATTTTGACGGGTTGAAATCTGTCCACAGTGAGAAGGATTAGGATTAGGCCTTTCCTCGAGAAATAAAAAATAATCATCACTTATGAAAGCACTTGAATGACTTGAATAAATAGTTGAGTGGAAATATACAATATTTTAGCAAAAACTTCCTGTATTTCAGAGTAAATATTTTGCCAATGGTGCTCGGTTAGAGGCTATCAAATCCTCAATTTACAGGACACAGAAACATTTGGGTGAAAATTTCCTTAAAAGTGTTATATATGAATTGGCACTTGTCGTTCAATTATCTTCAAAAACTGGCATCAACTTACACATGAAGTATCTGATGAATTAATGATTTGATGGTTAAAAAAATCAAGGGTGGACAAGATCAAATTACACATGGATATATACTGTAATTGGGAGGATTAGGTTACTAATTTCTCAGCCAAAAATTAAGGGTCAACTTATCCACAAGTATGTACGATAATTGGGGTTTTCAGTAACTAGCTTGCTGTAGAACAAAAAACAAATCATGAGATGTTGGACTCACATATACAAGGTCTGTTTGGAAAGTCTCCAGCCATTTAGGAAAAATAGCCTACCAAGCTAAATGGTGCCTTAGCCCCCGTAAATGAACTCCCCTTAGGACCTCACGCACTTATCTTAGCATCCTTTTCATTTTCTCGAAACAGTCTGTAAAGTCCTCTTTCATGGTCGCCATCAACTGCCTCATCACATTCTCCTTAATCCTGTCTACGATGTGAAATACGATACACAAGCTTACTGAATGGTGTCTCGCTGCTGACTGAGTAACCCCACGGGAAAGTGTCTGCTCGTGCATGTGTAGTGAGGTCTCCTCTAACTGGTTACTGTTACATTAATGCAGCACCACAGGTTCCAGGGATTGTCAACATAGCTGGATACTTTTCGTACAGACTTTGTATATGTGATGATTCAGGATGAATATATAGACTTTCATTCACAAGTTACTTTGATCATTCTACGATCTTTGTTCACTTGCTAGGTATATGCGTACACACACTTACTTACCTGTAGAGAAGATGACAAGAGAAAACATTATTTTTTTCAAAATTTTATACAATAAATTAATAAGTAGACAAAAGGATAGTATTTGTCAAAATGACACTGTAGCACAAATATTAAAAAGACACAAAAAAAAACATACAAGCCTTGAATATAATAATGTCACGGGAGGTAGCTAAGGGAGAGAAGGGTAAATCGTAGAAGGAAGGGGTTCACATAATTAGAAGCATGCTAAGTACAGTTGCAACTCACTGGTGAAACTTGGCCATCCCGATAAAGTTCATCTTGAACAGTACACAATCGGGCCAGAACACGCGCATGAGCCTACAAAACAAGGGTGGCAGGGCGTCATCACTGGGGTAACACAAAACAACAAAGCATACACACACCCACACACAAGTAAGTCTTTTAACTGTTAGTAATATGTCTGTCACAATCTAGCTAACCTCTGTGGTCAAGTTAATCGAGAAAAAATATTGTTAGATAAATTGTGTTAAAAAATTGAGTTATGAAAAGTAATCTTTAACCTGTTAGCCGTGGAAGGTGGTGAAGATTATTAGTTAATCGTTGCACTATAAAAGCCCTTGCTTAGACAATTTTGACAACCCATCGCCGAAGCCCCGACTCACAGATAGAACCGAGTTGCCATCAATTACAATAAAATTGAAATTTCATTCAAGTTGGCCATAGAAAAGCAATGACGGAAATTCCTGTCATTCATAGATAATGGATTAAGGGCTTGGATCGAGAAAGCAGTAATGTTAATATCCCCCAAGTGGAAAAAGAATCATGTGCAATTGAAATTTAAAAGAAATTATTTTAAATGATATTCTTGGCAGATGAAATATTAGATGACAGTTAGTGTCCCTAATTCAGTTGATGACTCCTGGCCAGCATTTCAATCCTTAGGCTAATCAGTTGGTCAACTGATAATCTTATATGATACATATGCTTCAAATCTATCTGTTTATATTCTAATCGAAATGACACAAAATGTGATTCAGTTGCTTGTTTCCTCTGTATATATATTCCCAACTAATATCATCATTTTGGCTGATAACTTTGAGAAACATCATTGACACTTTAAACTTCCTTGAGACCACCAATGGAACAGGAAACTAGGTCATATAGTTAGATATAGTTATACAGTTACACCAGGGAAGTATAAGAATTAAAGTACTGCTAGAAAAACAATCTTTGTATTTAGTGGTTGTGACCCAGGAATATTATCTATGAAGATCTCTGTAGAAAGCACTGAAAGTGTTAACATCCCAATTTTGTTTGGATTGTTCAAGTCCTTCCTTAATAATCATTTATAAACCAACCAGACTTACCAAGCCCATTTCAGTAACACAAGATACACTGACAAAATTATTACTGCCACCCAGTCAATTCCAATATATACCACTGAAAGTTCCCCAAATCCTATACTTGTCTGATGAATACACCTGGCCATCAAGCCACTATTTGTCACCTGATGCAACTTGCTCACTCTCAAGCAGCATTCCCTATCAATTATCTGGACCTTAGAATATATCTCAAACATTAGCCAACCATCCTTCGTTGATTTTTTTTTTTTTTTTTTTGTAGAAATAAGCCCTATTCCTCTTTTCTTACAAAAAATACTTGTGTTCAATATTCCCTCTAATTTTTTGTAGTCAGAATGCACAAAAATCTTCCGTTGTGCAAATTTTTTTCCTACAACAAAAGTATGCATGCACTTTTGGATTCAACAAAGTGAATCAATATTTTTTCCATAAAAACTCAAGCTAACTACAGATTTTGAAATCTATTGTGCACTGCTTGACAAAGCTGAAGGAATGGATCCAAATTCAAGTTCTTTATTTTTCCTATTCCTCCACATACAACACTGATCCGCTGAAATGTTGTGGTAACTACACCAAGAACACAAAGGAAGAATTCAATTGCTTGAAGACAATCTGCTATCTTCATTTTTATTTCTTTCAACTCTCAAGTTCATAAATAACTACACATCACTACTAAACACAGTAGAACTCTTCGATGAACAGAATTTTTAAAAATGGAACTCTTTTGTGAATTAAATGAAAATTTTTCATTTTTAATTCACCTAAAAATGCAAAGGAAGTAACTTTGTTCAAACGTTATTCCACTTGATTTTACACTTGAATTTTTAATATGTATTCGAGCATTAACACAATATCTTGGCCAATATGATCTTCAGCTTTTCTCGGATCTATACTGCAAGTATATTTTTAATGCTGCAACTCCTGTGCTGTTTTTTTTTCCTCATAAAAAATTTATGAATATAGAAAGTCTATGTTGCATGTTTAAAACAGTTCTATTTCCATACAAATCAATCAATATGAGCAACAGGATATCAAATATATGTACGCAAGAGAAATAGAGTGACACAATAACATAAGACAAGTTATCTTGTTAGTGGCACTGAACTGATGACTTGCTAAGATGAATAATCTCCTGCGTGGTACTGGACTGGCAACTTGCTTAAACAAGTTATCTTGTCAGTAGCACTGGACTGACCACTTGCTGAGACGAGTTACCTCATCCTTGGCAGGGAATAAGTTAACATGGGCTCGAGGATTGGGCAATAAATTCTCATGTGAATTAACAAGGGAAAGGATGAAATTGGAAGGAAACCAACTATGCTCACACATGACTTCTGGTTCAGTGAAGAAAAATCTCCTCTCTGAGTTAACAATATTTTTTCCAAGCCAGAATTAGGAATTAAGGGGTAATACTTTGGCTGGTGAACAGCAATCATTAAAAAGTCTAAATTAAGAAATAATAAGATAATAAGAAAGCAATTGAAACAAGCCTGGTTGCAGCAAGATCAAACTCTACTACTTGTATTACAACCAAAGATGATCACTGCAATTTTTGTATTATAGATATAATAAATAAAAAATAGTAAAAAAGTACACATTTTTTTAGTACAAGTGTATTCATTCATTAGAATGAAGTAAGCCCTAACATATTTGTAACATGAGCTCTCGTAAATACGTAAGACGTCAGATTGGTTAAGTTGATAAAAGAGCCATCAACCAATCATTTGGTCATGATTTCAAATTATGGCAGGGAAGTGTTAATTTCATATATCGGTTTGGTTTTATGGGATTGGACAGACACACAGTTTACTTCCCTAAATTAGATAAGGATTGTTTTGTTGTTATGGAGGGGAAGACAAAGTCAACTCCAGTATCCGACTTGGAATGGAATTTGACAGAACAATGAATTAGTTGAGAGGGTACTACTGACTAAACATTGATATCTACAAAGCTTAGTCTGGCTTGAGGCCACAGCAGTGGGGCACTCATGATCAAATTCACTATACTAGCAAGTTGACTGGCCTATGAAATGAGCTCGTTGACCCCATTGTACTAAAGTAGGCATCCTATATTTTATCATATTTACTAAGCCTAGCTTTGTTCAGCATTTGGCTAAGTATGGTAAAAGGCTTAACACAAAGGGATGACAGGCTTGCTTACAAATTAGTATTAAACATCCTAGCTTTTATCTGGGCTAAAACACTAACCACAAGCTGTGATGGATATGTATATAACTACCCACCTCACTAAGCAAGCCCTTATTTATTACCGTGTGTTTAGGCCAAATATGGGGAAATACTAACAAGGAAGATTGTGCTTCATCAATTTTTTATGTACAGAGGGCCTACCTTGAAAATAAGCATTTGAAAGTCTAGCTTTTATCCGGACTTGAACAATGACCCCTGGTGCCCAAAAGAATGGATAAGAGGAACAGCTCGAAAAGATTTTGATCAAATAATAATGCTGGGGACTGGCTTCTCATGGCCACTGATCAGTGGGAGGTCGAATTAATACTTACAAGAGAATGATACGGGAACCCTATTTATTTGGGCAGACCAGCCAAGAGAGGACAAAGAAAAGTGAAATTCCCGCAGAGATAGAGACTAATATATTCACCAACTTGTAATCTATGTATCTTTTTACTGTTTGCCACATTATTATTTCATGTTTTCTAAATAAGGGCTTTCTCTCTCCCTCTTAGAGCCAACACAAAGATTAAACCAGTGATATTTTTCTTTAAATCATGTTTGCTTTTCCAACAGGGGTATAAGATGGTTTACATCCATGGTTTCACATCTCTTTTCCTCAGCCTTTTTCGCAGCTGTATCCCTAGAAGTTGCTTCCTGAAAACTTGACACTGTTTGATACCACTAAAAGTGGCAAAGCTCTCGATTCAACTCACAACAGGAGTTCAACATAACGATCTGAATGGAAACAGAGAAGGACTCTTTTTTTTTTTTTTTTCCTGTGGAGTAACCCAGAAAATTGTAGCAACCCTTTTTATTTCTGTTAATTACCATTTCCTGATTTGCTCTACATAGAAAAAAAAAAAAGAAAAAAAAAAAATACCCCCCCCTTCCATACGAATCTTACACCTGAAGAATGCCATAGAATGGATTGCGGAAATGATGGGGTAGCAAAAAGAATGAGATCAAGAGCCCAAGCAATTCTTGGAATGAGAAGTGATAATGATGGAAAAGAAACAAGAGCTGTCCACAAATAGCTTGACATAGGTCTTTAACTGCATTCCCAAAAGAGTCTGGCAATGAAAACAGGAAATAATCAAAGCAAACAGGACTGTACAATAATAGAAACAATAATAATATCATAGTACAATGGAGCTACTGTGTCCTGTGTTCATCACAGAGAATTAGTACCTTTGTCTCTTCAACTTCTTCAACTTCCAAATTCAATTAAGTTTCACCGAATTAAATAAAAGTAGTAAGTTATGTCATGTTGAAAACACTTAGTCCTTTCTTTACGGGGCTTATAAATAAATTCTATAAATTGTTTGCTAACAGTGTTTGTTATCTTCAAAACTGTCTTGTATTATTTCATAGGAATAATGCCTTTTTTCTTTCTGTCCATGCTCTGAAGCAATTAGACAATACTCCTTTGTACATGTACATATATACATATACGGCCAGATCGTGTTGAATACACCGATCTCGTGAGATCACCAAAGTCACAACTTGGTCATTACCCAAGATTGGTGACCATTTGAGGATACCAGCTGCTGTATGTACCGACAAGATTATCCTGCAGCCATCTCAGCATATACTATCCCGCTAATTAAAAGAACATCTAACCAAACTAAGACCATACTATACACCTGGTTCTTTCTCTCACACACACACTGTTCCATGGAGGACAAGTGCCAGTGTGCTCTCTTCAGAGCCATCATAGTTGTATTGAATGGAAGTGATCATGTATATATTTATGTATAGGAGATATCAGAATAATGTTAATAGTATAAAAAAATAGAATTGTTAAACCGAGTTCAAATTTCAGCTATGGCTGCTTGGGGTCTCTTAGCACTGATGCCTTTGGGAAAGATATGAATCCGTATCCTTGCGCTCTCACTCTCATCGCAAGATATCTTGACAAAAAATGTCTCATTGCTAGCATGCCATGATAGTTGATGCAGAGAGGATGACTGAGCACCTTGGCAAACCATTGTCCTAGAAAAACCTTACCTGCCCATACTGAAGCAACAAAAGCTGTTATTACTATTGCAAAACTTGACAGGAGTTAGTGAATATATCATTCTTACTTTTAGTTGAGCAATTTCTAAAATGAAGAGATATAAAACCTTGCAATTGCTATTTACATGTAAAGGTCGGCAAGAAATATAGCATAATATAGCATTTTGGTAGAACCATAGACATGAATTTTATGTAAAGAGGTGTTGATACCCAGACATAGAAATCGATGATTCTACCAAATCAAAAGGCTGACTTTTCACATAATTAATAGTAGGAGTTAATTTGTCTTATGCCCATAAAGCCAGGTCTTAATCTCATCATCAGTCTTTTAATGTCCGTGGTTGGACATAGACCTTCCCCAGGATTCGCCACACTTCTCTATCATAGGTGTCACGGAGCCAATACTTCCTGAACTTGTCTAGCTCGTCTCTTTATTTAATATTCTGCCGGCCTCGGTTGCGCATGTGATCTCGGGGGACCCATGTCATGAGTCATGATGTTCATCGGTTGTCAGCCATTCTTGCAACATGGCCAGCCCACCGCCATTTGAGATTTTTAATGGATTCTATGATGTCCCTGACTGTTGTCTTTTCTCAGATGTACTGTGCTATCTTGTGGTCTCTCCATGTGAGGCCAAGCATTATTCTTTCATGTGCACGTTGCATGGTTCTCAATTTACGGGTCTGTCTCTTGGTTAGGTTCCACATTACTACCATCAATAAAAGAACTCAGACCTAAAAGTACAAATATCTAAAATAAAAAATATCACTAATCTCCAATGCTTCCAAGAAACTGGCTATTTTCTGGTGATTTTTGTTGTAGTTTGCAGCTCTTTTATTCAAATTTGGGGTATGGCTGAATTGTCTTCAGATGAAGATTAATGGATTAATATTGATAAAACAGTCTTTTAAGTGGATTAACTTGTATATGTTATAAACAGTTCCGCTCTTAACTTTTTTCGTTCATTTTTCATCATACATCTATTATTTTATATTCTTTATTTCAAGAACTTTAAGCAGATTAATAAAGATCAAATGGGCCCAGCTTTAGGAATGTATTGATTTGTATTTGCTGAATAAAGTTTTTTATTTTTTATTTTTCTCAAATTTTTGATGGTTTATTTTATATAAGTACAGGAATACATTGAATAGTGTGGTTTTAATTATTACACATTTTGATGTAGTAAGGTTAAGTTATTGCTGTACAAATTGATCTAACTAGTTGTAAGTATAAGCCGAAAAAAGACATTCAATTATAATAGGTCGAATTACAATAAGTTTGGAACAGTATAGAAAATTTTGGCATGAATCAATCACACTAATCAAGGTATACCTCTATGTATTAAGCTTTGGCCTAGATATTAGGAAAATCAAGAAATCTGACTCATCTATGATACTAAGTTTGCTGGATATTGGTCCAGTATTATATTAAAAATATACTGGCCTCACAAGCTACAGATAGAGATTAGCTTGCATGAAGTACTCAATAAGTGTGATCAAGTTTCTTATCTCCAGTGGCTATAATCTGTTATACGATGATGAAGGGGTTGGGGTCAGGGGAAGCTAGGTTAAACGAAGATGAGTCATAATGAATGAATTTGAAGCGGCAATGCCAGCTTCACGTAACAGAAGGTAAGAACGATTGTTATCAATCAAGGGAATTGAAAATATTCTTTTGAAAATTGATTTAATTGGAACAAATGATCAGCCGGAACATTAAGAACAGATTCTTTATACAAATTATTCAATATTTTCCAATTGTATGTCGTGAGGATGCGTTTTGAGGTCACGCTGCATATCCCTCACGTATCGAATTTGAGAAGGGAACCAGTTATACTCCCATGCTGACTTGAACTATACATAAAAATGTGTGAATGGAAAGTCTAATGAATTTTTTCAATTGGACCTTTCATGACTTTTTCATAGCCACTAAACATCATAGATGTTTAGAATGAATTTCAAATACCATACTTAGCATCTTCATTATCATATGACATACATGTATATCTTGTGCTATGTTGCATACTGCCTTTTACACAAATGTGCATCAGTTACATGGTTTTATTTGGGGCAATATGTATTGCTATAGCAACGCAATAGACTTGGTTCATGCCTTGCAGCACTGAGCAGAGGACATGTTAATTTCGTTGCACTATCAAAGATAGCAGAGAATGTATTAGAATAATTTAGGTAGCTAATCTCATGAATTATTCAAATACTTTTAGAGGCCAAAAGTCATATCTACATCTATCCATATGCCAAACAATACCCACATGGGTCACATAATGGTTTTTCTTCATGATTCCAAATATTGTTTGAACAACTGAACTCCTTCTTTGTCTTCTCGGTGTTGTTAACACGTTCCAATCAACCCATCCTTCAGCCTTTGTAAAGAGCATAATCCATATAAAAAAGAAAAGCTGTACAAGAACCATAAGTTCAACAATGTGTCCACCATCAATTCCTGATTTTGAAGGGTTTTTAAACGAAGTAGTAGTAGCATCACTAGTTGTAGTAGTAGTAGTAGTAGCAGGAGGAGGAAGAGGAAAGTGAGGACGGTTCACTCAAAAATCAGGCTATTTAAAAAAAAACAATTAGTTTAAGTTGAAGTAGGAGTACAATTTTTATCAACCATTTATGGAGTCTTAGTTTATGGTTATTTCATTTGCTGAGCAGGCTTTAAATGGATGTATATAACATTTTTAGCAATAAAGTTAGCAGGAAATTGAAGATTTTAGCCATTTTTTTAGGACAGTTTTAGTCATCCATAACAAACGATACTAGGCAACACTGTAAAAAACAAATGTTTGATACGTCATCTATTGATGACATCATGCCTCTTCTGACATAATAGCAGCTGGTAAATAAAACACAAAACCCCCTCCTTCCTTTCTCTGCCGTTTAACTTAACTGGGACCGACTGACCAAAAAGTCTTATAGAGATATGTGGACACATCTAAAAAAAAAATGGGTGACATAAAAATATTAATTATATCAAGAACATGAAGGAGTTGAACTGCCTTAAAAAATGTTGAAGATTGAATGACTCTATTCCACCTAAATATATAGGCAATATGAGCAGAATTAAAGCAGTAGAATAAAATGAAACTGGTTTATGAATCAGGCTAGAATTGATTTCAGCAATGTGTGGTTTTCTTTGCTTGGCAAAGAAGTTGTGGGGAACCCCTGTATGGATCGGAAACACCTTGGTACATAGGTGTCGATAATGGATTCGTCTGTGTATCTAGCATTGCTGAAGAAAATTGATAAGCTACTATTCTTCTGTCACCAATTTCAAAAGAATGAATTTTTTTTTCCTTCTTACAGATTATACACCTGACAAGGGCAGAAGAATGGATCAATCAAATTATTGTGGTAACAGCATTGAGAACACGAAGGAGGAGTTCAATTGTCTGAACAAACTTTGGAATGTTAATGACACTTTCCATACAGTCATACACAATTTATTTTATGATGCTTCACTCACTATAATCCATATACAGATCCCGGTCTCTCAAATCTGACATGATATTGAGTAAGGGCATGAATCAAACTTTCCCTGAGACTTGTCGCATCACTAGTCATTTACACTTTGATTTTATCATTTGTAGTAGCCAAAAGAAAAATATACCCATTTCATTTGAAATTAGGTCAATGAGTTTTTTTTAGAAAATTTCCAGAAAAAAAATTAACAGGTAGCTTCTGAACCTTAAACAGGAACAAATACACACATATTATGCTATTTATAAATCAAAAACGGTGAGTGTATTTATGTATGGATCGGCATCGAGGAGCCTAAAGCCATTTTATTAGGTAATTAATTTTCGATAATCCAAATATCCTAACTTTAATTTTGCATTCAGTTTCAATTCAAGAGTTTCAATGACGTAATCTCCATTGTAATGTCATAATAAGATGGTAAATTAACCAATGAAATCAATGTGCTAACAAACAGAGAAGAAATTTACATTTATGCCTATCATAGAAATAGAAGATGAAACTGAGACATTTTTATACATTGATTTACTTGACATCCTCACCTCGGCTGTCACTATGTTTCTTCTATTATTCCCTCTAACCTTCTTCAGGTCTGGGAATTTCAAACGAATCATTTCTTTTATTCAATCCTCAGGGGTAGATTCTTCTCATTTGGCTGTCGATGCCAGATGATATCTTGTATCAGTTAATCTTTCCAAGTTAATTTGTCCTAGTGATGTTACTTGCGTGCCTCTTTCTCTGAACCAGTGTATATGACTCTTTTGCACTACTTGACCCAGGGATTAAACTCATGACCGCCAGGCAGGTTACTAGTCCAAGTAAATCAGTGTATAATAATGATAATTCCCCACCTCAGATATTCAGACAATACATAAAACCCAACCAAACTGAATTATCAACCGAGTTCTAAAGTGAAGTTGATTTTTGAAATAAGGCAAATTTGCAGTCTTTCCTTTCGAAATTTGTTCTGGTGCCAAACTGTCATGAAGCAAACAAATTTGGTCATTTGCACATGTTTGATTCAGAATTCTCAGGTCTAAAAAAAAAACAAACATTACAAATTTTCTTGAGGTACAGGTCATGGTTTGTGCAAAGCATATATTCCAAAGGGTATATTTGGAATATATTTCAGTGGTAACCCTATAACATAGGCATCCCCCACTTGCCATTTATTGAGTAAGCAAGTACAAACAACAGTGTGAACCGGAACGTCAGATAGTGCACTTGACCGTTGATGGAGATGCAGGAGTCATATGACGGAGTGAGCATCAGAGAATAATAATAATACAGCCTTTTAATATAGGAACATAAAGTTGGGGTTACATAAAAGAATTTCACTGCACCATTATCATTTATCGACAGCAAGGTTCCAACTTTCAAACCCCTTGCCCTCAATGAAAAGGCCAGATGAAATGTACCGTTTGCAACACCAAGCAGATACCTAAGTACAGAAAAGTTTTCTTTTCCTGAAATCTGAAGTATAATTTGGCAAAGATTACCAAAGAATAAAACAAGCATATACACTTGGTGTGGAGTTGAGGAGGAGTGTGATAACACAGAAAACGGAATCAGAGAACCAAATTCATTTTCAGCCAAGGCTACATCCTATGCACTAATGTCCTTGGAAGAGGCATGAATCCAATTCTTCCCTCAGCTATGGCGAAATAGCAGGGCAGTTTCAGCCTCATCATCATTATAATCATCATCATCAATTTTTTCATCATCCATCATTGGACATAGACACTCCCCAGGATTCGCCAGACCTCTCTATCATGGGCAAATTTGTCTAGCTCGTCTCTCCATCTTGTATTCTGCCGGCTTCCATTTTGCATGTGATCTTTGGGGATGCATATTTTGAGCCGTTATGTTCATCAGTTGTCAGCCATTCTTGCAAAATGGCCAGCCCATCGCCTACTTGCTATCAAAACTGCAATATAGCCTTATGGTTCACAAGGAGCCAACAGAAAGAGGGGGGGGAAAAACCTAGGTTGAAACTTACAGAACTTAATATCACTTTTTATCAATTCAGGCAAGGGTCTAATACTATTAATCAACAGATTATTCTGACTAGTATCCTCATCTTTATTGCTTTGGTCATATTTCAACAAGTGCCATCTCCAGCTAGTCTAATGTTGCCTGAGCTTTTGAGATAATATATTGTTATCATTGCATAAATTATTCTGACAAATATCTTCATCTTAGTTGTTTTGATCAAATTTCAGCAAGTACTTTTTCCAGCTGTTCTTGTGTTGCTTAAAGTTTTGAGATGAAGTGCTGCTAGTATTCCATTAATTATTTGGACTAGTATCCTCATTTTTGTTATTTTTATCACTGTTTAGACCAATATACTCTTCGGCCTTCCAAGTGTTGCCTGAAGTTCTAAGATGAAGTATTACCACTATTCCGCTGGTATCCTCATTTTTATTGTTTTGATCACATTTCAGAAAGTGCCACCTCCAGCCTTTCTAGTGATGTCTGTAGTTTTGAGATAAAGTACTTTTATTATTACACATACTATTCTGACTAATATCCTCACTTTGTTTCTTTCTGTTGGTCTTTATATCATAACATTTCAGCAGATACATTTTTGGGTAGTTATTGCATCCAGGGTGTTTCTGTGATTTATCACATACCCTAGATAACAATCACAAATTACAGGATGCAATACACACTAAATGACAAAGAAGATGTCAGCTAAAATGCTGTGATAAAAACAAGATGTGGATACAAGTTTGAATAAGTTGTGGAATAATGAAAGTGTCTCTTCACAAACAATTTCACAAAATTTCTTGTCAAATCAAGAGGTGTAATACCAATTTTCTTGCAGATAATAGGATGTGCTTTAATCCAACATAACCCAGATAGATAATTTGGAATTCTCATGATCTTCAGCCAAATTTTGTTTTGTGCCGACAATTACCATCAGGTGAAATACAAAATAGAGAACAAAGAAGATGAAGATTATTAATTTTGACGACTATTTACCTTCATAATAATCTTTTAATTGCTTTTATCACAGCTCTACTCTGGCAGCTGAGTATAAACTAGGCTTCCCTCAAGCAAGAGGGATGTGAATTTGAAGTTTATTTCAGATCCACATTGTTTGCTTGTTATAGAGTGTTGGCTCGAGTAGAGTTGTGATGAAGACAACAAAAAGAATTAAGATGAACGTAAATAGTAGTCAAAATTATTACAACGGTTCACAATACTTCATCTAACAATAAAAATGAATGAAAAGAAAGATGACAATGTTAGAATAAAGAAAATTGTGCAGTATTGGAAATTATTCATCTCTGAACTTCAGACAACAAAGAGCACTACTAGTACTACTAAGTAGTAAACCAAGTGGTAGTGAAAACAATGGCAAAGGAAATAGGAATTAAAATAGTTTGATTCTTTCTGTATACTAGTTGTTGTAGAAGACAATAACAAACATGGAGCCAAGTAATCAGGGAAGGATGAAGGGTGAGTTAAAGAGTTAGATTTGATCTTTTGCTCGTGGCAAGAGGTCTTGTGGCACAGTCGGTAGAGCAATACTATACCTAAGCAGCTTCCGGAGATAGAGTTGCGAGTTCTAATCTCACCTCCGGCTCATTCTTTATTCTTCATTTCCGATCTGCGTTATTTACCCACTGCCATAGATAGATCGTTTGAGTGAGTTGCGATAAAGAGCAACTTGAATCAAAAAATTTATTTACTGTGCTTCATGCAATAAAGATAAAGCAGGATAATTATAGAGATCAAAAAACCGTGGTACTCAGTATTGTACTTTTTAAATCTAGGATAATTACAGGTTTTAAATCTTAACAATTTTGAACTGACTAAGATACCTGCAGTTTAGCTGGCGATATACCTAGGAGTGGGAATCTGAAGCATTATAGAATCTAAAAATCCTCAGCACCCAACCAACTCTTCTGCTCGCTGAAACTTGAAAGCGAGTTCAATTCCACCTAATATTAATTTCTCACTTTTCTTCTTTTCTCCCAGCTGAGAATTGGACAAATAGAAGAAATATTACGAAATTTGGTCACTGGAAATTCAATGGTTAATATTAACTACACCCTCTGCTTCATTAGTTAAAAAATAATAAAAATAATCTTCAGAAATAGCTTTATTTCTGATTAACTATATAAATTGTTCCTCTTTACAAAATAGTCATAAACAGTTCAAAATGTAATAATGATAAACAATACCATCAAACATAATTCAATCATTTACCAACTGAAGAAACTTCCTTTCTATCTAACCATCAATGGCTGAGTTCAGCTGTTCTCCTTCAATAAATTCTTTATTTTTAACCCCCTAAACTTTTGCATACCTCTACCTGCTTCTCTCTCCCTCTCTCACTCTATTCGCAGTCTTTGTATAGGGATTCGATTTTCAGAATCTCTCCTCTACTCCCTTTCTTTTCAATGTAAAAATCTTACTTCTAAAGTGTGACAGATGGATGGGTAGACAAACGGACACATTACTTATTATTCAACGTAGATTTTTGAAGGGTAACAGACTGACAGACATGTTGCTTATTATAAGGTAGATTGTAAAATGACCAAGAAGAATTTCACACTATTTATACTGACAATGTACAAGCGTTAAAGTCTCGCTCTCTATAACACAACTTAACAGGATGCCAGAAATCTCCCAACAAGAGAAGACGTTTTATCATTTATTCTTATTATTGGATAAAGTATAGTAACACAATACTGAACAACCGTAGCCACTGATGTGTGTGTGATTGTGTATTCCAGCACTCAGGGCCACATCATTTTGTCTACAGACTTGAAAAATTGGCATCAGTACTCCATTAGACCCATTCTAAAAATGTTTTTTTTTTTAAATTTCATTTTTGGAAAAAAAAAAGCTTTCCTGAACTTTGAGGGGGGGGGGCCTTATTTTGATGGGTAAATTGATAACATCTAGATTCTTCAGAGGCTAGGGGGTTCTTTTCACTCTATTTCAGATGTTTTCCAGTGGAAAAAGATGTTTTTCAGTGGGAAAAATCAGTGATGTCACGAATAGAATTCCAACCGTATGTAATCTTTGATGAATCTTTTCTGACTGTTTTTATTGATTTTGAACAGTTTCTAACTTACATCATAATTTTATCAATTTAATCATAACTCTGTCTTAAAACAACTGAAAATTGACTGTTTAGAATTATTTTAAAAAATTGAAAATTGAAGTTGCATTTGTAGATGGGTTCATTAAGCTATATAAATTAGAGACAATATGATTGAAAGTCTCAGCAGATATTTTGTTTTTCAGCTTAACAGGCAATACAAAGGCATCACATATGTTCATCATAGTAGGCTCAAGCTAAAGATGGATGCAAAGTCCAGGGCTTCCCAGTAAAGAATGTAGAGCGGAAATTTGATATTTCCAATTCATAATTCATTGGTAGACAATTAATTATTGGACTAATTACAGTGTCTGCATTGATTAATTAATGTAGACAGACTGTTATTTCTCACATTTCAAAATCAATGCAGACCTCAATACTAGTCTGATGACAAAGCCACAAGTGATATAAATTAGCAAAGAGAAAAAGAATTAAATGAAAATAAATGTCATGTATTTATACAGTTGTGTCTTAGAAGGGAAACAGAAAAAATCCTCCTGGTCATTTACTGTTAGCATTGTTTATAGATTGTTGAGTACATCATATATATATATATATATATATATATATATACATACACATATAGGCCTACCCTGTTATAAAGCAGTTTGTGTTGTATACTGCAGATGGATGTTGGACCCAAAAATATCAACCTAGCACTAAAATAGCTAGATTTAGCTCCAAAATAGCTAAATTGAGAGAGGTTCCGTTAAAACATGGTCTGCTCTTTAAGACCCCATTATCCATGTTATAATGGGGGACACCTGTATATTGTATATTCAGGCAGGAGTTTTTCATTCAATACACAAATTAAAAATAACAAATAAGGATCATTTGATCAATTTTATCGTAAATTTGTTCTGGGAGTTGTCAACACGTACATTAACAAGAAAACCTCACTCAAAATTAATTAAACAATCCTTGCCTGTCATTTCGAATAAAACATACTTAAAATATATAGCTGTTTGATTTTTTCAAGATTGAAAATCTGATATTTTAATACAAAAGAAAAAACTCCCTTGTTTCCGTAAACCACTACTGTGCTGGTTTTGATTTTCTAAAAGAAATGCTTTGTATACTGAGCTAGCGTGATGGTTGCTTTTTTCAGGATTACTAAATTGGTAAATCTTAGGGATTTTTAAACATAAAAAACATGATAGACACCACTCTTTAGAATCGGAAAAGAAGATCTAAAACAAAGGGTTAATGGACATGGCCACTTTTTCCCTAGTCAGAGTTTTTTTTTTTTTTAAACCAGTAATTCTTAGCCAGGGGTGCATGCACTCCCAAGTGGAGCACAGGCAATTTTGAGGGGTGTGAGAAGAGGGTGCAAAAATGCCATGCATTTCTAAGTTAATTGAGAAAAGGCAACAGCAGTCAGCTCATTAAACGATTTTATGAGTAATATCTTGATACAGGCTTTTAATATTGACATCTGATGAATTTCAACATTCTTTTGTTTACACTTTTTAGTATCAAGTTAGCCAATTTTGTCTCTTATGAATTTAATATTTTTCAAGAGTTGCCAGAAAGATTTTGAAATCTCAAAGGGCTGCGACCCTTGAAAAAGTTTAAGAACAGCTGTTTTAAACATTTATACAGGCAAAGCTTTGATCCTCTGATTTCTAAGAAATGATCTACAACTCTGTAAGCTAGTATCTTTCACCAAAAATAAATGATTAGATGTATAAAATACTTAGCAAATTCATTCTATTTTAGAAATTGAAGTGTATAATGGTTGTTTTTCTTCATTTTTTAAAAATAATTTTTTCCAGAACTTTTGTTTGGTGAGATAAGTTAATCATCTGTATTTTTCAATGGAATACGGAAGAATTTCCACAAAGAACAATGAAAACTTTGAAGAAAAAATTGCAATGCACATGTTCGAACATTCCTTTCAGCCTTTTTCGAAATTTTTTCAAAAGCTTTTGCGCTCGCCAAGTGGCCAAAAAAAATACAAACCATCATTTTGCTGCATGACTGTGCATTCTTCCAGTGATTATTTCAGAAAATGCTGAGTAAATGATACTTGTTTTGTTTTTTTAATAATAAAATAATTGAGAAAATTTACTTATAGCTCCCTCAATTCAAGAAAAAAGTTTTGTTTGGTGAAGCAGAGTTAATCATTAGTATTTTGAAATGGGATGTAGAAAAATTTTGACCCAGAACCAGGTGAACTTGAAAGAAAAAGACAGCACTGCACATGTTTCTACATTCCTTTCAGCCATCTTTGAAATTAGGTTTTACATTCCCCAAAATTATTCCAGCAAAGAAGCATCAAGTCATTCTCAATTTGGTAGATTTGTTTCAAAATGCTCAATAAATATAGGAAGACATGAATAGCCCAGAATTAGAGGAGATCAAGTAAAAATATGTTTGTGAAACAACCCTGCAAATTTGAAGAGAAAAAAAAAAAAATGCTATCATTTCCTTTACTTCATAACAAGATACAGGCATCCCCTAGTATAGCGCGACTGTTGGGGTCCAAGAAAGCCAGCCACATTATAACTTGACCACAATAAAAACTTGGCTATTTTGGAGCTAGATTGATATTTCAAAGTCCACCATTCACCCGCATTATAACGTGAAACATGCTTTAATGAACATCATTATAACCAGTGAGACTTGAATATTATAAAAATATGGTTAATAAAACAAAATATACTATCTTAAATGTAAAGAGAGAGCTAACTGTGGGGGGGATAATTAGAAAGTGAAAAAAAATTCAAGGTTAGTTATCAAGTGAAGAAGAAAAAAGTTATTAAGCAAAAGGACTTGAAAGATGATCAAAAAAAATCATAGTGTAAAAAGAGTATGATATTGAGAAAATTGAGAGATGAAAGATGAAATGACCTCCTGAAATAATATCTATAACAGAATAAGCAACAAAAATTAATAATGGATCAACAGACAAACAGATTGGAGGACAGACAGACAAAAATCACAATTTACTTTTCTTAGATTCAAATATTCAGCTCTCCCGCAATATGACACACTATAAAAGTACCTGCTACTACTAACACTATTTGATACAATGTGGACATGTGAATCATACCACGGTGAAAATTAGTGATGGTGAAAAAGTTTTAGACTGAACATAGCATTTTGCATCTTACAATGCAATAATAAAAGATGTGCTCTTCTACAGAGTGTGTAATGGTTCACAAGCAATTAATGTGAAAGTACCCCTGGCCCTGACAAACAAGTTTACAGTAGTGATACAGAAAACATAGTCGAGTCAACAGTGTCCAAAATCTAGGTCACATTCTTAAATTCTCAAATTTTCATTTAACCAAAAAATAAAAACAAAAAGTCGGTGGGGAAAAAATAATTCGTACATAGCAAGGAAAGATTTTCTTAATGCCAACATTAACAATGACAAGAGATTAGGAATACAATCTCAAAATCTGCCGATCTGATCCTAGTTGTTGAGATATCGAGTACGTGGAGAAGGTGATTCGTTGGAGCCATTCAACTGTGCGTTGCGAACACGGCATCGGCACCCCTCAATACACATTCCTTTCCCGAAGAATTTTCACTACCCTTATTCAATATTGTTAATAATTGTCTGCTATTATTTTTTTTATGAGGAAATGTAATGACAGTTGAAATCGTTGACTTCGCAAGATCTCAAACTGAAAGAGAAAGTATACTGAACTGCCGAGAGGGAGAAGGGAAAGAGACATGTGTTTCTCAATCGGCTAAAAAGACTTCTACCATGATGCTTGCACCGTAATGCCGCCGCTGCTGCAGCCATGAAGAATAGCAGATATGAAAGCAACATTTTTCTGGGAATACCGACATCGGTTCAGAAGTGAAAGTGCGTGTACTTAGAAAATAAAACGAAAAACGCCAAAAAGGAAGAATTTAGAAAATTTATAATAAAACCCCTTTCCATAATGTCAAAACAGTCGTTTATGTGAATTATAATATTCTAATTTATCATTCTCCCTCTCTCTCTCTCAAACACACAGATGGACAAATATAAAAATATAAGAACTTATATATATATATATACATATATATATATACTTAGTCATATGAAAATACGAAGGTGGATCAATAAGTCCGTAGCCTGACACAGTTACTAGCTGAATTTGGACATGAAATTTTCACTGCATAGTGTTCAATTGTTGCGATCAATGAAGAAGCATTCGGTTAAGTGCATTGACAAGGAAGGAGATTATGTTGAAAAAAGTATTTGTTGAGTGAAATAAATGTTTTTTTTAAATCTTTCGACTACAGACATATTGACGAACACACGTATATTCATGTAAGAGTTTTGGCAGACTGCCCTAAATAAAGATTATTATTATTATAATTATCATTTTTGCATTTTTCATGATATCGATGAATGAATCATTTAATTTCAACAATATGTCATGATGGAAGACTGCTAATTCCCTAATTTCTTTCGGAAAACATACACGGACATATTTTTTTTTTTCTCATAATAAAATGAACTTCTAAATGTAAGACATTTCCTCGGAGTTCGCAAAATATAGCATGAAATAGCAAGTCAACTGCAAAGGTCTCTGCGCGCATTGATGTAACACGGAAGATGTCTTCTACGGATAAAGATTTTTCAAAATTCTATCAGAGTTCCATCTGTTGTGAACGGACCGTCTCGGAAATAAAATGGATCTTCTTTCTTCAAGATGAATGAAGTGGGCTTTTTTTTTTTTTCTTTTTTCTTTTTTTTTTTTCCCCTTTTTCTTTCCACTGTCCTCCATTTTCATCCGAGATCTATCAGCAAATTTTGGGAATCAAAAAAAAAAAAAAAAGATTCGCTATTAAATTGAACAGGGATCACACAATAGTTTTGTAAGTGGAAGATTTTTTTTTTTTTTTTCAAGTGTGGGGGGTGTGGGGACTATAGGAAGAGATTTACCTACCTTTTGGCAGCATGTAAGGAGAAATGCCATTGTAAGCCATTGCCAACAGTGTTAGTTGCAAATGCTTCCTGAGAATTTGTATTGTGACAAGAAAGAAAAAAAAAAGGCAGGGACAAATAGTTCACTCAACAAATTCTACCTTTTCATTGTAGTTGGAGTCACCAATGAACCAATATAGCAATAGTAGTAGTAGTAGTAATATAAGAGGAAGAGGAAAAAGAAAAATATATAATCCTGGGCTTAGTAGTTGTGGCGGCACTATAGTAGCAGCAGGAGCAGCTGCTACTCCAACAGGATAGATAATGAATGGAGACTTACAGCTCTCCCTCAACTTGACAGCATGTTCATACACACACACACACACACACACACACACAAAGCAGAGTCTTACTGCTATACAGCAGTTGGGTAGATAGAGGGAGAATTACAGGAAGACAATCACTTGGAAGTAGTTGTTCCGAAGAGCCTGATACCGCTGGGAGACACTCTAACAGACAGGGAACTCGTAGCAGTAGCAGTAAATGGAAAGCCAACAGTAGGAATGAGAGTGTATTCCTTCCATAATAGCAACCAGCAGTCAAAGGGATGGGGGAGGGGGGGTTGAGAGGGGGAGAGAAGAAAAAACAAAAAGAAACAAAAACAGATGACTTTTTTAGAAAAGATTCCTAAGAGATGAAATAAAAAAAAATTTGCCAACCTTGGCTCCTGACTGAGACTGAGAACAGAGGCCTGCACTAATCCAACCTCCCCGTCGTAATTTCTTTAGGGATGAGCATGATTCGAGCTTTTTAAGAATGGATCTCGAACAGATGTGAGGGAGGAGAAAACCCTCTGTGTCATCAATACAGGTCTTCTACCGTAAAATTAAAATCTAATGAGGGAGAGGCAGTGATCAGTAGAAAATGGAGGAGAAGTATAAGTAAAATGTATATCAAATCTCTACCAATTATACTTGAGAAAATCCTTTAAAACGGGCTAAATTATATCACAGAAAGATAGGATTATCTATTAGTATTTGAAAATGGTGTAAAACATTGCAAATACATAAGTGTGAATTCAAAAAAAGACCCTTGAAACGGCATAAATTTTTAGATTAAAATGCCAACAGATTAATTTGAAACAATTTTTTTTTGCACCTGAGAGAACAAATGTAAGAACAAAATATTTTCACTGATGACAACTTTCGGCAGCAAATGACCTCTCAAGCTTGAAAATGTGAGCCACAAAGCGCCAATATTTTGTATCGATGTTACAAATCTTCTCCAGAGAATAGAAACCTGTTTAGTTGGATTCTCAATTTTGGAGAGAACAATATTTTACTCATTTGTAAGCAGACATGATGATGATGATGAAAGCTTTCAAAACATCTTTCATAAATAAAGACAAAAATAAAATAAATTTATTAGGAAATGATACTTTTTTTCAAGCCCTTCTCTTTTCTTAAGTTTTTACATTAGGAAAACAATTCATATTTGTCAGCAGAATTGAATCATCTCAAACCAAGCATCATTTGCTAACGGTGCTGACAAATACCATGAAAAGATTGCTCTTTTGTTGCCTCTTCTGAACCTGTAGATTGTATGGGATTAATTTTTGTGTATTGTAGTAATCTTTAAAATACACTTATTCAAGGTTGATTTCTCTTGGGAAAATCAGTTACATTCAATAAATGTAGTTTTCTTTCAATCAGAAGATGTCATAAGCTAAGTTTCCTAACAAAAATCACCTTTTTTCTTGATACTTTTTGAGGTTTTGCTATCATGACAGATTAGGTGAATAATTCAATTTGTACATTTTTGATGAAAAAATTGCACTAAATAAAATGGTATTCTTTTACCAACTAATGAAAATATACTGAAATATCTTCCAACTTCCATGTTTTCATATGCTAAATCTAACAATACAAAGGAAGCTGTTTATTATAATCACAGATAATGTTATTGAACAGTTATTGTTATCAAAATCAGTCAGTCCCTAGTACTTTATTTGAAATGAACTAAAAATAAAGATCAAATTATTTATCATCATTAGGATTCATTTTTTCATAATGTAAAGTTGTTTCTAACAATGAATTTAATAACATGACAATAGATCCATAACAATGTGTGTAAACGGTTCCAATCTTTATCCTGTTCACGTAATGTTATCAGCTGGTAGTTGTTATCTGGAAGACCCTGACCAGAAATGATCGCAACAAGCAGTTACTCCTACATATTCATTAGTTCTAAATATTTCATACCAAATTGAAAGAATTTAATATTTGTGGCCTTCACCAAATTATGTAAAAGATCTAGAAGAAATTCAACAATAATTCTTCCCTAGCCACCAGAAGGTTGCTGACAATTTAGCAAACTGAGATACTTATTGAACTAAGAAACGAATCATATCAGCTTTATTGTTATGGGTTATAAAAAGCCAGTGGAATCAATGATACAACTTTGGATTTCAAGACCAGGGGGTGGGAGGGGTTATGGGCTGGCTTCTCAAGGGGGGTCTCTTCCAACATTTAGTGAGATTTGATGTACAATTGAAATTTGCAATAAATAGATATGCACTATCATTAAATTGGTGAAAAACATCCCCAACGCTGAATTATTATTTATGCTATTCATGTGAGTGAAAATATCTCCTTGTTATTGTTTAATGCCAGTAGAAATGCAGATGGTGAACTACTATTTATAAAGCTTTTGGGCACCCCCCTCCATCTGGGAACAAGAGGGACGTCTCTGAGTAAAATTAAAGAAAGTCTTTTTTATCTTCTTTTCTCCATTTTGTCCCACATCAGTTTTATCTGCAGCTGATGAGCAGAAGATTTCTGTGTGTGTCATCCTTATTTTACTCTTTATAAGCACTGAACCAAAATCCTGCATCATTTAGTAGAAAAAAAAAGATAAAAATCCTTGCAACCCCCACCATCATTACAATCCTCACTGACACCACTATGGATGCAATTTATAAATATTTATAATGAAAATAAAATCAAGAACAAAATATAATCATCCATTTTTTCTTGTACAAGATAAGAGGGAGCCCTATATGAAAATCTGCTGATAGTTTTATACATGACCTGAGAATAATGAATAAAAATGCTGGTAATAACAGTAGTTGAATGTTTCCCATGATGCAATAGTGCAGAGAAAAGGGGTTCAGGCTGAGAATGATGGGATTGCTGCTATGAAGCATGCAGTAGCCAGACGACTGCATACAACATTATCGACTGGCTTCGGTAAACAATCAATAAATTTGGACTTTGAGAGGCAGAAAGAGGCACAAGAGATGGTATTAATATTTATAAGGGATTTGCACCAACATCTGAAAGTGTAATGTGAACGAAAGCCCATTGTATTCTGGGTTTTTAATATTCATATATTGATTGTAGTTGGACAAATTTTTTGCTTTTTCTCCCTTCTTTTTTTCTGATATGTGCAGCAAGAAATCAGCTTAATCAGTTGCTAAGCAACTGGCACTCCCATCTGAGAAGCAAAGAAATATGTCTCTCTCAACATGGGTAAAAAATTAAAGTTGCTTGTACTATATATATATATATATATATATATATATAAATAGTACAAGCAACTTCAGTATATATAATTATAAAAATATATATACATATAGAGAGGGATACAGAGATAGATATTACAATGTTCAGCTCAGTGTGGTACAAGGACACAGTGGGGTTGTTTTAGAAATGTGTAGGGAGAGGGGCAACATTCAATTTTTTGTCCCACATAAACAGGCATACCATAGAAGATCTAAGCTGATACCGAAAATCATCTGCACATTGATAGACTGACCTCAGATAGAAAGAGCAATTTAACCTAGTTATAAAATGTAAATCTTTGTCTTCCTACATGGGCTTGTTAAAATGAGATTAAACAAATGTCATATGGGACGGAATCTCAGGCTGATCGTCCCATGCCCTACCACCAATGTTTACTCATCTTTGTTTGAAAAAAGATTCAGCAACAACATTAACCAGTATTTATCCAGCTCCCAATGAGGGTCAAGTTTAGCGTGGCAACCCACATATGTACATATGGGTGATTCAAGAAATTGTCCCGTTCTCTCGGCACTTCCTTTTTTGGGACGACTCATGCAATGAACCTGACCGCCTAAAGTGCAATGGGGAGGTGCAGCATAAATGAAAGGCTCCCCAGGAATTAGACATTCAATTTTTTTTTTCTGATTTTTGGCTTATAGATATGATCATCATTTACGGATGGTCAAGTTCCATTTAAATGCATGAAATTGAAAAAGATAATCAATTAATTTCTTGTTATTAAATAAAGAAGGTGACCATCACCCAACAAAAAATGATTTTTATTTGGGTGGGAGGCTACTTTTACCTATTATCTTTAAATGGTACGATTGATGAGATTATATATATATATATATATATATATATATATCCTTATATAGAACCACATACACATATAGATAGATAGATACACACATACATACATATAGATAGATACACACATACATATATATAGAAACACACATACACACACACATATATATAAATAGAAACACACATACACATATATATAGAAACACACATACACACACACATATATATAGAAACACACATACACACACACACACATATATATAGAAACACACATACATACACACACACATATATAGAAACACACATACATACACACACATATATATAGAAACACACATACGCACACACACATATATAGAAACATACACACACACACACACACATTTATATAGAAACATACACATACACGCATATTTATATATAGAGAACGACACATGCACGCACACACACACGCATATAGAAACACACATACATATATATGTAGAAGCACACATACACATATATATAGAAATACACATACATACACATATATATATATATAGAAACACACACACACAAATATAAAGAGAGAAACACACACACACATTGATCAGAAATAGATATATGATCTAACAGGATGATTATAATTGGCATTATATTGTATTGAAACTCTCATTTAAAATGATCTCCTATCATCACACAATGAATATATCATTTGGCCTATATAACATATATTATAGAATCAACAAATAAAGAAAATAGGGCTGCTGAAAGAATCGAACCTGCTACTGATAGGGTAACTGCTTCAATGCAGCATTGCTCTTATCATTGAGCTAAAGTCAACAGTAATGCAAAGGCCCAAATAACTGTTATAACTTCAAATTCCCGTTTCGTTCATTCTCAGTCGATATCTGCTCTATTTGTTTCTTTCAACAGGACAATCATGTTATTAAGAAATGGATATATGATCTGACAGAATGATTATGAATTGCATTATATTATATTGAAGCTCTTATTTGAAATGATCGCCCATTATTACAAGGTAATTAGAATAATATATATATATATATATATATATATATATATATATATATATATATATATATATATATATATATATATATATATATATATATATATATATATATATATATATATATAGCTGAATTTTCGAGATGAGGTATTACTATTATTTCTATTTATATTTAGACCATCCTCATTTATAGTGTAATGGTTACAGAATCAAACAAAATTACTGCAAGTAATCTGATGGTTCTAGGTTCAATCCCAGTGTGAGACAATAATAATACTACTAATGCTAAGAGGGGAGTGCGGTCAATATACCCCCGTCGGTTAAATAAAGCGTTCGGTTCGATACTTCTCCACACCTACCAGATGATACCTGATGAAGGCCGTAGAGTACAACGGCCGAAACATTGTATAAAAAACAACCAAGATGAGGATGGTCCGAATATTAATAGAAATAATATATATATATATATATATATATATATATATATATATATATATATATATATACACACACAAACATGTATATGGGGAGAGAGGGCGAGGATCTAGAAGAGGTTGACCAATACATTTACCTAGGATAGATAATACACTTACAGAAAGAAAAGACCATGAAAGTGAAATAAAATGCATTATGATTAGCTAGAAAACATTTGGTATGATAGTATTTAAAGGTACTCTGCAATGTGCTTAAAAATAACAAAATAACAAGCAACTTAGCATCACATGAAGAGCCAAGGAAAGATCAATGCCAGGGATAGCTCCAAGAGACAGAAAAAGATCAAAATTGATCAGAAGAAAGACTAGAGTGAAAGATATAATACAAACGATTAAGCAACAAGAATGGTGATGGGCTAGGCACTTGGCTAGAAGGGATGGTTTCTGATGGAGCAAAAGGCAACATGATTGGTGCCCATGGGACAGTAAAAGAACGGACACAAGATGGAGGGATGACATGAAGGAGTTTGCCAGTAAAACATGGCAGATGTTAGCAAAATCATGGTTGTTATGGAAGGAAATGGAAAAAACCTTTGTCCAGCAGTGGACTAATAATGAAAGATGACAATGATATATACATATATATATATCTATACAAGTTTGATTGAAGACAACGAACAAAGAATTTTTTGAAAAATTTTTGTAGTGAACTCTTTTTGTTTATATACAAAAGAATGCAAGTTAGGATCAAATGAATGTAAATATTGTTGAAACATATGCGATCTAGGCCTAAATTCTAATCTTTGAAATACAACTATTATCTCATCCTGTACGTTTACTAGCCATTTGTCCAGCCAAAAGGCCATTTGTTTGGGAACTGGGATTTTAAACGTTTTCAACAACTAATAGATTCTTCAAGCCCCATGAAGAATTTCACTTGTTTATTGCCACATCATCATAATCCACTAATAGCAAATGCTGAACATAAAGTATAAAAAATCGAAAAAACGAAAACACGGGATTCTACATGAATCTTACTCTAGGTAAGCCTGGATATTGATACTAACAGCATTTGACTTGGGCTACAAGAACTTTTTTTGGCTGGTAGATGATCAAATCTAACCCTTAAATCTACCTTTTCATTTTCCCTGATACCTTGACACAATATTTGTTATTGTTTTCAAGTACAATAAGTTCTATAAGTAGTGTAAGTACTTATTTTTATTAGATGCAGTATTGTCAGCCATTATTAATTTCCGAGTAGTATTTCTTTCTTCTTAATTTCAGTTGCTTCTAATTGCAACTACTCACACCATCATTCAACACCATTAGTAGTGATGAACAACTGAAATTAAGGTGAAAATTATACTAGTCAAAAATTAATCATAGATAATAAAACTTAATCTAAAAATAATAAATAGTCCAGGTGATAACACTTTATTTGGAAAGAAACATTGTAAAATGTTTCTTAAAAACAAATTTCAATTAATACTTTTTTTTTAATTATAAAAAATAATTTGAGGATGACAGGAAGTCACTGTTTATAACTCTAGCAGCTCCAAAAAACTTGTACCTATTAACATGAAAGGAACT
This sequence comes from Thysanoteuthis rhombus, assembly GCA_963457665.1. Lineage (NCBI taxonomy): Eukaryota > Metazoa > Mollusca > Cephalopoda > Oegopsida > Thysanoteuthidae > Thysanoteuthis > Thysanoteuthis major. The sequence continues at coordinate 25,806,009 of OY735224.1, read as the reverse complement.
TGGGTACGAAACCATTTCAAGAATGTAACAATCATTGACAGAATTGACTTAATTCCAGGATTGGTTTCCTGGGAATTCTCCGCTGAACTTGACATTGCACCAAAGAAACAATTGAAGAACTATGAATCTTCAACTCCTTGTGTTGCACAACGTTCGATAACCTGTAATTATTGTTCTTGTTGTGAAGTCTTGAAAGGCTTTAATTTAGGAATTGGCTTCATTCCAACATCTTTGCGGAATCTGTTCCTGATAGATTGCTTCTATTAAAATAGAGGAACAATGATCAAGAAAGAAAGGGAAGTAACCCCTAAATTCTTTGGGGCGACAACCACTTTAGTGTTGGAAGGTATTCAAAACAAGTTCTTTATTCCAAACATAATTCGAGTCAAAATAAAATTTGACATATATTTTTTCAGAAACATAATATTATCAAATCTTACTAAATCCAAGTGGTTAACATTTTGAAGAGTCTAAAATACAAAAGCAACAAAAATAAGATGAAAGATCAAAATAAGAAAGACTAGCACATTTTTTATCAGAAAATGTTTAACCTCTCTCCCAAAGCAATTTTGTCCATAAGGGAGTGATATCACATCTGTCAAGGAACACTGTCCAAGATCATGGGAACCAAGTGACAACTTTGCATATCGACACATTTGCTTAGGTTCAGTTACCACCGTATGAAAGATTATGGACTCAATGAGGAAACCTATTCATTGTTTCTATAGCAAATGTTGGCTTTTATAGGGCTAGCTGAGCTACCTCAATACCAAAGATTGACTGCTTTACTGGGCAAATGGGCACCAACAGCTCTGCTATTTATCCATAGCTGGGGGAGAATTGGATTCATGCCTTCGCTAAGGGCATTAGTTTGAAGTGAATGCAAACAACCTAGGCTGAAACTAAGACCCAGTTTTCCAATTCTTTACCATTCATCATACGCCACACTTCTACCATTTATGAAAAATGGTCTAAATAAATAAGGACAGAGATCATATGATAACTCTCCAGCTGAAAAAAATTTTTTTTAAAAGTGCCAACTTATCTTCATTTTATTTTTTTTCTTTAGGGTGATGGATCTGAAGAATTCCTGCCATATTTAATCTATTTATCAGATTTCTTTAATTTGATGATGTCATACAGAACAGAGAACGTGGTTATGTGTCTCAGCTCTGCCCAGGGTCAATTATTGTTGACACTTCTCAACCCTATGACGTAAACAAACCACAGAGATAGATATCAAAGACATTTTTACCAAGAGATGACTATATCAATTTATCAACGATTAATATGCTCCTTTGTATCTTACAACCAACCTTCTTGTGATATGTCGAACACTTCCTAGACTTTCCAAAATATATCGATTCTACTTCCCTGACACATAAATGCACTTAACATTCACACAGCTGTGATGTCTCTAACAATGTCTCCATAGAAAATATTTAAGTAAATACGTTTCATTATACAACAATATTTCCACTCTGGAGTACTGGGTAACCCAGAAGCCCAACTGAGAGAGGGTGGTATTTGAAAATGCCTACTGGGCCTCCAATGGATGGGGTGCAAAAGCTTCATAGATAGTAATTCACCCACTGCTTTTTTTAATGCCATTATACCATAAGGATATATTTGAACTTGTCGGACTCCTACATATCTGTAAATAAACAGAATCTAGAATTTCCTCCACACAACTACATCAAATATGACACTGCATACTTTAAACAATGAAACATGGAAATTCCAATAACTCGTCCTTTGCCAAGGAAATACCCCTTCTTCTTTATAAGAAAACGTTTCTTTTTCCTTTAAAACAGGCCTCCCTTTTTATAGAAAAACAAGCTTCATTTTTCAAGGATACGTGTGGACCTTGAACTGGGTCCTGTTGCAGATGATTTTCTATGATATAAGCAAGTGCACCAACTTAACTCACGCAGAAAAACTAAGTTCCATCACCTTTGGTACGTACATCGTGAATGCAGTCTCTCAAACATCTTTGTGCACTCAACAACATTTATGTACACACAATCAAGTAATGGCAAGTAATATAACATTCACTCACAATCTCATTCTCTGTCAATGGATACAACTCACACAAGACTTTTTGATGTAATTCACAATGTTGATGGAAGTGACAACTGAAAGGTGAAGAGAAAAACTTAAGAGAAAGCAGGTTTTACATCAGAAAATGTTTTTATTATCACTGGGGCATATTTCAATGCATTTCAACGGGTGCCAGCCATCTTTTTCAGAGAAGCAACCAATCAACACAGATATATACCCATTTCTTTCCTCGACTTCATACAAGTAAACAGCAAAAATTTTCCCTGAACCACTGAAAGTTTTTTTCTCTGAAAATGATGGCTGGCACCTGTCGAAATGCACCAAAACTTGCCCTCGTGATAAGATGTAATACCTGCTTTTTCTCGAATTTTTTCTTTTCACCTTCAAATAGTCACTTTCATCAACATTCTGTCAGATCACTTCACATCCACAATACAAACTCATTCTTTATCTATAGACAATTATATCTTCTATGGAAAAACTTTCATACTTTTCACATTCACATATATGGACTATAACCATTTCTACCTGCCTTAGAACTTTATTGCTTCAATTTGTATGACTATGTCAAACTATATCAATATCAAGCTTCCGAGGTAAAAGTTCAAGAACTAATACAACCTTTGTATCTTAGTCCAATCTCATATTTGTTATGATACACATGTCTCCATATTTCATTCATGATTTGTTGTTTATTCATTTGTCCATCATTTCATACAATCATCTGTCTGTTAGTCTTTCTTATCTGCATTAGCCAGTCCTTTATTTTACCTGAGATGACTACAATTAATTAGCGTACACATACTGACATAAGGGACTACACCTAAATAATTGTGTTACATCGCTCATCCGATAAGCACAGCCTTTCCTTTATTGTAGTGGACAACTTTCATTGTAAAGGGATTTAGGTCAATCCTATCAATTAATTGAAGTTGGATAATAAATAACATAACATGGACCACAAGATCTGTAACAAATTTCATAATTCAGCCTTTAGTGCTATTTGTCATGGATCAATTGATAGTGCATGCCTATCTATTGCAAATTTTTCTTTTTTCATCAAATTTCACAAAACGTTGGAGGGAGCCCCTCAAAGATCCAAGTCCCTCGTACACCCAAATGTCAAACTATGTCACTGGGATAACCCACATTTGCAGTTTTATGCTATACTAAGCTAACACTATTGAATATCAACATGGATGGAAAATTTTCTTCTGGTCCATTTAATGACAAAAAGTAAAAACAAAGCTTTGACAAGCTTGAAACAAACTTATAACGATAAGTACTACCAAATACATATATTTTAATTTTTTTCAAATGACTGTATATGCCATAACTTGATTCCTAATATTACGAAAAGTCAATTCAGATTTTGGCTCATTTTTATGGTATATTCCAAACCCTTCCTTCCAAATACAACAGCACCATTGCAGATTCTCAAGTTCAGGGGGCCTGATTAGTGAATTGCTGCCTTTTCTTTTCTCTTTTTATGTTCGAAAAGTTGACTAAATATAATACTTATGGTATTTATAATTTTTTCTTAATTACTTATCTTAATTCTATAACAATGAAAGTAAATAGTTCAACTTTTTATATCGTTTGCTCAATATTATCAGCCAGTTATTATTTAAAAGACCTGTCCTAAAGGGATAACAATAAGTGACTCTCTCTGTATATCAAAGTCACAATATCTAAAAAGAAAATTATGTAAGCTAAAAGGTGGATCTTTAGGAACAAAATCCGTATAATCATTTGTTTTGGGAAGTAATCCAAGACATGAGTACTTCCACTCATACGAAATTATTACAATGAAGCAGTGTTGCCAATTTAGATGTTTTTCACCTAGATCAGGGGTCGGAAACTATGGCCCGCAGGCCAAATTCGGCCCACCATGACATTTCATCTGGCCTATTGACTATATAGAATATGCTATTATCCTTAAATAATAATTTTTATATCATTTTCCATATTCTGCCAACTCCTGATCTAAATAAAAAACATCAATGAAGTAGCAAGCCTACACAGTAATAAATAACAAAGCACTAACTGTGATTTATCTATTTACTGCTATCTATCTGTTACTAAAATGTATATGAAAAAGGAAAAATGCTAAAAACAGGACTTACGAACAATGACTCTACTGTCTGTACAAAAGCTAATTCATGAAATCCTCAAGTTAAACAATTTCGACAATTTTCGATAACTTTGAGAAGTCATTAGCATTCAAAATTTGTCCAGACAACTGAATCTTTTGTTCGCATCCTTGATTTTGTCAACACAATGTTTGGCTGGAGAAAATAAAAGGTTTGCCTCTTTTCTTGGATTACCCACCTGAGAAGAGTGGAAGAATAGATTGGCCAAAACACTGTGTTGACAACCCAAGGCAGCTAAGAAGAGATTCTATTATCGAAACAAGATTTTGAATTTTGTCAATATTGCTAAAAGCAAAAAACAAAAAAAAAATTGGCTAAGAACCAGTGGAAAAGAATGAAAGCAATTATTTTAAAGATATACACATTAATATACATTCTGATGAAGATGCGAATAATCATTGAAATAATAACATAATCAACTGCAAATTCTCAGTTGAAAATAAGATGCAGATATCCTATAAATTTTTTAAAAAATGTTTAACAAATAATCTGCAAAACAGAGCTGGTAGATAGATTCTTTGGTATGTAAATCTCAGTGGACAACACGGGTAGAGAGACCAATGCCACCTCATGAAAATAATATCAAAGCAAAATCATCAGCAAAAGGGGAGTTGTGAGTTCAGTCCCTGAGAAGGGTACTAGATATAACAAAATAGGCAACCAGAATAAAATAACCTCCTAAATTAGGACGAATAAATAAAAGATTCTGTCAAAAACTTCAAGGGTTAATGGATGAGATAAACACCCAAGGAAGGCTGGAGAATGTGCCAGTCAAAAATAATAATAATAATAATAAGGCAATGATTTCATCTCTATTTCTCAAATGATCCATAGAGATCCAATCACTGTTTGTAGCAATTGTGGATTTTTTACAGGGCTGGGATGCAAACCAAGATGGACTGCCTTATGGGGCTAAAGGGCTTCTGCTACCCTATTATTTACCAATAACTGGATGGAGGAGTGGATTCTTGACTGAAAATGAGATGCAGATTTCTGATAAACATTTTTAAAAAAAATAGCCTGCAAAACAAAGCTAGTAGATTGTTTCTTTGCTATGTGAATCCCAAGGGACAGGGCCTTAGTGCTAAGTGAATGCAAACTGTCCTAGTCAGAGTTTGAGCTCTGTTCACCAATTCCATTCTCTGTGTTGTTAACCGTAAGGCCATCTGCACCTCCCAGTGATGATGAGATGATAGACTAAGAAAAAAAAATCGAAATCAGTGAATGAATGCAATATCTCATTTCAGAATATCTGGTGAAAAGCAAATTTCCATTAACTAGGGCATGCCCCATTCAAAAGGTGAAACCAGTTTCATGAAAAAACTTCAGGAGGTTTAAACTTGAAATAATGAGACGCTGTTCTCTATTTATTTATGATGTCATTAATAGCAACAATTGAAACAGAAATATTGTCATTAATCATAATTTAAAAAAAAAAGGCTATTACGTCATCTAACTATAATTCAATTTATTTTTGCTCTATAGAAAGATTTGGCAGGGAAAAAAAAAACTTGATTCTCCCTCACTCACTCTCTCTATCTCATTTCTCTCTCAATTCTATTCTGGAACCACTTTGAAATGATTAGAGATGCACATTGTGTCATAAAAATGTCACTTTTTACGTTTGTTAAATTGTAAACTGAGCAACCCTCCCCCATATCGAGAACCGTTGCGGTGATGATGTATAAACCAACATATCTGGTTAATATCAACTTCGTACAATGGCCAGTTGTCAACTTATTTCAGGGTATACACACACACACACACACACACACACACACACACATACACACATACATTTCTTAAATTATGGTTCAATATAATATTCAAATCATTTTACCCACAGTATCCCCATAGGTGCGAATTAAGTAGAGGAATTCAATTAATTTCCGAAGTAAAAACTAGAGAGATGTCAGGTAGGGTCTAGGTAAATGTAACTCCATTTGTTTTCAATTAGATTCCAAATATTTCATACTAAAACCTTTCAATCATTTCTCTGAACACATTGTCCTTCTGTGGTTGTGGAGGATGAATATTTTTTTAAAAACAAGCACTAATTCAAATAATTCAAGAATATGAATTCATGGCAATATCACTCAAGGTTCTTCAAGAAAAATAATAAGAATCATGGAGTAAGTATTCATCGTACGATAAAATGTACAGTAGGTAAGCCCCTCTCCTCAAAATTAACTGGTCTGAGTGATTTTTACTGAAATTTTCTTGTACCATGCAGAAATTTGTCAACGTAGTTTTTGATGGTTCTTTTCTACAATCTCAAAAAGACAATGTTTTCAAATGTTTAAAAAAAAAAACCCAACAGATTTACAATGTGATATCTCATAAATAAAACAGATTTGCAGGATGTATCATCATAAAGGAAACAGTTGTAAATCTTAGTTTGTGTAAATTTATCTTCTTTCAAAAAAAAAAAAAAAAAAAAAAAAAATTATAAGTGCTAAAAATCTATGCTTTGGAATGTCCCACTTGGGAGTTTTTAAGATCCGATTCAAAACTTACAAGAGAATGCATTATTTTTTTTAAAAAAATGAAAAAAAAAGAAAAAAAAGGGAGGTGTCAGTATACACTGCAAACCAAAGAAAATATTATTCAATTCAGATTTTTTTTAAAATGAGTTATACATATATACAGATTAAATATTAGATATGTGATGTTATTTATGTTAAAATATGTGAATTAGTTATGCACTCTTCTTATTAAAATTGCAATAATTGAAACACGTATTTCCATATATTTTTGGGATGATTGTCTTCATCTTTTGGCCAGTTCCTTTTGCAACTTTACACAGGTGTATGTTGTGTCTCGGGTTCTCACCATCTTGCTGGTTCAAAATTCCCTGACATTTTTCAAATTTCCCTGACAATAGATAACTTAACATAGGGGTAATTGATGGCTTCCCACCTTCCATTCAGCTACCTCTAGTTGCCTTTCTATTCAAATGTATAAGAAAAAAACAACACATTGAAAATATGTCCCCAACCTATAATTCTGCAAAATATGGTTAACAAACAAAAAACAAAGCTACAATATGCCTTTCTAAAAGACTTGCATTTTTAAATGCCCCCAAAAAATGAGCTTCCAGCCCACGATTGAGAAGTAGCTTTATTGAGTTTCCCAATTCCTTTAAATTTTCTTACACTTTTCAAAATCTATGTATAAGAATGATTCAACTGTTAAACAGTATAAAATAAGAAGAACTGATTTTTCCCTGGCAATATACAAAATTCCCGGACATTTTGAACAGTTTTTAGAAATCTTTTGACAATTTGTAAAATTCTCTAACCCAGAGCATTTTTTTTTTCTCTGACAGGTGAGAACCCTGTATCTGGTCTTTAGGAAATTCCTTGATACAGAAGAAGCTATTCATTGAAATCACGGATAACATTATCAAACAGATATTGCTTAAAAAATCAGTGGGTCCCAAACACTTTACTTTTTCAGTTTAAAGATAAACTTGATTTTAATTTTTTTGCAATATAAATTCAATTATAACAATGAATTTAAATGACATAAGAATATACATAAATTGTTCCAATTTTCATATCATTTGATTAATGTTATCAGCCGGTTCGGTGATCTAAACGACCCTCTTCCAAAGTGATCCCACCATGTGGCTTCCTCTGAACTTTTCTTCTCTTTTCTTCACTCTTTTTCATCTCTTTAACTAGAACACAACATTCCTAAAGAATCATAGGACTGAGAGTTAAGGTCATATGTTAATAGTGACAACGGAATAGAAAACCACACACAAAATTGCCAAAAGATAACTGTACAAGCATGAGGGTGAGAAAAATATCACATGTCAGTAGTTTAAGTTCCACTCCACCCATATCAGAAGTCAGTACAAGGCCATTCACCTCTTAAATTCATTGTAATTGACAATGAGTAGCATAAAAATAGTGGAATCTTCTAGGAATTGAATTTTAAAAAAATGAAAAAAATTCACCAAAGGGTGAAAGGGAGATAATTTTAATCAGAAGTTATTTCTCTTGAAATAGATTTTTTTTGATAACGCTGCCAGATGAAGAAATTAAACAGAGAAAGCAAATAAAATACACCATGTTTCTTAGGAAGGTTGAAGAATATATCAGCCCAAATATGTTAAAATTAATAAAGATGAAGACAACAGTCCAAAAAAGATACAAAAATACTTAATCTCAGAACTTCTGAAATCATCACAATGCATTAAAAAAAAAAAAAGCATAATTTTTTCCCCCAAATTTTCATAACAAATATATAAAATTTCAAGTACAAAAAAATGGTTAGTTTGGTAAGAGAAAATTAAATAATGAAAATTCAATTTTAAAGTCAGTTTTGAAAGAAACTAAATGATAAAAGTTAAATATTTCAGTTTAGAAATAAGTCAAGTTAGTCTTATAAGAGAGGAAAATATGTCAAAAACTCACATCAGTTTGGGCATTGGAGGCCGGTGTTAGGGTACTGGTGCTCCCAGTGCTACATGCATCACCAGTACTCGAGGTATCTGCTGATGAAGAAACTGTTGCCATGGAAGTGAAGGATTCTGATGAGGGTAGTGAAGCATTGTCTGAATAGGCGGAGTCTGTTTCTGTGACATCCAGTCCACTGTCTGGGAGTAGAGAGCTGAGCTCTGACTGCATCCCAAAGAAATCATCTGTGTTGAAGCCGAGACCTTTGGTGATTTCTGCAGCAAGAGCATCCAGTTCGGCTTGAATTGGGTCACTCGGTACATCTGGAAAGGTAGCATCACTTAAGGAATTGGTGCCAGGAGTTGGTGTAGTCGGTGGATCTAAAGACTTGGAGATTTCTGTTTGAGTCGTATTCAACTGAGATTCCAATTCACATAGTTCTCCAAGAATTGCATCCAGATTCACATCCTGGCTTTCTGCGAGAGAAAGAATTGAACAGATTAGACAAACATTCAAAGGAAAGTTATGAATCACCACCACCCATATATGCTGTGTTGGGAGTGATCAATTAAAAAGTCGGAAAAAGGGGTGATCAATGAATAAGTTACTTATCTCGTCTTTTGAGGGACTATGATCACTAAAAATGGTCTGAAATTTAAAAAAACAAGCAGGCACAAACTAGTGACCAATTTAGCATAAACTTACATTATACATCAAACCTATCCCCACTAAAAACCTATTTTAGGAGAGAATTTTCAAAAAACAAAAAAAATTTTTTTTTTCCCATTTCAAGTTTCCACTATGAATGGTAAGGGCTGTGCAAAGTCCAGATAGATAGATACACATAAAAGTCAGAACTCATGAATACCCTAAGCTTAGCAACAGTGTTTAAACCGGTCTGTTGTAAGTAGTGGTGGTTAATAAAAATGATGAGGATCTGCTTTTGATCTAAGAGTCTTTGAATTTCTTAGATAAAACATTGTCAGTCTACAATAAAATAAGCTGTATGCCCTTATATCTGTCACTCTTTAAAAATAAAAATTTTATGCTGTAAAGTGTGGAGGTAGAGGAGAAGTTCTGAAGATGGAATCACAATGTGAAGACTGCAGTTAGCAACAGGGAAATCAAACCAGTGAACCAAGTTCAAACTCGGGCCAGGACAATTTACATTCAGTATACACTTATCCCCCCCAGGAAAGGTATATATCTCTCTCTTCCTCCATCAGCTACTGGTAAATAGTGGGACACTCTGAACTCTTCAGCCTTGGTTGACAACCAGTCTAGAAGACATACAACTCAACATACAGGGATGTTCAACTGCTCAAACAGTGTCATAATAAGCAAATAGAGTGAGGAATGTGTTCCTGAAATGTACCATTGACAGGTTGCAGGAGAAGCTTCAATGGTCTTAGCAAGCTGGAAGAAGATTATAATAAAATGCTCTAGTAATATAAAGGACACTAAAAACAGACAGAGTAAAAGCAAGGATTTCAAATGACAATCCCCAGGGTAGGAAGGTAATCTCCACTTGAAAGAACGCAATAGCAAAATCTTCCTAATCTGTAAAATTTTCATTCGATGAAGCATTGTCAACTATTATCAATTTTTTTCACTTGTACTTCTTTCATCTTAGTTTCGGTTTTTCATTGCAGCTACTTATTTAACACAAAAAGTTATGATAAAAGCAACAATAAATAACACAATAAAAAAATAAAAAATGAAAATACTTAATCTCAGAACTCAAAATAAGCCATTCTTATTCCTTCCAGATTTTGTTTAGCATTTTTTTCCGTTATCAAAATAAAATTTTATCAACTGCCTATATAATTCTCATTCACATCAGTGTTATTGAATTTTTTACACTGAAATATTCTTAGATTTTATAAGTTATCTCCCTTATTTTTCTTCCAGTTTATTTAAATAATGTTGTTCTAGCCAACCAGAAATGGCTTCTAAATAGATTCAAGATAATGATAAAATGAATTTTGAAAATTTGGGCAAATTATTTCTATGCATGTCCCCATGCCCACAAGATCAGTACTATTGGATATCCTATAAATCCAGCAGCTCAGGAGTAATGTATATTTTTACCAACTTCAGTAACCAATTGTTGTGATGACACTTGTTCCAATGGCACTATTTGATAACACATACAGCAGAGTATATGAGGAAGAAAACATGAGTCCAAGACATAGAATCATAGAATCTATTAGAAAACTTAAATGGCAATGGGCAGGCCATGTTGCAAGATGACAGATAACCCATGGACATCATGACTCAACATGGATCACCAGTGATCACCTGCGAAACCGAAGCTGAGAGAATACAAGATGGAGAGATGAAGTAGACAAATTTAGAAAATACTGGCTCTGCGACGCCAACGATAGAGAAGTGTGGCGAATCCTGAGGAAGGTCTATGTCCAACGACAGACGTTGAAATGATGATGATGATGATGATGATGATGATGTTGTTCTAATGGCACATTGGTTTATACATTCTCACAAAACTATTATTAGGGATCATATCTTTTCCAATGAAATTTCTAAGATTAAATAAGTTGCTCACCATATTTTTTTCATTTACATGCCATATCTTTTAATATGCCCCTGATAAAGACAAACTTGTTATAATGTCATGATAATTGAAGACCACTGCATAATGTATTTGAACAAGAAATAATTAATCTGAATCATCATACTTCCCAGAAATCAAACTGAAAGTAAAGACACTGCTGAATAAATAAAAGATTTTCAATGGCTTTTTCTATGAGACTTCGGGGACACCCTATCAGAATAGAATATATATAATACTCATTTTAGTTATTTACTACCTACTTCACATCTACCTCAGTATATCTTCTTTACTATCAAAAACTTATACCCAGCTAATGTGAAGAGAAACTGCTGTTGAATAAATAAAGGCTTTCCTTTTGCTTTTTCAATTTTTTCTTCCCTATGGTCTCAGACTGATGAACGTTCTTTAGGCATTTACAAGCACATATCCAATTAATTCTATATGCTGAATTTATCTTATTTAATACTCACTAATAAGGTCAGTCCTGAAAGTATTCAGACATTTAATGTTAACTAAAATAGCCTACCTAGGGTAATAGTGCTTTAGTCCTCTTCAAAGCACAGTCTCTAGGACTACAAAGCATCTCTCCTTTGCATTTTTCAGAACATTTTATAAAGTGCTTTTTCAGGATAACCATTGCCAGCCTCATCACATTCTCCTTAATCTCATTCATGGTCTGAGATCTGAGCTGAAAGAAGTGCATACAAACCAGGGTCATACAATGTTTAGCCAAAATATTCTACATAAAACATGAAGAATGGGCAGGCTCAGTCATTATGTATGTAGCAGTCAGACAGCAGTACTGTGCATTCATAATGTACACAAGCTTACTCAATGGCAACTTATTGCAAACTGGGTAACCCTATGTGATATTATTCATTCATACATGTGCAGTAAGGTCCCCTCTGACTAGTAGCCAAGTTGCATTGGGGCCACCCAACTGGTTCTTGAGATATTCAAAATGATTGGATACTTTCAAGAGAGACCTCCTATCTCATATATTTCTCCCTCAATTCAAATTCATTCATTTCTTTTTACTTGCATATCTTCATCCTGCTCCCAATTCATTTCAAACTCTGACTATAAAATGGTTACTATCATTCAAGTGAGAACAAATTCTCATCAAACTATTTTGCTCAAGTTTCTCTTTCTCAATATCTCAATTCTGGGTGATAAACCCATCAATTTCTTTAATCTATTTTTTTTTCTTTGAGACATAATCGTTCCCAATTTCCAGAGAGCAAACAATAAAAACTCATCTTGAGTATGGAAAAACAGTGGAAGAATGAGGTTAAAGACAGTTATCAACATCTTCTGAGTATATCTACATAATATTAACCCTTAAAATTAAGCACCACTTGTATTGACAGAGGAGCTCTTCAATAAAAAAAATAAAAAATAATGGAACTCTTTTGTGAATGTTTTTTCTTATTCACTTAATGGCCTAAGGGGAATAATTCCAATCAGGATTTATTTCCCTTGATAATGACATTTTTTTTAACGAATTTAAGAGTCAAAAATCTGATTTTGTTTATCTGTATGAGACCTTCAAATAGCCATTATAGTTGGCGTTAATGAATTAAGGTACCCCTAAAATACGTCAATTTAAAAATGCTAAAAAAAATAAATCCAGTTCATTTGCAACTCCATAATGATAGTATGGAGTCAGCATTTGCACTGACTCTAATGTATGTTATAATAACAGATTTGTCAGGGGAGATAACCATTAAATGCTAATTATAAAATAGTCTCCCTTTTTATTGGCATATGTGTAGAAAATCCTGGTTTATTCTGTTCACATAAGATTGCATCAATTTTCTCTGAAAGGGTGGCCCAATGGGTCACAAGGTTATCTAGTAACACCATAATATTCATATATATTCCTGAACGCCTATCATTCTTTTTTTACAGAAAGACGATAAAAATACGCTTGTATTTCATGTCTGCTGATATGAAAATTGCAAATAAATACTGGAAACATATTTTTTGCTATTGACCAACACAGAAAATGGAACTTGATCAATATAGGTGTCAATGTATTACATTAATTTTCTGATTATTGAAAAGTATGAATTTACAATCACTGCCAATAAAAAATGGCGGGATTATTTATCGGGAAAATTATATAGATATATGTTTTAGCATAAGTGTGTTTATTGCATTCTAAAAACTGTCTACATCGAAAAAAATTATTTTTCAATCAATTTTCTACAACTCTTCAAGTTTTCAGTTTTTTTTGATAATTGTGAAACAAGTGAGGCAAAAGAGTATGGTGAGAAACAATTTCTTTTTTAGAATGAGAAAAATATCAGATTTATTCATGAAAAATCAGAGATGCCTATATTTAGTGAAATTGTTTTCCATGCTACTACAGAACAATCAGCAGCTGCAGTAGTAGTAGTGATGAGAAGGCAAAGACACAGACATATAGCTCTACTCCCTTACTTGCTTCCAGTTTGCGTTAGCATGAAAGGAAGGAAGGAATGAACAAACCAAAAAGTAACAACTGTTTTTATATAATAAGATTCTTTAAGTGGATGTAAAAAGTTACATCCCCAGCAATATTTTTTTCTGTTGTGATTCTATTTTCAAAGTTTCTGTCTGTAAAAAATACAAAATGGAACATTTGATGAAAAGGATTTTTTTTCTTCTTAAATCAAAAATGGCATATCTTGTCTGAGGCTGTTCTGCTGAACTCAGAACAACAAAGAAATGAGTAAGTCTTGTGCTGTCAAATTTAGATTAAGATTCTAGACTAAACTAAGAAACAGGTCTGGTTAGTCTCTCAATAGAAACTTTGATGTGATCAACGTATTTAAGCAGAAAACTAGAAAAGAGGATCAATGAATAAATTACTTCTCTCACCTATCGTTGAATGACTAAAAAGTCCAAATTTTTAAAGAACAAGTGTGGACACTGTTGGACACAAACTAAGAGACTGATTTGGCATGAACTTACATTGTAAAAAATGTAGCTGTCCAAAAATGAGTATACCCCATACAAAAATACATTTTTGGCAACTGAGTCTCAATACTGTAGAGTTTGGTCACAAATAATACCTGATGTTATTCTGTTTCTATAAATATGTAGTAAGGATGTACTGATTTATGCATACCACTGTATACAAATGCACATGTACGGCTATACATAGACACATATACAAATATGTTCTTATATAAAGGATTGGCCAAAATAAAGCTGACTGTTCTGATTTTTTCAGATTGCTATTTTATTTTGTTTTTCAAAATGTTACGATTGTTATGCGGAAAAAGCGACAAAAATTATGACCACAGCCTCGATCAACAATAAATTAACTAGCAATAACCAGTCAGGCATGGTATAAGCAGCTAAATTAATTTAGTAAAAGAGAAAGTCATAGAAAAAAGACCTTGGCCTATAAGTTAGGGAACCAAAGATTGGTCGCCAGAGAAGAAGGAAGAGTAGTAGGGTAGTGTGATAGATATGCGGGTGGCCAGGCCCTGGTCCATGGCAGTTGAAGGATTGATTTAACTCTCTCTCTCTCTTTCCCTCTATGTGAGTAAGGGTTTTGTTTGGACTTCAAGCAAAGACTATTGATGTATTTTCGGTCAGCCAGCCAGCTGGTCGGTCAGTGAAAAAAAATAATGGCTTGATTTTGAATACCAACATGAGTCGTGCATTTTCTTTTTTTTAAAATCCTTTCCCTGCTGCAGCAACTGCACACATAAATGCCAAAAAAGAAATGCATTATGGTACATGGTTGAAATGGCGCCACCATTATGCTACAAGGTGAGAATCAAAATGGACAGCTAATACTATGCCACCCTATTTCTAGAGTCTATAGGATATCTAGAAAGAATACACTCAAACATGATACTGCATACATTGTGCCAGTATCAATGATGCAAAGGCAGTTCAAGTTGTTGGCAGTAACTTTTATTTTAATCTGGTTTTGTTTACTTTGATACTTTAGATAGTATGATTGTGCCAAAAAGATTTTCGAACAGTTGTATTTCAAGTGACTGACGAACAGTGGCGGCACCAGGCCAGTACAAACTCAGGTTCCCAATAGCCTTGCCCGGACTCGCAAAATTTAATCTCAAATCATATCATTACTTATATAAAAAATTTTCCCGTCCTCATAATTTTCTGGTTGAACCTTACTTGGGCTGCTACAAATCACTAACCCCACGACTGCTGACAAAAGGGTATTTTTTCACTTTTCATAAGACATCCTGACATATTCATACCGTGTTATGAACAAGAACTTTTACCAGTTCTAACCCCTGAAAACACAGTTTCTTGCTGAGGATTAGGATTTTCAGAGTCGTAATGAATATGCTCAGTGCTATATATTGCTTTTCAATCTCTCTCTTTCTCTCTCTATATATATGTGTGTGTATATTGAGAGAGAGAGAGAGAGAGGTCAGGACAGAGGCAGATTTTACTATTGTCTATTATTTTCTCTGCCAACTGCTTTTGTAATCATAGTTCACATTTTCGTAATATATGATCTTTTTCGCCAATACTGTGGGCCTGACACACTTAAGAGTTGTTATAACAAACCACTTAAAACTAAAAAGAAACAAAACAGAAACAAACCCAAGTCTAAGAAGTAAAATGTTTTTTCTTTTCTCCTTCAAAGTTTCTTTTGGCACAATAAAAAAAATATCCTTTTTCTTTTTTGCACTTCATATTCAGCTGAAACTGCTGAGATGTGCATTTTTTATTTAGAATTTGCTGGGAGTAGGTTATGTAGGCAACTAATTATTTGAAGGAAATTTACATGGACATGGATAAGTAATCTTGAGAAAGATACAGATCACTTTTCTTAAAAGCTTTCCCAACACAATAAATGGGATTATTTGAGCTAACTGTAAGTCTGTCAAAATGATAGCGAACTTGATGCCTCCAGTTGTACAATGTTGGTCTTTTTGTCCCTTCACCATTTTGTTAACTGTAACAAAAATTACTAGAACAGGATTGAATTTAGACTTAAACTTATAACTTTATAACTCCTAGAACAGTGGTTTCAAAACTGGGGTCTGTCAAATAATGTTTGGGGATCTGCTGCAGCATACTCTCTGAACCTGACATTGTGAACCTTGTCACATTCAGCGCCCCGCACAGGTTGAGAAACATCGTATTTTTTCCTGAAAAGATTAATTTGGTAGATAACCATGAAGTTCACGGAATTTCAGTTCCACAGAAATTCTCGGAGCTTTCATGAAAGATCATGTTGAAAATATCCTCTTCGACTTTCCTGACAAATAGCTGCATTCTCAACAGCATTTGACACAGGTGATTGGCAAAGTTTTGGAGGATTTAAAGGCGAACAACAAGTGTTAAGAAAGCAATCGCACTTGTTTAAAACTAGGTCTAGGTTTTGTGAAGGCTTCATGGGAAATCGATTTGAAAATATGAATATTATGTTGGTTTGGTGTTACTTAAAAAAAATTGGTTTTACTATGAGACGCTCTTTGGTTTAGATACTAATATTATAAATTACAACCATCCTAAATGAGGAAAATTCCTGAAAATCTGAGATCAGCATTTTTCAAGGTAATAATTCATCAGTGAACAGGAATAAGAGTCAGTATATTCGTTATTGAAATTTTTTAACTAATTATTTAACTCTCACATTCATACACTACTTGTAAGTGCTGTGAAAGTCTCTAAAAAAGTAAAAATAGAACGATTTCATGAATTAAATTTAAGAATGTAATAAAAAATGACACAGACCAATTCCATACCATAAAGCATGTGCTATCAGACAGCAAGGAAATGGTATGATCTGGTGATTATTCTTTTACTTGCTATGTAAAATAAAAACACATTCATTTCTTGAATTTTAGTATTGAACTAATCAGAAATGGAATTGAGTCTATTATCCACTTATAAATGACATAGTTAACTGATCATCTAAATAGCAGTCATGATTAACACTCCTCTC
>OY735224.1:25731382-25786382 GCA_963457665.1 Thysanoteuthis rhombus | reverse complement strand
TTAATAGTACTAGATCATTGAAACTGCTTGTAATTGACAGTGGAACTATTCAATAAATTACATAAAAAATAATGTAACTCTTCTGTGGATTGAATTGAAAAAACTGAAAATTCAACAAATGGTGAGATTATTTCAATTGGGAGTTATTTCCCTTGAAATTGACATTCAATCTTTTTTGTATGAATTCAAGAGTTGATATTGCATGTGTGAATTTTCTTTAAAAATTTCAAAAATATATTTTTCATAAATATTGTTTGAAATTATGAAAAGTGTCATCACCATTAGTCTGAGCTGTTTGCATTCATATTCTAATCCTTATTATTATCTTGAATTTTGATAAGATGAAGTATTGTCAATCATTATTGATTATTGACCAGAAATTCTTTCATTCTAATTTCAGTTTCTTTTCATTATAACTTCTCAGTCTGTCAGATTACAGCTATTAGTAAACAACACAGATCAGAAATAAAGTTTAAGCTTGTGGCAAAACTCAAACTAGCATCATTTTAGTCCCGGGTAGTTTCTTTTACCATGATAGTTGCTCTCAACAATTAATAAAACTTAACAATTAATAATACTTGAAAATACTTGATCTAATAGAAATTCAATCATTACTAATACTACTAGTGTAAGTAAGTATATAAAATGATAACATCAGCAAGAGATCGGGGAAAAATAAGGAATTTTTGTAAGGTTAGATTTGATCATCTGTCTACCATGAAGCTGTCTTGGATCAATTGGATAGCTGAATGCACACATGATACTGTTTAAGTTGTAGGTTTAATCTTGGGAGAAGTGCACCAATGCTAGTGCTAGCCAATGGACCACTGAGGCTTATGGCAATGATGCAGCAGATGCAAGAATATGCCAAAAATAATTTGCACAATTTAAACCCGCCTAAAAGTCAGACCATAGTTTGATCTTAAAGATTGTCTCAAATGAGGCCCACCTGGTGGAGAAAAGACCTTTTTCAGAGCAAGGAGATTGATCAGCAATCTTTGCTCCCTGACAAACGATCCTGGAGCTTGGATAGGAAGTTTTCTTATATAAACTGCTCTCTTCTCCATACAGCATTACTTGTCTGCTCAGCAATTCCAAGAAGTTGAATATATCAAAGAATTCATCAAATCGCAATTGGAATCATTCTTTTATGATGGAATACACAATTTACCTAAAAGGTGGCATTAGGTCATTGAGAGCTAGGGAAAATATCTTAATAATGGAATAATGATGCGATGAATTAATACATTCATATGAATGAAAGATTTTCTCAAAAGAAAAATAATGTTGGAAAATTTTGCGTCTACGTAATATATACCTGCCACATATACCAGTGTATAAGTCAAACTTTTAAGCATAAAGTATCATCCGTGATGGATCATATTAGTCAGTTTACATAAGAGCTTTCCAAACTCTATCGTGGCACTGTAGTGTGCTTTCAGTGATCCCTGGGGGTGTCACAAAATCTACTATAATTTCATATACCTTTCAAAATCTGCTATTCTTGAGTCAGTTGAAGTGCTTGGATGACATTATATATGTCTTGGGATTAAAAATCAATAATATGTTGCAAAAAGTTTTTTTCTCAAAAATGTGTCATCAGTACAAAAAGTTAGAAAAGCTCTGGGTCAGACACTATGAACTTCACAGTGTGATAGACACAGTACAGCCTTTCTTGGGAATCAACATGTCTAGCAATTATCCAACTACAATTGAAGAAATCTCGGTCAGTCTACCTTCGTGTGTGTGTGTGTGTGTGTGTGTGTACGCACTGCGATTACTTGACAACTGGCCATTGTACAAAGTTGTCGTTTGGCATATATATTAGTCAATACACAAGTAGTGTTGAGTTCGAAGTTTTTTTTGATCAGCAGTTTGTGAGAAATCAAATGAAAACAAATAGGAAATTGAAGATCTTTTTTTTTTTCCGAATTTAATTCTTGGATGAAGTATTGTAACATTACTATTGATTTTTATTAGTTTTTACCTCATCCTAATTTTCAGTTGCTTTTAATCATAACTTTGAATCGGATCGTAATTATGTTGTTAGATCGTTGCCACTGGATTACAGTCTGATTCAAAGTTCTGATTAAAAGCAACTGAAAATTAGGATGAAGGTAAAAAACAAGTCAATATGAATAATAATAATAATAATAATAAAGATCTTTTATCTAAAATCAAAGATCTAAACGTAGATTTAAAGTACCTAACTTGGCAATAGATCTAAATTTACGTATAAAACATCTAAATTGGAAACACTGAGGAGAAGTAACCAGAATACCTCATAGACACAGTTTTGTACAACAGATGGAAAATGACTATTATGGCAGGCTACTGCTCCACAAACCATAAAGTCCGACCCCTTTCAAAGAAGCACCTTCGAAACAGGAACTGTCCAAGTTGAACTAAACTTTGATTACCCCTTAGTTTTGGGGTTCACTTATACAACGGTATGGTATCATGTGTTGAAAAACATCATTATCGTTCGCGGGAGCTTTTTTTTTTTTTTCATCACGATCGGGAGGACTACTCAAAAGTGAACTAGAAAAAAAACAAAAAAAACAAGTCAATAATTTTCCCTCTGGGTAAGTCAGCCAGCAGCAGCCAGACCAAGTGATGTGGCATCAGATGTTTGGGTTGGTGAACTACTTTACAGATGTACACACACACACACATACACACACACATACAATTAGAAGACATGCGTAGATAGGGTTCAATGCTAAAAGTATTTATACTTCTCAACTAAGAAGGGCTGTTTACCTACCAAGCTGACAAAGGGTAGGAGGGAGAAAGGAAGGAAGGAGGAAAGGACTGAACATCAGAGTCATGTGACCTAGACCTTAACCATGTTAACCAGAGAAACAACCAATAAAATGCCTCAATTTAAAGCTTATGAAATATGTAGTCAACTTCAGTCTTTGAGTCTGCGTGTATATTTTCTTCTTTCATTGAAAGACTGCCAGTGCATGTGCCAGAGCATTTACTCTCTCCACTTCATTATGTATATATATATATATATATTGTTTAATTCAAGTTCCAGTTGAGTTGACTTCTTCCTCCCCCATAACAAGAACAATCCTCATTAAATGTAGGGGAGTAAACTCTTCACTGTTCATCACATTTAATCAATCAGATGTTTAAAATCAACATTCCCCTACTGTGATTTTGAATCACAACCAAGAGATTACAAGGCGGCTCTCTGATCAATTGATCCAAACTGTTGAGTAGAAGTAGAGTTCGACCCTGCAGGATCCAGGCTTACATATATATATATATATATATATATATATATATATATATATATATATATATATATATATATATATATATATATATATACCAAGTAATAGGATGGTCTGATATGTCTGAAGCCTAACAGTCATTTATTGAATTTTGATTTTGAATTTTCAGTGAATAAATTTACAATCAATGAGATCAATAGGGAAGCTTTGGGTTAAGTGCATTGACAAAGGAGGAGATTATGCTGAAAAAAAATACTTGCTGTGCAAAATAAATGCATTAAGCTATATGCTTATTGATGTATCTAAATATACAGAGAGAGAGAGAGATGAATATGCATGTGTGTACCTATATATATATATATATATATATATATATATATATATAGGTACATATATATATATATATATATATATATATATATATATATATATATGTCTAGAAAGCTTTACAGCTTTAAACACTCAAAGTCAGTCACTTATTTTCCCATACTTCTTATGTAATTTATGTAACTTTTTTACACATACTTTTTTATCATATTGCTATATGTAAATTTTCTCTTGTAGGGATTATCAGTTGTTTACCCTGTATCAGTTTTGGAGATTTTAAAAACAAAACAGTTAAATTAACATGTGCACTCCAGCAGTGTTGATCAAACACCACCTCCATTTCAGCTATGATTTTAATGTATAGCTTCCGTCATACAAGTAGTCTATTTTATATATATATATATATATATATATATATATATATATATATATATATATACACAAGCACATGCACAGCAATATACACTATGTGTGTATACCTATATTCCAGTGCTTACACAGACACAATCTACCCTACATTCCTCTGGAATGCGAATTGAACAATTGTTTACACAATACACACACATACACACCAAATGCAAGGTCAGTTTGTATTTATGACTGTCTAAATATTTGAATTGTGCATATGTGTATTGGCAAATATGCACACAATGTATTAGATACTGTTAACCAAAACTGTCAACATCAACATAGGTTTCTTCAGTTTTCAAATGGTTCTAGCTGGTTGGCTATGTGTGTGCATGTACAGGCCACACCATTGTAGCTAGAGGACTGAAAATTTAAACATTTACTCATTATATCCAGGAGAAGATTTTTTCTTTGTTTTCCAACGGGGGTTTCAGTTTTTACTTATGATCCCTAAGTTCATGATCAGTAGTATTCACACGAGTTTTTTTCAAAATTCAGACTTCTTTAGTCTAACAAAAGGTCAGAGAAGTGACTTATTCATTGACAAACCCTTTTTCCAATCGATCACCCCCAACACAGCATCCTCCCAAAAGACGTTGGCCACATGACGATTTTTTTTCATCAAGTGACTAACAACCTGTTCTCATATGCCTAATGTATATGAGTGAATATGTGTAGATATACAGTGTATGTATGCATAGAGGGTGTGTACACATATTGAATGTGTGTGTTCTCTAATCCCACAGAGCCGATAGAAGCTTGATGAATCAACAATGTCAGATCAAGAAGCCGTGTTTTAATGAAAATAACAATCAGGGAATTGAGAAAAGAAAACAAAAGTTGAAAATGAGGCTCTAGAAACTTTTTCTCGATTGGTCAAACCAGTTGATACTTGCAACATGTTCACACATGACAATGACTCTTAGAAACTTCTAGAGGCTGACAAGGAGCAATGTCATCAGGTACAAGAGGTTCACTGCGTAATATTTTCTGTCTGTAACACTTGCCATGTGTCAAGGGAGATGACTATTAAATGCAAATTGAAGAGTAATCCTCCTTACTTACTTATATTACTTCAGTTTTTTTTTTCTATCTTTTCTTTTTTTCAAAGATTTATCAAAAAAAAATCTGGCTTCATTTTGGTTGAACATAAACAAAAAATTGAAGCGCCGCACAATGTTTTCAATATTCCAGCACCATTCGCAAAATTACTTAACTGCAGCCGATGTTTTGTGAAGACATGAATAAATTATTATTCAATGTACCATATGCATTCATCTACAATAAAATAAATTTTGTATCAGAATGAAGTTCAATATACTAGTGATTTCCAAGTGGAGAAATTTAAAGGGGGAGGCATTTCATTAGGGGGAGGAACATATAATTGAAATCATAATGATGAAAAAACTGCTAGATGACAATTCAAAATGGGGGAGGGTGAGGAAACCTAGGATTGCAAGGAGAGAAATGGATTCTGAAAACCACTACATTATACATAAGTATAAGGCCTCCCCTGCTATAATATGGTCCATTATAGTGAGGTATGCCTTTTAACATAAAATTTTAAACTAGATTTCAAATATCTAGATTTACCAACAAAATAGCTTGTTTGATCAGACTCAGTTTCAACATGGTTTTATCTTTCTTGGACTGCGACATCTGTGCCAAAACGAGGGATGCCTGTATTTTTATAATTTTGCCTATGTGTATTAACAATATAACAACTAAGTACAGTGGTCTAACTCTAAAAACAGCTGATAAACTCTGATGAATGGCCTAACTGCAGATATATATAGCTGTTCCCTCATTAGAACAACTTGTTAACTTAATTTACATCCCCTGAATGACCATGAAATATTCATATAGATACGGGGGAAAAACACCAGAAAGTAGCTTAAAATAATTGAAATGCAAACTGATCTGGAAATATAAAGAAACAATTCGTCACAAACCGATACCATAGACAATGAGGAGGTGCGGTTTTTGGTTCTGCCCCCATTAGGGTCATTTGTGATGGGTGGTATAAAAATCATGTCTAGTTACAGGCTATGACTACACCTCAAAATTGCACCTAAAGGGGTAGGGTCAGGTTCATTGCCAGATGCCTCAGGCCTTTCAAAAAGGGGAGTGTCTAGGGGAGCGGACTATTTCTGGAAACCACCAGACCCAAACCCATCCACAAATGCTCAAGTGTCATGTTTCACCTTCATGGTGGTGGGTAAATGCCATGACAACTCTAAATTGGCATAACTCGTATTATTATCAACATGGGTTGTTGCTTTTTATAAAAAATCCGTTCCTCAATCCATGTTCTTCAAGAAAAGCTAAAAATTATCAAAGTCAATATTTTCTCATTTTTTTTTTATAAGAATGGGTTTCATTTTCGACCGATTTTCTTGTCCAATCCAGTTAGTCCATTGGTATTGCTGCAATTTGACTTTTGTGACCTTTAGGCAGATTATGTCTCTATATCCACATAATAAAACAAATATTACCCTTTATACTACATAGGAGTGGTTATTACACTAGGGTGTGAGTCTTTTGGGAAAGCTTTCATTTGCTCTTTGTATATACACACGCACATATATGTATATATATATATATATATATGTATATACCCTACATTAATGGCATAAACAGATATTTGGAAATAATTGACTGAAATGATATGAATTAAAGTTTGTTTTTTTACATCTTCAGGTTTTAGAGGTGTAAAGCTTTCTAGACTAATATATACATACATGCTCACAAAATACATCAAGAGATATGATATATATATATATATATATATATATATATATATATATATAAATTAACATTTCAAGGTGGACTGATAAGTCTGTAGCATGAATTTTGAACGAAGATTTTCATTGTATAATATTTGATCTGAGTGATTAATATTCACCACTGAATTAAGTGGGTTCACAAGGAAGATTTTGTAAAACAATAAATGATCAGCTATTTAAAATAACTGCTTTTTCCATCATGAAGCTACAGACTTATTGATGTACCGACATAAGTATGTACGTATCATTGTTCTCTATCAATACCCCCATCAAGGGTGTTGCAGGATTAGGTACACACAGGCAACTGTTAGTAAGACCCATTTCTGGCGTGCCAGGCCTGTCAAAGCTTTGCTTTACTTACAGCACCAGGTATTACCCACTGATGATCGATCGAAGTACTGACTAGGCTCGATGTTTCTAAAATCTAGTGAGCTTACCAAGATCAGTATATCAAATGTTATTTGGCTGTAAGCCCTTTACCCTCAAAGTGTGGTTCCTCAATCCTAGTCCTTGGGCTGAGTGCTTCATGGAAGGGCATTGAGTACCAGTTTTTAAAAGTCTTTGATAACAATTGGTGGTGGATCAAACCACAGCCTATTACATCAAAGGCAATTACTCCACCACTTAGCCATAGTGATCGATGTCTATGCATATATAAGATGGATAACACATGCACACACACATACACCGAAATTATCAAGAAATTATGTATGTATGCTTGCCCATATGTATATCAATATATACATATGAATTTAAAATTATACAAGCATAGGTATATGAAATATACATATTATACATTGTTATTAGGAAGTATATATATGATTTGACAGAATGATTGTTGAAAGAAACAAATAGAGCAGATATAAACCATGAATAAACAAGATGATAATTTGGAATTGAAACAGTTATCTGGGCCTTTGCATTACCAGTGAATGTTGAGCTCAATGGTAAGAACAACGCTAATTTCAAGTGGCTACCCTATTGGTTACAGGTTCAATTCATGGAGCAGCCTCACATTCTTCTATTTACATTGTATAGGCCAAATGATACATTCATTGTGTAATAACGATAGATCATTTGAAATTAGGGTTTCAATATAATATAACGTGATTTATAATCATATTATACATTGAGTATACTTATAAATATGTATGCAAATACACAAATACATCTTTTTCAAAACATGTATTTGTGTATGTGTTATCAAGAGGATTTTTATACAAACATCTGGAAATACACATCCATAAGTGAATATTGAACGTGGTTATATATATATATATATATATATATATATATATATATATGTATATAGTTTAGAAAGCTTTACAGCTTTAAACCCTAAACATAGGAAAAATCTTTTTGTGTCACTTCAGTCACTTATTTCCCAATATCTGTAAATGCAATTAATGTAATTTTCTTCAGTGTTTTTTCTTTCTGTTTTGTGTGTACTTTGTTATCATGGCACTATGTGTAAATTTTCTCTTGTTGGGATGATCAGTAGTTTACCGTGGAATTGTTTTGAGGATTTTAAAACATATATATATATATATATATATATATATATATATATATATATATGGAGAGAGAGAGAGAAAAACATACAGACAGAGAAAGACCAAAAAGACATTTGGAATTCTATATATCAAGGGTTCTAAAAACCAGGCTATACAAAAGAAATAACAGGGTATGAAAGGTTTGTGAAAATACTGAAATTTTATAGTAGTCCCAACCAACTAAACACAATGAGTGTGTCCTGTAAACTTGACATAGAGTTGACAAGATAGCACAAATCAAAAGTAGCTGCAAGACTGTCGATTGATAATGATATAGTTATCTTGCTGAAACTGTGCCTTGAATTGAGTTTTTTTTCAAATTTCATGGAAAATGTAATAATAGATTTATTGAATTTACAACAAATACTACATGTCTATTGAATCACTGTAGTCACACAAATGACCCGCCTGATCAACCAGCTAGGTTTGCTATAGACTCTTCTCATTGCTCATCTGTCTGTGAGTTTCTCAAGGCTCTCCTGGTTTTGGGCTACTAAATTCAAGATTTTCATGAAATACACCACTAGGCACCATCTCAGATCTTTTTTTTTTTTCATTTCCAAAAATTACTCTTCCGGATCTCTATGATCATTTTTGACCAATCAATTATGCCTTAAAGTTAAGATATTTGTTTAGATAATTTTAGATAAAAATCTTTCTTTATAAATTTCTTTCAGATAAATTATTCTGGTACATAAGCAGGCTATGGTCATTCATTTATGCGAGGCATAGATATTTATATGATATCTATACATTCTACACTATATTCTCCACGAGTATGCATACACAACCAGACAGACAAACGGGTATGCTGGAAGAAAAAGGTTGAGAACCCCTGCTATATATAGACAAGAGAGAAAAAAAACAAACTAAAGAAAGCAAAATGTAATAGAGAAGTGCTTATTCAATCCATCCAAAATGCTGATGTTTTTCTTGAAGGTAGAATTTTTTCCATTTTCATTGCCACAGGGGGCTCAATTGTGACACCTGCCCACATGTACTTATTGGCATGACAGATGAACTTCATCCACCCATCCAGAAGATCTAAGCAACTAATCTGTCAGTTTGTTACCTTGTGAGAAGCTTTCAGAAGATTTATTCTAAATGCCAAGGTCAATAACTTTGATCAAGTTGCAAAAGAAGATAACTTTTATCATCAAGTAACTTTCAAAACTATCATCACCTAATTATCTCGATTATTAATCAGATATATATATTTGAGCATATATATATATATATATATATATATATATATATATATATATATAAATAATAATAATAATAGCAGCAGCAGCAGCTCTGGTATCTGCATTAACTGTGGTGATACACATATATCGGCACAGGCAGCCAAACTGTCAGGTTACTCCACTAGAGGGACAGTAGAACTCTACAGCCAGCTCTGGAATCTGTTTCAGTGTCTCAGACCTGCATTTCTCTCTCTCTCTTTATATATATATACTCCAGCTGCCTATATGTATGCAGAGGCAGCTTGAGTGTTCACATCCTGTGATTTAACTACCCAGGTCAGCTGTACTGTTGGAATAATCCACAAAAGGATGGCAGACACTCAGTGCTAGCTCAGGACTCAGCTAGGAGAAGGAAACTCCTGTCAAACCACAGGCATTACTGCAATACCTAAACCACAACATGCAAACCCTTGGTTGAAAGGATGGAATTGGCTGTGAGCACATCACACGTCACCTTAAAAAACTCTATGTATCACTATACACATACAGACCCAGCTTACAGAGGACCTGAAAAGACATAGAAAATCCTGCATGATCTCTGTTCATAGAGTCAAGTGAAATGATGATAATGTTGCCGTTGACAGTTTGGTCAACAATTTCCAATTTATACAATTATTATTGTGAAAAAAGCAGCAGTGCCTTTAACAAAGCCTCCACCAGATGATGACCCTGGGGTCAGGTATGATTTTAGGGCCAAAACATCATCATTAACCCAGTGAGTTCCAGCAGTACCATCAGGCTTTATTGGTTCTTCATCAAAGGGTGGGATTGCCAGTTCCATGCAGATGTAGCTCCTACCCAATCTTGAAGCTCCTTGATGTAACTACTTAGATGGTAACTGGAGTCAAGTAGGTCGGGGTTGAATTAGTGATAAAACCTCGGCATCAAACTACACTAGGAAATATATTGGTCGTCCAGCCATAAATAAACTGAAGAAATTCTACAAATGGTCACTCCTATCTAAAGCGTGGTTCCCTTAAGTCTCTGTAACACACACATATGAAGATGGATCGAAAGGACACGTAGTTATTAGCAGAATTTAGATCTGAAATTTTCACTGTATATTGTTTGATCTATGTGATTGATATTCACTACTTAATTGAGTGCATTGACAAGGAAGGAGATTATGTTTTAAAATAAATGTTTTTTTCATTATTTATTGACAAACAAATAAACACTCTCTCTCTCTCTCTCTCTCTCTCTCTCTCAATATATATACATATTTATGTTGTAAAATGATTTTTTTTCATTATCTATTGACAAACAAATGAACATTCTCTCTCTCTCTCTCTCGATATATATATATATATATATATATAAAGAAACAAATGAAAGTAGTCAAATCTGGTCACTATAATTTCAGTGGCTTGGAGGTGAGTTTATATTACAAACAGATCTTATTTTGAAAGTGTTGAGGTCATTAAGTAGAATTAAACAATATAGGAATTGCTTTTGTGCCAAGTTGAAACGTCATAGCCGTAACCTGTTTTGTTTAAATAGGAAGAAATGCTTAAAAACAAGTCATTTCAAGTCAAGAGGACACAACACCAAAATTATTTTTAGCCTTCTTGTTTACTAAAATTTTATCTAAGTATGATAGCAGACCAAAGTTATTTTTAGTCTTGCAAACTAAACTTTGTATGGCACAAGACCAAAGTTATTTTTAGTATTTTTTATTTACCTAGTTTTTAGCCGAGTACAGCATTAGAACAAAATTATCTCTAGTCTCGTTATTTATCGAGGTTAATATCACACAAAACTCAAGTTATTTTCAGTCTTGCTATCGACTAAGTTTTTAGCCAGGTATGGTACCAGACTGAAGTTATTTTTAGTCTTCATACTTACAAGGCTATTTACTAAACTTAATACAGCACAAAACCAAAGTTATTTTTAGTCTTTCTATTTAATAGGCTTAGTACGTCATACAAACAAAGTTGTATTCAGTTATTCTGTTTACTAGGCTTGATATGGCAGAAGACCAAGGACATTGCTACCCACCAAGCCCAACTCTTAAATTCACAAACCACTTGGAATTGATAGTGGAACTCTTCAATGAGAATAAAAGATATTGGAACTCTTCTGTGAATTGAACTTTAAAAATTCACCCAATGATCAAAGGGAGATCATTTTCGTCAGAATTTATTTTATCTGAAATAGACATCTGTTTTCTTTGTATGAATTTAAGAGTTAAAGGTAGTGCAAGACCAAAGTTATATTTAGTTTTGCGATTTAGAGAGTTTTTAGCTTAGTATGGTACCAGACCAAAGTTATTTTTAGTCTATTTATTAAGCTTAGTACAACACAAGAAAAGTTGGTTTTCAATCTTGGGGTTTACCAAGTTTTTAGTTGAGCACTTTTGGTGATATCTTTGAAGATGTCTGCTAATTAGATTCCTGTGTAACAACAGCTAAGTATGGAGATATTCATTTTTCTAGCAGTATTTTACTTCCAATACTTCCCTAATGTGACTATATGATCCAGTCTACCATCCTATCACTGGCCTCAAGGAAATGGGTTCAACAATAGAGAGTATAACTGTACAAAAACAAGTATTGAAAGTGTTAATATGGTACTAGACTAAGATCATTTTTAGTCTTGCTATTTACTCTGAGGACCCTGTCAACCAAGGCTGACCATGAGAGAACAGCTTTTAGCTATGCCTGGGCGCTTAGTATGGAGTAAGTATTGCACTCAAGTTTTACTTCCCACTCCCAACCATGCTGAAGGTTTACAAAGGAAAGAAGTGTTCACAATGTTCGGAAATCAGTATGGCTGCAAGGGATTATAGCACCAAGCATTTCCAGACAGTCACTCATTCAAGTATTGATCTCGCTCGATATTGCTAGATTTCCATGATCGCACAGGAACCAGTCTATCCAATGCAATTTAGCCATACTGTTATTTACTAAAGTTTAGTATCTTTGGTCTTGTGCAAGACTGTGTTTAGTAACTAAACTCAGTTCAGCACAAGACCAGAGTTAATTTCAGTCTTATTAAGTCTGAGCTTTACTTTCTTTAAAAAAAAAACTAGTATGACTGCTGAAAGTTTCCTTTATTTATTTATTTTTTAAAATTCTTATTCTGGATATGAGGTTAGGTGAAAAAAAATGAGTGGAAGGAATGATCAGGTAAAATGTATTCATGATTGATCTGGAAATGAAATTACTGACAAACATTTGAATGACACAAAATAAATCGAAAATGTAAATCAACAGGAAATGGACCAATGTAGCCAAAGAGAAACAGGACGTGTCAAGATTTCCTAGCAGCATTCTTGAACCTATTCCAGCCAAATCAATCAACCTAATAGCCATTCAGATTTTGCCATAGCAGAAATGGCTTCTCCACATTTATAAACAAGAGAGCAGAGCTGAAACATTTCTAAAATCCAGATGTCTTTCCAAAGAGCATCCTTGTAAGTAATCAATCTATCTACATATATATATATATATATATATATATATATATATATATATATATATATATATATATATATATATATATAATTTTTTGTATATGTATGCATATTGGTTTGTTTATACTCTATACTCTTATAACTCAAGAACAAGGCATCCAAGACAAAAGAATGAAACTATTATCAAATTCAACATGTCTTAATCTATGTTCAATACACATTTTTAGATCAATTCCTGAAAAAAAATTAATTCTAATATATCTTTTCACACTTCTAGCGTTTTCTTACTACTGTAATTTATCCAGACAATA
Organism: Thysanoteuthis rhombus; assembly: GCA_963457665.1. Taxonomy (NCBI): domain Eukaryota; kingdom Metazoa; phylum Mollusca; class Cephalopoda; order Oegopsida; family Thysanoteuthidae; genus Thysanoteuthis; species Thysanoteuthis major. The sequence continues at coordinate 25,773,090 of OY735224.1, read as the reverse complement.
GAATACAGTCTGTCAGTATTTTAAATGACCTAATTTTCCTTGGGGGTAATGCCTTCTGCAGAAATTACTTTTTAAAAAAATGCCTGATAGGGTTGGTTTTAAGCTAGTGTATAATTAAAAAGGAGAAAAAAAGTTCATGGACATTAGTTTTGTTCTTCAATCAAGTTACCAGAAATGCCTGCACATGAGATGAATATGTAATTGTTTTTAAATGCAATTATTACACTGTGTCCGATACACTGGTATTATGACTGGAAAGCAGTTTACCAAAGTTTGATATAAACAGTTATAAGGCTTGGATGAATTGCAGTGAGCAGTTATCCTCCAAGTTAACTTGTGAAACATTTGTATGATAGTCTGCCATGTATAGTATAAATTCATTCTTGAGCTCTATGTCTAATAGTGGAGAAGTTGATTTCTTATTGTCTTCTGAGTGCCGGAAAATGAAAATATTTCATCTTGGAACTTGGAACAATTAAAAGCTTTGTGCTAAATACAGAAGCTGAGACAATTGAAAGCATTGTACTGAAGAGCAAAAAAAAAAAAGAAGATATTATTCAAGAGAATTTGTGGAATAATGAAAATACTTTATCTCAGAACCTGAGGCAACTGAAAACAATGTGCTCCTGGTAATTCAACTTGAAAACCAAAGAATCTATCGACTGAAAACCTCATGAAAAAAGATTAAGTACTTGTTACAAACTGAGAGAAATAATAGAGATAATATTCATAATTCATAGGTACTGATACCAAGTGTTTATGACACAAAATGAGGAAAGAAGGACAGGGAGAATCAAAGGCAAGAGAAGCAAAGGTAAGCAGTGGATAGCCTACTTGAAAAGTACAAGTACCAGAAAGACAAAGAGGTATCATAAATATAGTTTCATCTAAGCTAAGCTTGCACACGTTTTAGAACCAGGGCACAAAAGAAATCAATGTGCACACAAAAATTTCAAATTCTATAAATAGCTCGCTTAGTTCTTATTGAAAAACAATTGATTCACTACATCAAATTTAAAAATGGACGCATACTTTTGTCACAGGAAAAAAATTTGTCCAACAAAATTTTTGCAAAAACTGACAAAAATTTAGAAGGACCGTTGGTTGTAGAAGAGCAAGAACTGCTGAAAACAATAAAAAGAAGGAAGCTGGGGAGAGCCGTCATCGCCCGAATTCTGAAGGGACATGGCACATAGAGAGAAGGAAAGATCAAGCGTAAGCAATGGGACATCTGGAATTTCGGGGACAGATCACAAGGACAACAGTTCAGCTGAGCAAGATAATATGGAAATCTGTGTTTACACAGAATTGGGTTAAACTATGCAGAGTGTAACGAAAGGTGAAAAGAACCTAGTCTTCTGGTAAGAAAGACGAAAGAAACACATGTCGAGATATCAGTGTGAAATTATGCACACATGTCTCAAACACTATTACACAGTGTCAGTGCTTCCTGATAGACTGGACCCCAAATCATCAAGTTTACAAATTATATTACAGATAAACAAATTACTAAAATTTGTTTGATAGGGTCGGTGTGCCAACAAGACCATTCTATTCATACCAGTCCATGACCCATCACTTTGCTGATGGTTATCGTAACAGTTCGACAACAGACTTGGCTGATTGCAGCTACTGATACTAGTAATGCGACAGACACAGAAGCTAAAACTTGTCTGATTGGGTTTGGCAAACAAGACTATTCTATTTATACTAGTCCATGACCTGTCGCTTTGCTATCATAGTGTAAAACAGAAGGTTCAAATGAGGGCTGCTACTGATAATATATGTGCATAGTTTAATGAGAGGGGAGGAAAGAGTAGGAAGGGAAAGCGTAGATGAGAAAGTTAGGTGGCTTTACAAGAGGGTAGGAAGACAGGGGGGAGAAAGGAAAGATAGTTCAATAAGAAGGGTGGAAGAAAAAGAGGACAACAGCAGCTACTGATACAATGATAGTGACAGACATGGTTTTTATTATACAAATATATGATGATTTTTCAGGTATGACAGTCAGAGTGTATAAATTGGTATCAAATGTTGACTAATATGGACATTTTATAATTATTCCTCAAAACAGCTAATAAAAGAAAACCGGTCTGGTTAGTCACTCAATAAAAACTGCCAGATGACCAACAGATATAAGGGGTAATCAATTGAAAAATTGGAAAAAGGGGCGTCAACGAATAAGTTAATTATTTCACCTTTTATTAAACCACTAAAAGTCTGAATTAAAAAAAAAAACAAGTGTGAACACCGAAAGACACAAAAAGGGACCAATTCAGCATAAACTTACATTACAAATTCACATGCACACACACACACACTAAAAAACAACTTGGGGTAGGAATTTTCAAAAACACAAAAAGCATTTTTACTAGATGTAAGGAATAAATGTTCAAATTTTCAGACCTGTAGCTCCATTGGTGTGGCCTGTACGTATGATACATACATACATATCCAGCTACACTAACTTGAAAACTGAAGAAATCTATTTAAGCAGTTTTGATTGACAGTTTCAAATATTTTTGCAATGTTAAATCATGAGAAGATAGCTATCTACCAACAAATTTCACAGCAATAAAAATCTTAACAATTGAAAACACCAAGTCCTCTTAATTTGTAGATATGCCACTCGTGGGAGGTTTCTGATACAAATATCAAAACTCGGTAGCATTTAACTAACTGACAACTTTGGTTTTACAAAGACGACTGCCATTAAAATAGTATCAACATATTGAGGTTGCAGCAGAAAATAACTGAAGGCCCGGCACTAATCTAAAAGACAGGTTGAGCGAGACAAGATTCACTAACATTAAAATACAACAGTGTCACATGACCTTGATTGAAAGAAAATTAAGCGAACCAAAATACCGTTGGGGAAGGACATTTGAATATGTCACTGGGTCATCAACCGAGATACACCCACAGAGCTGTTTGCAGGATCTGACAGGAGTGAAGAATAAACCCAGCAGACAAACAGTTAACTTAGAATCCAGATTGAAAACAGAATCTTTTAAAGTGTTTAACAGTCAGACGCTATAGAACTGCAAACTTGATTTCAAAGAATTAACTCTTTCAAAACTAGCTAAATTTTCCATATTTTAAAAAACCAAAAGCATGATGGGATACATTTGTGCATTAGACATTTATCCAGGGACATATTTGTACTAGTAGACTTTTGTTGGTCAGATTTTACCATCAGTCTGAATAGAAATGAACATAATATCCATACCCCGCATAAGTGAAACACAGTAGCCTGCGTGTATACAAGAACCAATTATCTGGAAATAATATCTAAAATTATCGGGAAAAAAAAAGAATATTTTATCTAAAGTTATCTTTTCAGCACAAGATGTGGCCATAGTTGGTCCAAAATGACCATAAAGACCCCCAAAAAACACTTTAAAAAAACAAAAAAAAACAAATTTTAGATGGTACCAAATGATGTACACATGCAAATTTACAAGGTTGTAGCCACCAAAATGTGACCTGGAGCACCTGAAGATACATACATATAGACACAGACACTTAGAGAGGGGAGAATCTATAGCCCACTTGGTTGGAAGGTCAGTCATTAGAGGGTCTATGTTCATTTGGTATATATTCTGTCTAAATTTGGCTTATAGGATTCTAGACTATAATGAAAAAAGGCTATTCAGACATTATGATCCCCATTCAAAATATCTCCAGAGACAAACTCTCGAGTAGATACCTAGGTAAAGAGATTTCAATAGAATAGAGTAGGTAGCTTGGGAGAGAAATTTCACTTGACTAGGTAGATAAAGAGATCTCAACAGAAAAAGGTAGGTAGACAGGTAAATGGATGAACACATGCGAGCAGATAGATGTGGATAGGTGGACAAATTCTAATCTCTTTCAGACATCCACTCAACCATATTTTGCACCTTGTACTTTTATCCTAAGATTCTAAAACAGACATTTGCATGTTACTTGCTATTGATAGTAATAGGTCTAAATATAGACAGATTTTATCACATCCAACAATCTATTTCTCCCTCCATACATCCATTCATTTAAATATATATATGTATATATATATGTTTGTGTGTGTGTGAGTGTGTGTGGGTGTATGTGTTATTAAGAAATGCAGCAGCACTGTTTTCTGTGATTATTTGTAATATTTATGTTGTCTACGCCAAATGATAAATTCACTGCGTAATAACAGGAGATCATTTCAAATAAATGTTTCAATATAATCTAATGCAATTTATTATCATATATATATATATATATATATATATATATATATATATATATATATATATATATATATATACATACATACACACATTCTAACTCAATTTAATGTTTAATGTTTAATGTATTGAGCACTTTATAAAATAAACCCATCAACATCAGATATTGTATTTTATTATTTTATATTGTATTCCTGATTTGTATTGGATATATATATATATATATATATATATATATATATATATATATATATATATATATATATATATATATATATATATATACATTTATACTGGTCTGATTAATCACCCAATAGAAATTGTCATGCAACCAACATAATAAGGAGTTATTGTTTAAATTTTCAGCCCTCCAGCTCCATTGGTGTGTCCTGTACACATTATATAAAATACACATAAATATACAGCCTACCAGACCAATTTGAAAACTGAAAGACACCTATATGAACAATTTTGGTGACAGATTTGGTAGACAGCTTCTAATTATATATAAATAAAGTGATGGCTTGGCTTTGCAAGCGAAGATTGTTAAGAGAGATTGCAGCAGCAATAGAACCATACATGGCAAGGCCTACATGCATTTTTTTCTCTTCAGCCTGAGCAGTTGAATTTTAAGGTGATGCCAGCTTGATTATTAATACATATGGATATGATTATAAATTGCATTATATCTTAATGGAACTCATACTTGTAATGATCTCCCGATATTACACAGTAAATGTATTGTTTGGCCTAGAAAACATAAGTAGAATAAACAATCTAAGAAAATGGGGCTACTGCAGGAATCAAACCTGTTGGATCATATAATCATCTCTCAACATTTATATATATATATATATATATATATATATATATTATTGTGTCATCCACAGACAGCTGTTTCGATGTATTACATCTCTTCAATGTGGCTATAGACTTTCCATTAACCCATCCAGTACCGCGAGGGAGGATTGAAACCTTCGCTTCAGATCCAGAGACCAATATCCTACCTCTGAGGTATGGAACTAGACAGTCAGCACGGCTGAATTTAAGCGATATATTTATTTACACATAAATCCCCCATCCACCACTATGCTCTATTCCCATGGAAGTGCATCATATACATATACACAAACAGAAATAAAATGGTACTAGTATTCTACAGGAAGGGTCCAATAAATGTTAGAGATAAGGAAAAGCAACACTGGTCAGAGATTCTATAGTATTTCATAACTTGAATATTTTGCAAAAAGGTTGTATTTCTAAGCTCACAAAAAAAAATTTTCCACTGACTGGTTTCAATGAGATTATCAAGAGAGAAAAAAAAACTGATAATTCCCTTGAAACGTATAAAAAAATAGAACGAAAATGTTGTCAAAAATGCAATACTTATAATGGAATGTATAGAAACATTCTATAGTCTGCTTCTTTCTCTCACTTTCACATATTTCTTTCTTTCTTTCTTGTACTTTTTTTAATCTCAAGAAAAGAATGGATCTAAAAAATAGGAAAAATATCACGTCATATGATGTGGAAAAAAAATCCCCCTTTCTTCTTCTACTCTCTATATATTTTCATATCTTTCCCAGCACTATGGTCCGATTAAAAGAAATCTCGCTTTAACCACTTTCTCTTAATTTCTTACAAACGCTGTTAACCAATTTGAAATTTGGTATTGACACTAAACTTTTCCCCTGATCTTAGAACTGCTGACTTTCATTGCATTTAAAAGGAAGAAAAAGAGGAGATGTATGAGAAACAAATCACAGAATATTTGGCTCAATTTCAAACCAAATTTCCCCTTAATCATGAAAGAAAGATGACTTGATTGGGTGAATTAATTCAGAGAGACATTAATCTAGTTAAGCCCAATGACACAATCAGAAATCATGATCTATTAGCAAAGATAATGAACTAGCCACAGAAAGAAATTTCAATCTTCCAATCTCACTGAACAGACCAGGAATGGCTAAGTGGTAGAATGCCAATCTTGGGGACTTGAAATTTGTATAAGAAGCCATCAACCAAAACTGTCGGCTTAGGTTTCTTTCAGTTTTTAAGGTGGTCAGGCTGTGTATCACATCCATGATGCTCAAGGGATAGAAATTTAAACATTTACACTTTATTATGTTTAGAAAGAAACATTCTTTTTCGTTTTTTTTCCCTAAATACCTTTTTAGAGTGCGGTTTAGTTAGCAATATAAGTTTATGCTAAATTAATCCCTCAGTTTGTGTCACACTCATTTTTTCAAAAATTCAGGCTTTTTTGTGATCACTGCCTCACAAAATGCAAAATAAGTAACTTATTCATCGATCATCCCTTTTTCCATTTTTTTAATTGATCGCTCCCAACACAACATACTGCCAAAAGCTGATGGTCATGTGAGAGTTTCAATTGAGTGATTGACCAGACCTATATTAATATCATTTATTTTCAATTTCTATTAGATGAAACATTGTCAACCATTAATAATTTTTGACTAATAATTTTTTCATCTGAATTTTAGCTACTTTTTGTTTCCGACCGTCAGTCTACAGCTGTTTGTTAGTAAACAGCATTGATTGGAAATGAAGGATAATTAAAAGGGAAGTGAATTTGAGTCTCACTGAGAGCCTATCCTTTCTTTCCGATCTGCTTCGTTTACTTATGACAGACAAGTTCCAATGAAAAGCAACTAAAATTGAAGAAATACTACTTAAAATTTGATAATGCTTAAAATTCGCGTCCACAAAAGAAGAGAAACCAAGTGTGTCTAAGTTAATTCCGAATGGAGAACTGCCTACCCCTCATGCCCTCCCCTTGCAAAAGAAGGGTGGGTAATCTGACATTTATTTCAAAGGTTAAAAACGAAGCTACCAAAACATCCAAATGGTATGCCACAAATCATGAAAAGAACGCAGAATAAAAAAAAAAAAAATGATGAGAATTATACACTGATTTATTCAAACTAGGAATTTCAGCTGTTGTACCCTTCGGCCTTCCAAAGGTACCTGCTGTACTTGATATTTTTTCATATATCAAGACAACAGTCCGAAATATGGAGAATTGAAACTTATACAGTTATATCCCTAGCATCAGAGATGTATACAAACTGATTTTCATTCAATCTCTAATAAGTGTACAGCATTGGCAGAGGTATGCAATTTGAGTGCTTTCTACTTCCTCTTAGAGGAAACCGTGGAATAAATAAACACGATAGTTCTCACTGCATTTCAATGATATTTCGTGGAAGGGTGGGCAGTGGGCTAAGGAAGAATTCATGGTTTCGGCAGAGGTATGCGCTATCTGAGTGTTTCGTAGCTATGCTTGCTTTCTTCAAGAAAATCTCCTTTCAAACAATTCCATTAGGGTTTTTGCTATTTCTCTGATCAAGAGGAAGTGAAGCGATTTTAGTGGTTTGGGAAGAGGGTGACATTTCCACAACAAAAAACTCTCACCAACTGAGAGAGAGAGAGAGAGAGGGAGAGAGAGAGAGTGTGTGTGTGTGTGTGTAATTGCAGAGCCAAAGAAAAATAGTTCATTAAGTCAGTTTTCAGAGAAGGGAGGGTAGGGAGGGACTAATTCAATCTAATTAAAGTAATTAAGGAATTACCTATTCTATGCCTTTTACGACTTATCAAAGCAGGTCAGTCTTGTTTGGTTTCAATAACAGATTTCTTTTGTTCTCAGAATAATGTTACAACTCTTAATAGATTCTGATTCAATCCAGCCATGCATGTTTAATTCGGTAGCAAGAAGCAACTGGAAAAAGCTAAGATAAATTCAGATGGCGTAAAGCACCAAGACACGACAGCATAAACACTATGAAGATACTCACTTCAACAATTATATAACGACTTACTCTGCTTGGATAGTGTAAGGGTTAGCATATCTGGCTCACATTCAGAAGGTCCCGAATTCAATTCCCTGTGTGAGTGAAGAGAGTGAAATCTCTTTGTGGGACAAAATTGAGTATGCTCTAAGCTGCATGTTTAGGTTGGAGGTATCCCTTCAGTGGACTTGCATCCTGTGAAGGGATAGGTCATAAAATCTTGTAAGAAAAAAAGACCTGGTCTCAACCAGAGTTGAAACTTGCAAAGATCACCAAGCAAAGGCATGCAATGAAAACCAGGAATTTGTAAATTGCTATTTATACTCCAATAAGAATTGTCTCTTGAGAAATGGATGCCTCACCTTCTACTCCGACTAATGTCCTAGTCTCGGTTGATATAATCACAACATATCAGCCTTTGCACCCTGTAGCCTTCCAGGTGTCAGTCATACTCGGTAACTTTTGGGGAATTTCAAACTGGACCCTTTATTCCATCCATGAGAGTAGACATCTCATTCTGAGGTCCATACTAAGAGATATCTATTTCTTCATTCATGTCGTTTTGTCCTTTTTATTCATTCATCCTTGTGATGCCGAAATAACAGGAGAATCAATATGGCATGCACAGAAGAGGGTACAACAGCTGAAACGTTAGGACTATGATAACCACTAATCAAAGTAAATCAGTGTATAATAATGATGCTTCTCCATCTCAGTAAATCACTTCAACATGACATCATTGTTTCCTAACTTTGTTTCATCATTGCTCAGAAGTACCAAATTATTTCTTGTGGTTCTCACTCCAAGGAACCTTTTCCATATTTAACCTTCATTATAGCTAAGGTCTTCTAGCTTTTATCAGAAAATTACAAATAATTACAGGCAAAGGTTAAAATTACATTGTTTCCTACAAGCACTTCACCTTAGGCGGGGGTCCAAGAAAGCCAACCATATTATAAAGAAACCATGATTAATTGGGCTATTTTGAAGTTAAATCTAGCTATTTTGGAGCTAGATTGATATTTTGTGGTCTACCTTCCACCCATATTATAATGTGAAGTGCGCTATAATGAATTGTGTTATAACAGGGGAGGCCTGTATTAATCAATATTGGAAATTTTAAAATCTGCTTCAAACCAATTTCATCCTGCCTTCTCTCACCCAGCAGATTCAAAAGTACAGGCACAGGCATTCCCCAGGTAATAAACGACTAGTATTTCTAAGGTAAAATTTACACCATTGGGGCCCAATGATTTTCTAAACGTAGTCAGAAAGCAGAAGCTTAAGTTATATATACGGGTCACCGTCCTGCAGGGCACTGTAACAGGGGGTAGGAAAAGAGATATGAAGAGATCCCAATGACCTTGTACTAGATAAAAGGATAGCATAGAACAAAATTTTACAAAAATATCCACATTGCTTTGGGTTCCCAAAATTGGAAGAGATCTATGAGATTCTTTTCCTGATTGGTTTAATGCATAACCAATGGCAGAAATAGAGGGTATGCAGGGTACAACCTACACCTATCTTCCAAGGTTTTTGTATGTTTAATCTCTACTAATGGAGACACTACCCTATACCTAGTTCTCAAAACCTAACCTTACCATATACCTACTTTCCAGGATCCATTTTTATTACTTTGCACAACTGATGTATGTGGTAAGGGCTGGTACTGGTATTAAACACAAGCAGAAATATTCTAAGTCCAAATTCTTGGGTTTTCTATCCAATTTTCTATTAAAAAGATCCTCCTGGTCTTCTGCAAGGCTAGATAAAGTGAATGCCAATAATCCATTCACCATCACCATTAGTATTATCTTCTTCATCAAAAATTTACAGTCAAGACAAACTCACATCTGACCAGTACATATCATACAATATCATTCTGAAACATTCAGTTTTCCACTATGTAGCAAACAGGACAGTTTCTTGATTATTCTCATAGTGTGTATCCAACATCCAGCTGTGTTATATTCTTGGCCACAAACACCCAGAGCAAACCAGTGATCCTCTCATAAACTATTCAACCCTTCTTCACAACCAAATACAAAGATGTTCTGAGTTAACGTTCTTTGTGTTTACAGACAGGCACCCTCTAGAATAGCTGGGCATTCTGTGTTTATAATAATAAGTTGAGCAGCGTGTCGACAGAAAAAGGAGAAAAAAAAAACATGGCTACCACTTTGAATCTCCCTTTCTTTTGATTCTATGGGGAAGAGAGGAAGAAAAACATGGCTACAGCTATGAATCTCTTTTCCTTTTGCCGCTATGGTGAATATCTAGGAAGGAAGGGATTCTGGGTAATTCATGTCAGCCAAGAAAGAGGGACTTTAGTGCTGAAGAGTTATTTTTAGCAAGGGGTCTCTACAACGGCTGACTGAAAACCCGGCTGTGGTATAAGTGAAGAAAGAAAGAAAAGGTGCTAACAGGATCACTTTATAAGGAAGGTTTCTTTGGGGAGACTCTGAGCTTTCTAATAATAAGTTCCCCTGAAAAAGGAACCAACCAACTACCTCTGACTCTCATACACACACACATATATATATATATATATATATATATATATATATTCCACTCACTGAAAGAATAAAGGCCTCTTGCGAGCTAAAATGGCACAAAGCCAAGAAGCAATTATCAGTTATATATATAAGAAAAACTTATGAGCTTTCCCAGACCAAAAAAATGGAGTTAGTGGTATGTTACATTGAGTCGTTGGAAGTTGGAATGTTTGGATGTATATGAGGTTGGGGTGTAAAAGAGAGAGGAAGAGCTTGCTGCAAAACTAATGCTGAAAAATAGAGGTGCAGAGTGGTATAACAGTTAGTAATAAGGCAAATAAAATCTGCCAACTGAAGTCAACTTACAACTGAGACTGCTAATGTTCACTTTGCACCATTATCTTTATGGAAAGGCATGAATGCACTCATCCTTGAGCTCTATCACATCACCATATATCTTGACAAAATGTTTTGTCACAGGCATACCACAATACTTGATTGAGAGGAGAATAGGTGGTTGAGCTCTTGAATAAACCACTCTCCAATAACTACCTGTTCAAATAGCAGCAGCAAAAACTGTCTCTTATATAGCAAGCCTCTGCAAAGGCTAAGAGAAAACTCATGGAAATGACTGTCATTTGCAGTTGATATCCTCGGAGTTATCTTCCTTGGACAGACCTTTTTTTTTGACAATTCACACTCAATTGAAAGTTAATCAGAAACCGGTAGCCAGATTGGACTGAAAATTGCTTCATTTTACAAGTTAGAGCATTTTAATGGTATTTGACTAACAGAAATTAAATAAATCCTTCATCCTTCCTGCTTGGGTCCAAAAGTATTAAAACTAGTTTATGGCATAGTCAAGTAGACAGATCATGATTGATTTCTTATCAGAAGTTCTTATTTGTAAAGTGGTTCTTTGAAGGTGAAGTGTCTGTCTGTTAAGAGACACTCCCAAATGAAGGATAAACAGTTGGTGATGAAATTCCGGTTTCTTTTGCATGCATCAACTTAGCGATCATTGCAGGTCTAAAGACTGGTCAAGACCAGGACTTTATACCTACAAGTTTTTATGACCAAACCTTTAATAGGATGCAAGTCCACCGAAAGGTTATCCCAAACCTAATACAGCTTAGATTGTACTCCATTGGTCCTCATGTCAAGTTTTCAATACTCTTCACTCATGTCTGGGAGTGAACCAATGAACTCCTGCTTATGAGGTAGACCATTACACTGCTCGAGTGGACAAAATGGTTCTCAACCAGACAACTTTTACCAGGTTTGGTCTCAAAATTGGTTAAATCAAGAACTGGATTTTTATGAGTCATCAGACTGTAAGAAGTGCTTGAAAGATGAAGATAAAGAGAAGACAATAAACTAATTTTTTCCTCTTCATAATCAGCTGTAGATCAACTAAATATAGATATGCGATGTGAATACCTTCAAGTCCATGCTATCTTTTCAAACCGTCCTACGTCATATTTCAGTCAGTGGAACCAGTGTTCAACAAGGCCTCTAATAGAATTTCAAAGATACTTTTTGTTCACAAAGAAATTCGGAGAATTATGCCATCAGCTTCAACCTAACATTTATATATTTTTTTTATCAGTACACAGATTTTTTTGTGGAAAAATACTCACTCTCCGTCTCAGTCTCTGTCTCTCTCTACGCCATATCCCCATCAGGACGTGGGCGATCATGGCTCTCTCTAGATCTGTAAACTGTGCATTGCTATGATTGTTCTTGGTTAGGATAGTGGGGGGGGGGTTCCTCTTGCTTTCTCCACGGTTTTGAATTCTGCATTGTTGAGATATATGCAAATTTACTTGCACCTGTAACTAAGGTTATTCAAGAAGAAGTTAGTTGAAGAGGGTCAGGCTCTAGAAGGTTGAAGCCAGAATATTCCTTCTCAGAGAGACATAAAAATCATCGAGACCTGTGGAAACACCATGATGGAACTTTTTTTTTCAGAATAGAATATCAATTCATACATTTTAATGATACAGAAATAAGGAATAATGTTATTCAGTATTTAATTTCCAAATTCATTCGTGTCTGAAGAGAAAATTCTTTTCTTGAAACAATATTACACTTATTGTATAACTACAGGATTGCAGAATACAAATTTGGAACATCGAAGCAGGAAAACACATGAGATTGCCAAACTGTAGAGCCAAATCGCATACCTGGGTCATACGAGAGGTAATAATTTTATACCTATTTTTCACCTCAAAATCTATACGAGAATCAAAGAAATATGGTAACAAAATTAACCGTTTAAAATAGATTTATAAGACGTATATCCCAGGAGTCATAGAAACCTCTTTCAAGATCAACCTTTTAAAATAGATCTACAGGACATATATATATATATATATATATATATATATATATATATACACTGGCACTCAGTCATAGGAACCTCATGATATATATATATGTCCAAGGAGTCCCAAAAGGGTTAAACTATTATCCTCAGTTTGAAAACATAGCATAGTAATTATTTCCACTTGATATGAAATCAATTTTTATTTTATTCTTTCTAATCAGTTTTAGTAGCAAGTATCAAATTTTTTTTTCTTTTAAATACACGAGTCTCACACTCTAACCACTGAGCTATCATCTCTAAGTTCATTGGTATGTGAGTGGTTAAAAAGCAAGTCAAGCAGAGGCAGTTGGGGATTAAAGATAAGGATTAGCATTAGCCAATCAAGAGTTAAGATGCTGACGGGAAAGGAAAATGGCAGGGAGGGGAATTAATTCCTCACACTCATCGGATTATTCTGCCTACCAATCAAGTTGAACAACTCTTTAGCCTCAAGCAATTAAGTTTAACATTGAATAACGAGCCAAACGAGTTGATTATTGAGTAGATTAACCCACTGCAATTACCAACATCAAACAAATATCAAGCTGGTAACTGTCCGACTCTGCAGGTGTGTATCTAAAAATAAAACTCAAAACATGTCTGAAGGTGTGTTGTTTTTTTTCCAATTTTTTCCCTGACCTCGTATTCTGGATGCACATATTCCTATACTTATACAGATCTCCCCACTCCAGGAAAAACTTAGAATCAAATATCATTTGTCCGTAAATTTAAAAAAAACTTGAAAGCAGTCAGAGAATGCATATCTCTGCCAAAAAAATCAGTTCATATATAGCTTTAATGCAGGGGAGATACCTTTGTAAGAGTTGATTTCCTATATTTTGGACTATCATATTATTGTATGAAAAAAAATATCTCTCAAAAGAAAATATCTCTGAGAAAAAAAATTCTTGGATTCACTCCTAAATTGAATCAATTTTTACTTAGTCAATGGCCCGCTCTTTGAAAAAAATGTCATAGAAATTCATTGAGAACTTTTTGAGATATTGAGTGTGCAGACCTTGAGTGAATGCATATATTTCTTTCAACCTCGTAAAGAGAAAAAAACAAATATAATATCAATAATTTGAGTTAAACTGTATCTTTGTTTAATAAAAACAGGAGGAAATCTAATCATCATCATCATCATCAGCCTATTAGTGTCCGTTGACCATCTCCAAGATTTGTCAGACCACTCTATCATGGGCATTATGGAGCCAGTACTTTCTGAATTTATCTAGCTCGTCACGCCATCTTACTTTCTGTCGGCCACAGTTTTGCATATGATCTCTGAGGATCCACATAGTGATTCATGATGTCCACCAGTTGTCTGTCATTCTTGCAACACATCCAGCCCATTGCCATTTGAGTTTTCTAATAGTTCCTATGATGTATCGGACTCTCGTCTAATCTCTGATATACTGTGCTATCTTACGATCTCTCCATGTAAGGTTGAGCATGATTCTGTCATGTGCATGTTTCATGGTTCTCAGCTTGAAGTTCAATCTTTTGATTAGGTTCCATGTTTCAGTTCCGTATGTGACTATCTGTAGGATACATAGGTTTATACCCTTCTTTTGAGGACCAGTGGGATTTTCTTGCTCTTGAAAGTTGAGCTAACTCTACTGAAAGCTTGCCAACCAAGTGTGGTCCTTTTTTTGATAACTTCACAGAGATTTGCTTTCGTAGGTTGATGTAGTGGTCTACTTTCTCCAGCGCTACATTTTCAATTTCGATTGTTGTGTCTTTATTCTCAACATGTTTGTTGTACTTGATTATAAATTTGATTCTTTCCTACTTGTTCTTTTATAGCCTTTTCAGCTCCTTCTGTTTTTCCCTGTTGGTCCTTCAACCAAATGCTCAACCTCACATTTTTCTGGTCTTGTCTTTGGGATCAAAGTGTAGTATCTGTTCCACGGCAGAGCCCGAGGAGTCGGTACTGACACTTGCCTGTCGAGTGGGCCGGAAATCGTGTGTGGGTTGGCATCAAAGACCGAGTGCGCCGGTGCAAGCGTTAGCCAATGAGGTTTCACTGAGGCTGCGTTTGCTAAGCGCAATGGGAGGCCTTTGGACTTGTCCTTAGGCTCTCCCATTATTACTCGGCCGAGCTGCGGGGTCTCAGTTTCCCCGGGGCTGCACTGCTCCATTGCACTTAAAGGAGCAGGTCCCCTGGCGGATGCTTTCGCGGGTGACGTTGTCTAGCCATTACGATGAGCTTTTCAACGGTAACTGCGTCGGCTGGAGCCATTTTTGGAAGGTTTGCTCCTATTTCTTCCCACGTTAAGCCCGACCTTATGTCACATATTGCTGCGGTGGGACAGTGATTAAATAGATACTCTAATTGCAAAAGTATTTTGAAGGGATAAATATTTCCAAAATACTAACAATATTGCTTTTTTTTTTAAAGAATTGAATAAAAATGAAAAAGATTGAAACAACACCATCTTCTCTTCCTAAATGGCCTTGTACCAAACTAATCTTATCTATATGATACCAAAACATACTGCCTTTACAAAAAAAACAAAAAGAAAGTCTAAAACCACACTGTGCTAGCAGTTGGAGATGACCCGAAGGCTTCTCTTTCACTTCACTATCCTTCCAAATAGGGGAGGGTACAAGTCATTGCCCAATTTTTTTCTATCTTAATCACACAGCTTAGGACGTACTCAGTTAGCTGATGAATGCACAGGGAATATGTCCTCATGAAGATCAAACCTACCATGATCCCCTACCATGTGATGCAGACATGCAAACCATTGCCATACCTGAGCAGGCTTAGGTAATTAACCAAGAATTCATTAATATTTCTCATGGCAGAAAAAAAAAATTTAAATCAGGTTCTCAAACTTTTTCTTCTAACGTACCGATTCTTCCTGTCCAGTGGTGTTGGTATACACCTTGCAAAGAATATTGAGTTAAATGTATGGATACCACAGAACAGACAATAGACACATGGTGTCTGTAAGTAATCTTATTTAATTCAATGTTACATTTCAATGAGATGAGTGAGCTTGACTATTTCCAATAGTTTCAGTTTCAAAGAGATATACCGGTGGTATCATCCTCAATAGACAGTCTTGCATAAAATTTGGTTTGTACTAAAAAGAAAAAAGCACATCAAATGTGTGCAAGGAAGTTTAGCAAGTGCATATATATATATATATATATATATATATATATATATGTATATATATATATATATATATACAAACCAGATATGTTTGATTTTACAGAACAATCCTTTATGCAGTCACCAACAGTACATCAGGTTTACAAGACACAAGATGCATTGTTGGTTGTGATTACTTCAAAATTCCAGCGTTTTTAAAAACCCCTCGTAACCTTATGGATTTTCTTGTGTACCCGCCGGTGTACACGTACCCCAGTTTGAGAATCCCCAATCTAAATCAATAAGACCCAAACCAATCTTCTGAAAATGTTCAAAGGTCTTTGTCACAAACAGTATTCAAACACAAATAACTAATTTACTTTTAATCCAGTCAGAGCATTACGAAAGTGAAACAGCAAGTCACAAGAGGGATATTTTCCACAATAATTATTGTTCTTTCTGTAATTGTTGTCTGAAGATCTGAGATAAAACACTTTCATTATGGCGCGGATTATTTGGATTAGTATCTTCACCTTTGTTGTTTTGATCACTGAGCTACTATGCTCCCCATTCTTCCACACATGTACACTGCATTTGGTAGGCCAACGGGAATCTTGCATGGGAGTTCTATAAACTTTATTATTCATCTCGGAAGTTCACTATTGTGAATCATTACTATCGACTTTTATTACTACTATTTATCTTCATCTTAAATGTGATAAAACATACTGGAAAATTGAGACAAAGGCAAACAGTAATACGAAAATGAATGATAAGAGTTCTATAAGCATTTTTTTCTAATTCTATAGGCAAGAAGTGAAACATGAATGATTAGAAGAGCTTATTCAAGAACAATCCTATCTAGAAAAGGTCTGGTTAGTCACTCCATGGAGACTGTCAAATGACCAATATCTCTTGGCAGCATGCCATGTTGGGGTCGATCAATTAGAAAAGAAAAGGCGATCAATGATTGTCACTTCTCTTGCTTTATATTGAGCTGTGATCACTAAAAAAGACTGAATCTAAAAAAAAAAACACAATAGTGAATGTTTCTAGACACAAACTAAGGAAACAATTTAGCATTAACCCACATGGTAAATTGTCCCCGCCCTTCCACTAAAAACATAAGTGGGTGGGGGATAAGAAAGCTGTTCTTTCTAGACACAATGGGGGGGGGAGTACATGTTTAAATTTTCAGCTCTCTGGCTCCATTAGTGTGGCCCGTAAGCGTGAAACAGGCATACAGAGCCAGCCAGCCTAACCAGCTCAAAAACTAGAGAAATCTATGTTGATTATTTTGATGACAGTTATGGTTTATGGTTCCTAATAATACATGATTTAAAGAGTATAACAGATTCAAACCTCTTCAGTTCACTTGCTACAAATTAGCAGATCCATATTAGGAAAAAAATATTACAGAGTAAAAATCAATGAGATCAATAAAGCCAATCATTGGCCGGATGATGCTAATCTAGAATGTATAGCTAGAACAAGAAGTGACTCTTGTATGCAGATCAGTTTTATGCAATACAATTGGCATTCATGGGAGCAAATCAGTAGGGTTCTACCTACTACAGTAGCCCCTCCTTTATCTGCACAGGATATATTCCAAGACGGTTTTTGTCTGAAATCTGATAGATGGGGTGTTTTAATCATTGTTTCTGGTATAGTCAACAATTTTCTTTGTCTACATAGTTCATTTTCTCATGTTTTGAGTGTTTTTTTTGCTGCAATGTTAAACTACTTCCTGCGAAACATGCTCTTTTTATATTCTATCCGACACTTCACATCAGTTTTTTTCAAATTTTTATTTTACATATTCCTACGTTCTGGCACCATGTTCCACTGTTGCTTCCTTCTGAATAGGTGACCTTTTCTTCACGGGGTCATACCCACAAAGAGATTTTTTGATCAAAAGTTTCCAGACGCTACTTATATTGATACTTGGTCAACTGATGGAGTCAACTGAGGATAGTATATGGGCAGCTTCCTTCAGCAGATGCCTGAAGCCGCAGATAGTAAGAAAAACCCTATACATACTATGTCTTTTCCTATACATACATACCCATGATAGTGTTTAAGAGATCACTAACCGATAAAAAAAAACAAAACAATTATAACAATATACTGTAATAAAAGTTACGTGAGAGAAGATTTATTCTTACCATGGATTTTAGCAACCTCAGCATTATGGTTATTTTCTTTCCTTTACCAAGTTGAAAACTTCAATTTTTTTCACTTAAAGAAGGCCCTTTACAGCTTCTCATCTGTCATATTCCAAACTGGCACTACTCTCCCACTCCAGGACCATTGTCAGGTAAGAACTTTAAAATTTCTTGAATTGACTATGATTAAGTCAAACCACGGAAAGCAAAACAATGAATAAGAGAGACAACTGTATAATGAGGACGTAGAAAATTTCAGCAAATAATTAACTCTTAAATTTATGCCTAACCAAGAGACTGACCCTCAAACTGAGAATCATGCATCGTACACATGAAAGAATCATGGTCAACCTCACATGGAGAGATCACAAGACAGCACAATATATTAGCGAAAAAACAGGCGTCCGAGACAGACAGAATCTATGAGAAAACTGAAATGGCAATGGGCTGGACATGTTGCAAGAATGGCAAATGACCGATTGACATTATGACTCACAAGGATCCCTAGAGATCACATTCATAACTGAAGCTTGCAGAATACAAGATGGAGAGATGAACAAGACAAGTTCGAGAAGTATTGGCCCTGTTATGCCCATGATAGCAAGTTCTGGCAAATCTTGGGGAAGGTCTATATCCAACAACAGACGATAAAAGAATGATGATGATGTAACCACTTGTATTGACTGTGGAACTCTTCAATGAATAGAATTAAAAATAATGGAGCTTTTCTGCGAATTGAATACGAAAAAGTCAAGAAATTCAGCAAATTGTCAAAGAGAGATAATCCCAATCAGGAGTTATTTCCCTTCATAAATTTCGTTTCATTGATTTTATGAATCTAAGAGTTAAAATTCATCTTCAACATAAACAAGATAGAAGTAAATCTGAGCAAAATGCTTTCAGGTAGATATTCAAGTGGAATACCAAAAAACAATGCAAAACTGATCCCCTTCTTTATGTCTACACAATAATTGCTTAATCATTCATCAAATATTGATTACTTCTATGCATATATAATCTTATTCACAAAAAAATCAAAATTTCCAAACACACAAAAATAACACACACAAAACAGTGAGTACCCATGTGGAACATCGAAAAATGCCAATTCCTGGAAAGGAAAGTTTTCATGGCAAAGGAACAAATTTGAGCCGGCCAAGACCACCAAGACTGAATGGAACATGCTGGGCATTGTGTTATTTTCTGATTAGAAGATTTGTCAACGGCCAGTTTCCCAAAATTGGCCAATATAAGTAGCCAATACTAGACAAAAAAACAATAGAAGATCAGCAGAAGTTCCTCCTTTTAGCTCTTTGTTGGATAGCTCTCTGAAAAGTCGGTAAGCGCATTCCTACAAGATATCATAATACTATGCATAATATTTGTTAGGATATAAAATGTTATTTTATAGCTGCAATCGTTGTCAGTGACAGTTTGACAGACATCTCTGCCAAGTATCCTGACTCCTTCTATGAATCTAATGTTCCTTAAGAAACAATCTATCATAGCGTAATCAGAACATTAAATTCTATTCTACTTCGTCAGAATTCAAATGAAATTTATACAATCAAGATTATGATGTAATACTTACTAACAGCTTATATACATGCAGTGTTGATATCATCACTTTATAGATGAATCTATAAGACATCAGTCTGTTTGTTCATCTCGGTTAGGTCAAACAATAGAAATAAGTCATTAAGAGGAGTGACATCATTAAAATAACATCTATTCCAATAATTCTTTTTTTACCGACTGCTAATGAGGTTATCATAGAATGTTCAAAGTCCGCATTTTTGCATTTAAAAAAGCCCAAAATAACCCCAATACACCAAAAATGTCCTTTTACGATTTTTATTGAAAATGATATTTGTAGAATATGTAGAATTAACTGACTACATTCCTACTTCTGCTACTACTACCACAGATAGAGGGCACATTGTTGAACTTGTGGTTCTTGTTTTAATATGCATTCGGACACGTTTCAAAACTAATCAAATTTTCCTTGATTATGAAGTTCAGAATAACTATGGAACTTGTGGTGATCAAATCAAATTGCAGTAACTATTATTTCTTAGTCAAGGTCAGTACTGATGTATTACAAGCTGAAAGTAAGTAAGTAGAAAAGCTTTTCAAAAGAATAAGAAAACTGTGGAATCAATTTAAAGAAAGTAGCAAAAAATTACCTTCATTGTTAAGAAATGACAATCTGAAACTTTCCATTGCCATTTTTGGGGTCACCACTGTTTTATTTCTGCGTCGTACAGTCCCTGTGTCGGTTCCATCAGAATTCAGAGCCTGAAAGAGGAACGGTAACAAGAATTAATACAAAATGTTTTTCTTAAAAAACAAAAACAACAAAAAAAAAATTTGAATTTATCAATTTTTTTTTTAAGGCTTGAATTTCAAGTTTTACAGTCAAATACAAAATGGTTGTTAAATAACGACAAAAAATAATCGCTACCACCCCCAACAATTTTTTTAAAAAACTTTTTAAATTTCATTCTATCTACACCCAAACGGACAATAGTACAAGAGTTATTAGTCATCTTGTACCGAAACAGTATTTACAAAAAGGAAGGAGGGAGGAAGATAGCTCAATGAAATGTGACACAATTCTAAAAATATAAAAGGCAGTCGAGAAAGCAAAAAATAAAGAATTTATTGGTAATATTTGGAACAGATGTTGAGCCATGTCAAGAAGCCATTCTCTTACTGACTTTCTCTGGAAGTAAGTGCCAGTGCTAATGGTGCCATTGTGCTGAACAGACAATTCTAGAGAAACTTGACTTGGCAAAAAAAAGTAAAAATAAAAGTTTTGTCATCCCATTCAGCAAACTGTCTAAAGACCGACTTTTTTTTTTATTCATTTGAGATTTATAAATGGAACGTTTTTTTTGAATTTACAAGACAAGCTGTTACAGTAACTCATTGTATTATATTTTGATGACTATTTACCATCATCTGAGTTTTCAGTAGTTTTTATCACAAGTCAACTCAGGCCATCACCCTGCACAGAGAGATGGCCCGAGTTGATAAAAACTACTAAAGATGAAAATGATAGATAGATAGAAGTCAAAATTAATACAATGGTAACAATTCTTTATCTAATAATAAAAATAAATAATAAAACAAGAGCCATTACTGTGATCTGACCTTTTAGATATACTAGTTCATGACCCATCGCTTTACTGACGGTTATTACAAGCATACAACAACAAGTTCAGTTGATGGCCACTACTGATACTATGTGTGACGGACATTGCAGAAAGGAAAAGGGAAGAAAAAATTAGAAAGTTTGATGAGAGAGGGGAGAAAATAAGATTAGGTAGTTTAATAAGAGGGTAGGAAGGGGAGTATAAAGTTAGGCAGTTTAACAAGAAGCAGGAAGGGAAAAAAAGAAAGTTAGGTAGTTTAATGAGATGGTAGGAAGAGAGAAAAAAAATAAGTCGCTGCATAAGAGGGTGAAAAGAAAGAAAAGGATGTTATATAATAATAAGAGGGTAGGAAGGGAGAGGGTTGATAGCTGCAACTGATATGATTTTGTCTGCTGAACAAAGAAGTATTTTTGTTTATTTTCGTCTGAAGTAATGAGCAAAGGTACATTTTAATAGTTTTACTCTGATGACAAGTAACAAAATACATTTGGTTAGACCTAAGAACTTCTAGTTAAGCAGAATGGGTCATTAAAGTGGGCTGTACTCCGCCCCTCCCTAGCTAGGATGATGAAATTCAAGTATAGAAGCCTTGTTTAAAAGAGAGGGGCTTCCAAATAATGTACGCACACTACATGAGTAAAGCAGTGAGAGAGTGTGAATGAAAGTGAGAGTGATACAGAGAGAGTGAATGTAACGAAACCCATGACATAGAGTGACAGTGAGAGAATGAGAATATGAAAATGTAAGTGAGAGAGAGACAGAATAATGGGAGTGGGAGAATATTGGTGAGAGAGCAAGAGTGAGAAGATTAGAGAGCAATAGAGAAGGTTAGAGGGACAGAGTGAGGAGGTAAGATTGACAGATTGAGAAGATTTGAATGACAGAGTGAGAAGTTGAGAGTGACAGAGAGAGAAGTTGAGAGTGACAGAGAGAGAGGTTGAGAGTGACAGAGAGAGAGGTTGAGAGTGACAGAGAGAGAGGTTGAGAGTGACAGAGAGAGAGGTTGAGAGTGACAGAGAGAGAGGTTGAGAGTGACAGAGAGAGAGGTTGAGAGTGACAGAGTGAGAAGTTGAGAGTGACAGAGAGAGAAGTTCAGAGTGACAGAGAGAGAAGTTCAGAGTGACAGAGAGAGAGGTTGAGAGTGACAGAGAGAGAAGTTCAGAGTGACAGAGTGAGAGGTTGAGAGTGACAGAGTGAGAAGTTGAGAGTGACAGAGTGAGAAGTTGAGAGTGACAGAGTAAGGAGGTGGGACGAATAAAGTGAGAAAGTTAGGGTGAGGATGTGTGGGGGATCGAGGGAAAGGGAGGGGTACAGATTGAGAAAGTGAGGGGCACAGAGTGAGAGTGACGGAGCAAGAGTAAGTAAATTACGGAAAAAAAATAAAAAAACAATCTTCATAAGATAGCTGTCTTGAATTATGTTTTGAGTTCATTTTTAATCCATTTGAATTGATTTGAATTTATACAATACAATTTTCAGCCTTGTTCTTCACACTTATTCTCTCACTCCTGCTCTGTTAGTTCACTTTGCCACCAACACAAACACCACTGCTGCCGATTTATCCAAAGAAAAATATAACCCATATGCATATTAGACTGTTTTTTTTATTATTGCAATTGACCTGAAACTAGATCTGAAAATACAATGATTGCCTTTTATGTGTCATAAATCCACGCATATAGTAATTAGCAATGTGCATTTGTCGTCAGTCACACATACGTCATCAGTGACGAAATAGACTTTCATATTACAATAAACTTGCTAAATAGTAAGTTGACTCAATTTTACAATTAGATTAGTTTAATAGTCAGGAAATATTTGTGGTGATCCCAACATAATGGGAAATATATGTATATATATATATATATTCATACATGGGAGGTGAAGAGAAAATTTAGAGTTAGGTGTTACATCACAAATTTTTTTTTTATTATTACGTAGGCATATTTCGATGGGGGCCAGCCAGTTTTCTCTTCACCTCTCAATTGTGATTTTCATCAACATATATATATATATATATATATATATATATACACACACACACACACGTTGTACCATAATAACAAAGTATGTGTGAAATAAGAGGAAATCACATAGATTGCATTGACAGATATTGGGAAATAGGTGACCGAAGTGATACAGAAAAAATTTTTAAAAACTTTTCTTAATGTTCAGTGTTCAAAGCTGATGAGCTTTCTAGATTATATATATATATATATATATATATATATATATATATATATATATATACATACATATATACATACATATATATATATACACCAAAAAATCTAACTCCGCATCACTCCCCAAGACCAACTGCTACTACTTAACCAAAGACCTGATACCTTACTGGACATTCTCCCACTCAGCAGGAGGCCCCCAGCAGCCCTGACAACACAATTTACCCACAATGTATAGCTCCTGATAGTGGACTCTGGTTCCACATGGGAAATTTTAATACACACTCACACAGCACTGATGATGGGAAGAATCCCGAAACATGTATGGACAATTCACTTATAAGGATTAATAAACCTTACCTCCAAACACCTCACTCCCAAATCTGTCTCACTCTTTACAGTACACATATATATATATATATATATATATATATATATATATATATATATATATATGTATGTGTATATATATATATATATAAAGATTTTATCAAATTGGTATCACTATACTAAATTTCATTTTATTTTTTCAATATAATCTAGAAAATGAGAATGAACATAATATTTTTGATATTTTATAAATACGATGCAATTACAAGATTACTTGATGCTGCGATTTTTCAACAGTAGGGGTAAACCAGTTTTGATATAAATGATGACCACAAGCAGCAACTGTGCATCAAAGTGATAGAATGAGTGAAAGATAATGTTTAGTATCTTATATGACTTGTCCGTACTATGTGAATGGGTCATTTAGCTGATATAATTCACCTATTTCACATTTCCCGCGTAAATGATAAACGAGAGTTTCAGCTCTTGGCCTATAAGAGATGCTTTATTGAATCCAACAAAAGGAAACCTATTTTCGAATAATCTCTGGAGATGGAGGACCACTTGGCGCGAGGAGAGGAATGTTTACATGTGTGGGTGTATTATGTGGGGTGTTGCTAAATAAGCAGACCATTTTGATTCACTTGAACCACTGGGTTATTTCTGTGTGAGTTTTCTTGAATCATTCTAACCAACATGCTAAGAAGTGACAAAAGTTATCGCTACATAGCTAGATTAATAATAACTCGCCTAGCAATAATATCTGGTCGAGTATGGTACGAGCAGTTACCACAGTTTTCGCTATTAAAACTTCAGACATAGGCGGGGAAAAAAACATAAATATATAGGAAAAAAAAAAAGATTGCCCCCAACCCCCCAAACTGATCCAACAGGATCAAAATGGTCAGCTTTTTTTTTGGCACCACTTAGTATATAAATATATAATTAATAATTGAGTCATCCATAGACAGCTGTTTCATTGTATTACAACTCTTCAATGTGGCTATAGACTATCCAATATCCCATCCAGTACCACGAGATAGGATCGAAACCTTCGTTTCAGACCCAGAGGCTGGCAGTTTACCCCTGCCCTATGCAGAACTGGACGGTCAGTAGGACTGAATTTAAGCAGTATATTTACTTACGCACTATTTCCCATCCACCAGAGTGCTCTATTCCAGAGTAGGAAGAGCATTGCTTTCGTAGCTTATAATGAACGAGTTGCCTTACTTGAAGAGTGCTCAACACTGAAAAAGGGAGAGTTAATTATGATAATAATTAATGTGTGTTCCCAGAAAGTTTTGCCTTGCTTTTATAAAATTTAGCTACCACTCAATTGATATATGCAAAATAAGGAGGAATGATAGTGTTCTATTTACACTGAACCAATGAAAATACCTCAATGATGAAAATCTATTATAAAAATTAGAGGCTATTTTTTTAATCAAAACTATGCAAAAATTTTCGGAACACTGTATTACCAAAAATCTATCATGCAGGCCTGAGGGCTATTCTACATACAGGCTTCAGCAGGGTCAGCAGAACGGAAAATCCCAAATATCCCTTTGCAAAGCCAAACCATGATTTCACGCACACGCACAAGGTTTGATCAATCGATCCCAAACCTGATATTAACTAAATTTTGATTCAAATTTTTCACAGTATTTTGTTCCATCTATGCTATTAATAAAGAGAGAAGATTCGGGTTAAGTGCATTAACAAGGAAGAAGATTATAACAAAAAATATACATTGAATGAAATAAATGCTTTTTTTCATCATTAGGCAACAAACTAATTATTGTCCTTACATGCATGTAAGCACGCTTATATATATATATATATATATATATATATATAGGAAAGGCAATGTTATCAATACTCACATTTACTGAGTTTTTTTTAACAAATTAAGCACTATAAAAACACAATTCAGCATATAAACACTGGTTGGTTTTATATTTCTGGAATTTTGCCAATGGCCATTTCCCAGCTGATGTAAAATGAATGCTTTCATTAAGCAACAGATTTATTGATGTACTTATGTGTGTATATATATATATATATATATATATATATATGTGTGTGTATACATATATACACATATATATAAAGGCAATGTTGTCAATTCTCACATTTACTGAGTTCTTTAAAAAAATTAAGCACTGTAAAAACACAACTCTGGTTATAAACACTGGTTTGTTTGATTCCTTTTGGAAATTTTCCATTGATCATTTCCCAGCAGATATGTACTGATTCACCCTCAAATTCAGATAGCTTCCTCTTCCCTAAAAACAATAACTGGCAAACACATACCGGAAAATTCCTGTTGGCAAATTACCAATGAGTTCCATTCTGTTTTGCTAAGCTAATATTAAGACCATTGAATATTTTACATAACTAGTAAGGGACTAATCTGTAAGAAGGGAGCACTTTCTGTCACCTCTTTAGATAGAAAAAAAAAAAAAACCTCTTTTCCTTTTAAATGAACTTGTGATACTTACTTGGTACTGGAGAAACTTAAAGATCTTTAAATGTTTCACAACCAATTATCCATACCTGCCGTTGATTTTTACAGTTAATAGTAATAGGGTAGCAACACTAACCATTGTTGGGAAGAGAGTATTCTGCACTATTTCTACAAATTTTTCTTTGATGGTAATCCAGGAGGTGCAGAAGACCTCACAATCAATGGCACTGAGGATGAAATCAGCACACCAAGTTCAGACTACAGTTGGCATCAATTTTGCACTAATACCCTTGAGAAAGGCATCAATCCACTTCTCCCAGCTATCGGTAAATAGCAGGGAATTTGGAGCCCTTTAGTCTTATAAGGCAGTCCATTTTGTTGTATAGGGCTGGCCCTGTAAAAATCCACAATGGCTGCTAACAATGATAGGTTCACAGATTGTTTGAGATATAGAGACAAAGTCATTGCATCATGTGTTAAGTGATATGAAAAGCAATTTTGCTTGCTTTGTACTCAATGAATAAGGCCATGAAACATTAGTTAGTTTGGCCTAAAAATTTAATTATTCAAACACCATGATTCAATTTGTAACATGTGTTACACTAAAATCTTCCTAGATTAATAATTTTGACTGACCAACTGATGTGAAGTAAATTCTAATTTAACAATAACTGATTCACCATTCCATCAAAAACGATAATAGCCATGACATTTTCACAACTTGGTCAAAACAAGTCCTGGAGTTCAAAACATCAAGCCTAAAAAGATCCTGAATATACTCATGTATAGATCAAGTTTTCAAGACCAAATTTTTAGGCAAAAATTGCTAGTCCACCAATACATGAGTAATGATTTTTCAAAGTTGAATTCAAAGATAATGGGAAAAACTGAGAACAAACCTTGGCTTCAAAGAAACATTCCATTTATTAATGGTTTTGTGACCATAAATCAAGGATCAACCTATACACAAGATCAACTTATACACAAGAATATACCATAAATACTTTCATTTGCTGAAGGAACCAATGTGAGTGTCAAACATAGCAAAAACAAATAATGAGCTCATACAAAATGGAGAGATCAACAGCCACATCTATAAACAATAGTTGTCATCACAAAAATGTCAAATCTTGAACTTTTGTCTGGATTAAAAGAGGTACCAACCCATCAGATGAGAAAGAACAGGGGTGTGTAGATGTATGCAAAGCAACACGCCCATACACACACAAAGAGTAGATGCTCGGTTTAGCATAATGCTCAGTAAGCTCATCTCGCTTTTATTAAGAGTTTGATCCTCATATGTCATACAACTTTGGTTTTGAGCCAGATGAAACATAGCTTAATACAGGCTGAACCACTTTAATCAGGCATTCTGTGGTTCAGCAACTTCCATGGTTCGGTATGTTTTGAATCTGCCACCATTACTTTGTGAATCTGCCATCAGGATGGCGCAGTTAGCAACACTAAAGGAGCCAAATTCCTTTTATACAGCAGCCAAATGTTTTGGTGACACAATCCTGTTAATTTCATATGTTCAGCTGTATTTTAGGCCTTCAGGATATTGACCAAGAGGTACAGGAGATGGTGCTAATGGTTAAAAGTGTAAGCATAACACATTATTTATGCTTGAAAAGATGGAGTTGCGGAAAAGTTTGGTTGGAAGAACTTCTGTAAAGGGTTTGTGTGAGTACTATAGGGCCAGATCATCAACAATGATTTAAAGAAACAAAAGAAACAAATTTAAAGTTTTCTGTTGAAAGAAATGGGTCTTAAAGGTTATTATCTACAGTCCAGCAATGGTCAAGTCTCTGGCTTACTGGCTTAAAGAGGTTCAATACTTATTAAAAAAATAGCCTACCAAGAACAATCACACTATAACCCCCCTTCAAAGCACCACCAATGGCACCTCACAAACTTATCTGTCTACTAAGTCCTATTTTGGGATTGCCATCAACTACCTTGTCATGTTCTCATTAATCTCATCCACAGTCTGAAATCTCAGTCTGGAAAAGCCAGAAGTCACAGGGAGTCAAATCTGGATGGTAGGCAGGCTGACAAACCCAAGTGTTGCGATGTTTTGCTAAAAAACCATGCACGACACATGAAGAATGACTCGCTCGATCATCAAGAATGCAATAGTCACACAGTACACAAGCTCGCTTAATAGCATTCACTGCAGACTGAGTAATCCCACAGGTGAGTGTCTGTTCACTCATGCGCAGTAAGGTCTCTTCTGCTTGGTGGCCAAGTTACATGAAGGTACCAGTTCTCCAGAAATTCAAAATGGATCGATACATTTCAGACAGAACTCGAATCTACATATACACATCAACTAATATCAAATTCACTATAGTAGTAACAGTTACAGGTAGTGTCATCAATACCGTGAGACAGTATATTAGCTTCTTTTTTTTCCCAGGTTTCACACATATTACTGGTGACACTACCTGAGAGAACAGACTTCACCATCTTTCTAAACAGATTATGTACCTGAAGAAGGTCTAAAAGATGGATCAGCACTGAAACATTTTATAGCATAACAAAGAGAATTAGATCAATAGTCAGAACAACCCTTGAAATGGTAATGATGATTATGTGAACAATGGAATGAGGATGGATGTATATCTTCCGGTTGGCAAAGGTACAGCTCTCTTTTTCAGGATGAGTGAACCTGGACAAAGCAACCGAATGCGAGTCAAAAAGAGAACAAGAAAGAGAAAAAAAAAGAAATGAAAACATGGAAGTTTGGATCTTATCCAGAAAAAAAAAAAAAGAAAAAAAAAAGAACCACCCCCATCCCACCTCAAATGATTCGCTGCCCAACACCACTAAAACCAACCCTAACCTGCTCTGTTGTTATCCGCTCACATGTTGCTCCCCACCTCAACTCCCCCAACTAGCCCAGACCTGCGATGTTGTTATCCACTTTCATGTTCCCACCCCGCTGCTTGCTATGAAGGGATATTATCTAATTTAAAAGGCTAACTAAGTTTATTAACTTATTAATCAAACTGTCAATATAATTTATTACTTTATGATTAAAAAGGTTTTCATTTTGATATAATTGAATCTTTGCAGGTAACAAAGTGAATAGATTATGACTAGGGGTCTTTTCAATCCAGTATGGACAGTTATGGGACTTGGATTAGAGCGGTAGTCCTACTAATACCCTTTTAGACCATTCATCTTATAGTTTGGCATATACAGAATATCATCATCATCATCATCATTAGCCAGCATATTTCCACGGCTGGATGAAGGCCTTTCCCAACTTCTTTCAAGAATGTGACTGCATGATTTTGAAAATTTTCTCAATCATAGGGGAAGGGAGGAGCTTCAAGCATTTCCTCACCTACTGAGAGGGGTTGGCCCTACATTCCTTCAACTTTCTAGCACTACACAACTGATTGCCATACAATGAAAAATACAAGACGAATTCATCTACCATTATTGTACAGTAAGTATCCATTTGACTCAGCTCAGCTAAGGCTGACATAAGGCCATGAGTAGGAGACTAACTTAAGATTGTACTCATGTAATGAGTACAATCCTAGAAAGAATGGACAAGAGTGAAGAACACCATACAAGTATTTAAGCAACAAAATTGGAGATGGGCTGGACATTCAACATGAAGGAAGGATAACGGATTGAGCAGTGGAGCTACAGTGATTTGATAATCTTGGACTGCCTAGACTGGCTGACCTAGCTGTGTTATTCCTACTGACCTTATGGCTCAGTGTTCAAGCCCGGGTATAAAGCCAGGATTTTGAATGCTGACTCTCAGGGTAGACTCTCTTCACTTTGAAGATTGGCATATCACAACCTAATACATTTTTTGACCCTGTGCTAGACAAAGCTAAGATTAGTAAATTTTAGGCTGTCACACTT
The DNA here is from genome assembly GCA_963457665.1 of Thysanoteuthis rhombus. Lineage (NCBI taxonomy): Eukaryota > Metazoa > Mollusca > Cephalopoda > Oegopsida > Thysanoteuthidae > Thysanoteuthis > Thysanoteuthis major. The sequence continues at coordinate 25,742,904 of OY735224.1, read as the reverse complement.
GGAATGTCATTTTATCTGCATCAGAATATAATGTGAAAAATGAAAGATGTATTAATTCAATTGCAATTTTTTGCAGCTTCAATGTACATAGATATATTTTATTACCATTGGATGTTTTTGAGCCCTTAATAGCGATGGTGACAATTCAAGGAGTTGGACTAATTTAGAAGTACGAATTAAGATTAGGACATAATCCTTCTCAAGCTGCTGATAATGTCAACAGAGCATTTGAAGTGATCACAATAACAGGGTGAACTATTCAACTTTGATTTAATAGGTTTCAGTCTTGAAATATGGATACTAATAATAAATCTCAAGGGAGACCCAAAACCTGTTCTTAATGATGAAGAATTATTAACAGGAGTGGCCAACCACCCACGAACAATGGTTTGAGTGCTTTCTGGAGACTTTAAAACTTCAGCAGCAATCATATTACATCATCTCAAGGCAATAGGAAAGGTTAAAAAGTTGGAAAATAGGTCCCACATGAACTCGAATAGAATGCTCTGTCAAAGTACCTAAGTCCACACCTCTCTCAGATGACTGTGTCAAAGCGTGAAGAACTAGGGTATGAAGTTTTGTAGCATCCTCCATATTCACCTGACATTTCTCTCTCTGATTACCATATTTTCAAGTATTTTGAACTTTGTATCTGTGATAGAAGGTTCAATAATAAAGAAGTTATATTTCGTATCTTTACAGAATCAGCGACCAGTGATCCTAAAGAATTTTATAGAGGTAATATATGATCATTAGAAGTTCATAGGAAAAAAGTTATTGCTTCAGAATGGTCGTATTTTGATTAAATATTTAGATTTGGTTTTTGTTTGTATGATCCTTCATCATACTACTCGGAAGAAAACATTTCATACAAAACCACCTAACATGAAGTCATAGCATGACGAAACATGAAATAGAGAAAAAAGTATTAAACAACAAAAAAAAAAACAGATTAATTGTGAGTCACTTTAATCAACTGAGATGAAAATCAAATTGGACAGACAGAAGGAAATTAAATCTTCCAGGGAAAAAACATTAATTTGTCATGAAAATGAAAAAAATATATGTACATCAGATCAAAGAAAAAAAGATTCTTCAACACTTGGTTTCTGGTTATCTTCAGATGGAAACGGTGTCCATGTTGGATGGTTGAACGGAGACTACTCTCACTGCTACTGTGATGCAGACCTACCAAGTCTCATGCATTGCACGGAGCACTCCCCCTATGTAATGAATTTGTACAAATCTCCCACATTGAAAAAAATATGCATGTAAATATGTTTTCCCTCCTATTCGCAGACTTACCAAAAAATTATGTTGAGATAAGTTTTCAATACACCTAAATAGCTGTCTTAGAGCTTCTAGAATTGAAAAATGTCTCCCCAACCATCTTTCTAAGAATTTCTAAACCTCGGCAGGCCTGATGACGTCACCTCCTGCCTCTTCTGTTTGCCTGAGGGCAAGTGCGTATAAATGGTCAGCGGTTTATAAATGGATGACACAGCTTCAAGAAAGAAAAAAAATCAATTTTACAATTAAATTCCTTTACCTTGACATTTTTTTTGTCTGACATCATACCTAAAATTTGCTTTTTTAACGTTCAATATTTGTAAAACTAGCATAGTACCTATAAAAAGTGATGAGATTGTTTACGTATGTCAAGTAGTGCATAATTTGATGAGTCAACTTGAAGCCATCATGAGTGACACACAATTGAAGACAGGAGTTATACTTCAAGTAATCAGAGTTTTTTTTTTGTTATAATATCAACAGGATACAAATACATTCACAGAGAAACAAGTGGTATCTAGTTCATACCAAGAACCAATAGTTTACAATAGTGTTGTCCACATCATTGAGTGCATACTGTCCACAGGAGTCTTACTCATTATGATAGCCAATCATTCACAAGAGATCACAGAAGATCACCATCTAAACCAGAGATATAATGTGGACAGCAAAAAGTATAGTAGTCTCTGCCTCATAGCTATCCAACAACATTATACAGTGGATTGTGTTGTTTGAAAGGTGTTAGTACCATAATGATATATTTCTACTAAAATTAGTGAAAATTTATGGTTGAAAGACTTGTAATTGTCAAACATTGATTCTTGGAGTAAAACAAAAATGGATGACACAGCTTGAATGAAGAGAAAAAAAAAAGAAAAGAAAATTCTAATTTCCTTCTGATTCCAACCATTGAGCAAATCAATTTCCTTTTTGAATCACTTAACCTTCATTTTTTGTCAGACCTCATATCTCATGTTTGCTTTTTTTCATAAAAACATTCAATATTTGTGATATAATGCATTTTCCTCTGACCTTTTCAAGACTAACTAATTAGGGTGCTTAATACCTGAATTGAAATGTCTCATTAAATCTTTAAGAGAGATCTACAGTGTATATATATATATATATATATATATATATATATATATATACCAAGTCATAGAAACCTTATGATATATATGTTCCAGGAGTCTTCAAAGAGTAAAGAATTATTGTACTAAAAAATAAGAACAGGTCTAGTTAGTCTCTCAATAGAAACAAACAGGTGATCAACATTTTTTGGAAGCATGCAATGTTGGGGTTGATCAATTAAAAAATTGGAAAAAAGGAATGATCCATAAATAAGTTACTTCTCTTGCCTTTAATTGGATCACCAAGTCCGAATTCAGTCGGACACAAACTAAGGGAGAAATATAGCATGAACTTGCATTGTGAATTGGACCTTCAACTAAAAACCAGGGGGGGGCAAAAAAAACGAACATTTTTCCTAGTCTTAACAAATAGTAAATGTTCAAATTTTCTGCCCTCTAGCTCCATTGGCCTGTATGTGTGACACATATGAACATAGATGCTCAGCCAGACAGAACCACTTGAAAACTGAAGAAATCTGTATTGATCAGTAGACAATTTTGGTTGGCAGTTGACAGTTTCAAATGAAAAAACTAAAAATATAAGAGAATTGTATAATGCAACAGAGCGTAAAACATGTTGTAAAAGCACCTTTATCATTGTACTTTAGTATATTTCCTCGTCATCATTTTATTATCATAGCTTTTCAATCACTATTTCCTCCAACCTTCATCCATCTTGTGTCTAAGCTGAAAGGCATGAATCCAACACTTTCTACACTCTTTCCCATCACCAGATATCTTGACAAAAAACTGGATATACGATGGGTAACAGATAAAAGAATTGGTGAGAGTAAATGGACACTCTCCCATAACTATCTTTCTTACCTGCCAAGGTAGAAGCAGATGAGAGCCCGTGCCAGCATTATCAGTCCTTACAAAGGCAAAAAATGAATTTATGAATTATTACAGACTGATTTATCTGAACTGGTTTCCACATCCTAGTTGTTATAGTCATAATACTTATACCATGGTACCCAGAGGCATTCTTCGGGTGCCTGTCATATTCATCAACGCTTTCGCAATTTCAAACCAAACCCTTTATTCAATACACAGAGGTAGACTGTTCTCATTTTGCTGTCCATACTAAGAGATATCTCATTTTAGAAACTGTCAATCAATACTGTCAACACCGTTTTCTTCAGTTTTCTTTTTTTTTCAGTTAGAGGGTTGAAAGTTTAAACATTCACTCCTTATCACGTCTTGACACGCTTTTCGAAAATTTCTCCTAAATATATTTTTAGTGCGGGGTGGCAAATGACAACGTAAGTTTATACTAAATTAGTCCCTTAGTTAATGCTTGCTTTTTGAAAATTCAAACTTTTTCGGTGTTCACTGCCAGACAAAAGTTGAGAGAAGTGATTTATCCATTGATCACCCCAAACAAGGCATGCTGCCAATGGATGTTGTTCAAGTGGAGGTTTCTATTGAGTGACAAACCAGACCTGTTAGTTCTTCATAGTTAATTTGTCTTCTTTGAGATGCCACTTCTGCTTGTTCTTACAGAACTAGAGAATATGAATTTCACTGCCTGACCGAGATATTCAACTCACAGATCATTTGGTAAACTGCATACACTTAAGCAACTTTTATATCCCTATGCAATTGTCTGGTAGAACAATGGCCAAGTGATATCCCATAGGATATGAGATAGCGTCTAGAATGGACAGAGAAATAAGAAGAGTCTATTCCGATAATTTGAATGAAAGTATGAAATTCTATAAATATTACCCAATTAAGAGTTATTTGAATTACTTGAACTGATATGAAACGTTGGATTCTAAATATGTCATCATAAATATAGAACTGCTTTGGTTTATGCAATAGCTTGAAAAACATGTTTTATTCATTGATCACTCTTTTTTTTCAATTTTTCAATTGATCACCCCAAACACTGATGTTTATATGGCAGTTCCTATTGTGTGAATGAGGGAAAAGGCAGCAACTCAAATTAAAATTCTGTACAATTCCATTCCAATCAGTTCATAAAGTTTTGTAATGGCCAAGATCAGTATACACTACAGCAGATAGGGTCTGACTCATAAATTAGAGCTAAGGGAGTTACTTATAAGATATTTTCCAATAAGTTTGTGTATGTATATTGAACAGAAAGTTATGGTCACGTTTAGCATCATAGTTACATTTTGAACAGGAACCCCAACCTGTAAAACCCGTAAAAAAACCTTTTACTGTAAACTTTCTATTTCAAAACCTTCCTGCTGGTTCACTGAGTATGCATGTGAAATTTGTGCTAACTTATAATATTACATTTCAATTTGTTATGTTTCACATATTCTTTTTTTAAATCAATTCTATCAAAATTCTAAAACTCACTCTTGAAAAAATAATCGAATAATTTTGAAAAAAATTAGTTCGTTTTTTCTATCTCCAGTATCTTCTTCCTAATGGAAGGATTCAATTTCTGTAGTTTGAAGGTTTTTGACTGCTGTCCACTATTATGACTTTATTTCATTCAAATTAAGGGGTATGAGACACAGTGACGGACATACGGAAACAGTTGATAAGATGAGAAGAGAAAAAAATTATTGAACAGAAAGGAAGGGTTCAAGGTAGTTACATTGTTAATAGACCCCACTCTCCGTAGAATCCAAAAAAGTTTTTTGAAAATCAAAATATTCAAATTCTTCCCCCAGTTCCACTAAGTAGCTTTCCGAATTTGGTTGAGCTGCTCCAATGTTCAACGGGGACACAGTGACCGATATATATATATATATATATATATATATATATATATATATATATATATATATATATATATATATATATGCGTGTATATGTGTGTGCATACATTGAATAGTAAGTAAGAGTCCATTCTTGCATTATAATTACATCATAAATAGAGTCTCCCCTCTAAAAAATTCAAGAATATTTTTTTTCTCAAAACATTTTCGATTAATCTTCTTCTCTTTTGACCCCTTGAAAAGTGGATTTCCCTTCATTTCAACCCCCTTAAGGAGTAATATATTAACATACATATGTGTATATGGATGGAAAGTAGGTTCTACTTTGACATTATACTTACATTGTAAAAAAAAAACCCTCCAAAACCCTTGAGGATATTTTTCTCAATACTTTTTGTTTCATCCCCATCCTGCTCCATTGAGTAGGCATGCCAAATTTGGTTGGGCTGCACCCATGTTTAAGTACTTTTTATAGTGTAACACACAGCCAGACACCTCTCACTTATATATTTACAAACACACAGACACCTCTCACTTATATATTCCCAAGATGAGGTTTCGAGCTCTTGTCTATTTATATAAAAATATAGACCTACTCACTTGAAAGTGCCTTCTGCAGCTTTTAAGCTAGATGTAGTCATTTCCTATTTTTGAAATCTATTAGAAAACCGTTGACTATAACTCTCTCTAAAACTGTCAATAGTTTCTTTGGTTTTTAAGCTGATCTGGCTGGCTGACAGGCTATGTATTTATGTGTTGCATGTGCAGGCCGCACCAATGGAGACAGAGGGCTGAAAATTCAAACATTTACATCTAGAAAAAAACACTTTGGTTTTTTGAAAATGATCCTCTGAAATAGGTTTTTAGGGGTGTTAAATTTGCAATGTAACTTTGGGGTAAATCGGTCACTTAGTGTGTATCCGGCAGCATATATGCATGTTTTTTGAAAATTCGGACTTAGTGATCACTCACAACAAAAGGCAATCACCAATTGATCACCTCTTTTTTCAACTATGTAATTGATCACCCCCTATCATGGCATGCTACCAAAAGATGTTGGTCATGAAATGGTTCCTATTGTGTAACTAACTTGATGTGTTTTTTTTGCTTATTCCTCTGATTCTCTTACATAGAACGGTAAATAGACATGGAGTTACCTCCCTTGGACAGATTTTTTTTTTGTCAGATTACATTTGATCAAATTAATTACTCTGAAACTAGAGGCACGAATGGACAGGAAATTTTCTCCCAGTTAGAGCATTTTAACAGTATTGTAATAACAATAATGGTAATACGATTAGCTGTTTTGCTATGTTATGATAATAAGCCTACAATGCCACAAACATACAGAAATTGAATACATACACACACGCACACATATATATATATTATATATATATATAGAGAGAGAGAGAGTAGTTAAAATGTTTGTTGCAATTTGTAAGAATACAAAAAAAAAGGAACAGATTTTTTTCTATTGTTCATGATATTTAACCGCAATGCTAAATATTTATCAAAGCAAATACAGCTATTAATACACAAAAGAAAAATTTACAAAGATATTTACCAGCTGAATGTCAACATTTTGTGTCTCATGCACTCTTCAGCAATCAGCAATATATATATATATATATGTATATATGTATATATATATATATATATATATATATATATGTATTGGAGAAAGCCTGGTGGTACTGCAAGGTACAATAAGGGTGCCTAGGGTTAGTGGTAATGATGCTTTGGCCCCGAAACCATGCCTGACACCACAGTTATCATCAGATGGGGGCTTCATGAAGACACTGCTCTCTTTGCAGCAGTATTTGTACTATGACGACAATGACTACTACTACTACTAAACATCATCGTCATCATCATCATCACAATCATTATTGTTAATATCATCATCATCATTATAGAAAAAGAAAGTGACAAGTAAGGAGAGATATTTCTTTATTTGTGGATTTATGCTGTTTTTTCCTTCAGCATTTTCAATAATGAGGTGATGCCCAAGCCTTGAAGAAACTAATTCTTAATGTTAAAAGTGCAGGATATATTTTCAAAACTTCTTTAAGATAAAGAAAAAAAAATCTCTTTGATGCCAGGAACTATATCTTATGAGTTAAGCATAAGTAAGTACATCCGGTCAGTTGAATATCTGAACATCAAGTGGTCTCTTGAGCGGGGGGTCAGTACGTTCAGTGATAGACTTAATTACAGATATATGGCCAAATCTGAAAATTTGCCAGAAATATTTTTGTACTATTCAATTTTTCTTACTTTTCATAAACCTGGATATATTGACTAATATATATACATGTATATGTATATATATACACATGTATATATATACACACATGTATATATATATATATATACACATGTATATATATATATATATATATATACACATGTATATATATATATATATATACACATGTATATATATATATATATACACACATGTATATATATATATATATACACACATGTATATATATATATATATATACACACATGTATATATGTATATATATATACACACATGTATATATGTATATATATATACACACATGTATATATGTATATATATATACACACATGTATATATGTATATATATACACACACATGTATATATGTATATATATACACACACATGTATATATGTATATATATACACACACATGTATATATGTATATATATACACACATGTATATATGTATATATATACACATGTATATATGTATATATATATACATGTATATATATATATATATATATATATATATATATATATATATATATATATATATATATATTGAACAACCTGGCTCCGTTTAAAGACTAAATACATTTTTTTAAGCACTGTTAAGTAAAATTTTTGAATACAAAATTTATGAAAATATAAGACTACGGTTATTTACATTTATATGGTTGGTCTCAATTCTGTTCTAAGCTTAATGAAAACCAACAACTGAAATCTGATTCAACAGACACATTTTGATTCTTAGCAACAATACCATATAAAATCTAATTTGAAAATGTGAATGGCATTTTTCTCAGGACAGAACAAAAAATATATGAAGCAAAACACAAGGATTCCGTAGGACCCAGTTTGAGAAACCCTCGTCTGGGAGTCTATTTAGAACATGTTCCATCAAAGATGAGATTTTTATCAGAAATCTAAATACACTTTTTCGAGAAATATACGAGTGTTTTCTTTCCATGCATGTGAGCGTGAGAATGTATCAATACGTGAGACTTGGAAAGTCTGGTCAGGGAGACAGGTTGGGTGGGAGGTGGTTGAACAAGGGTCATAGAGAGATTTAGTTATGCCAAAATTTATCTCAGAAGACCTGCTGTTGTAACCATTTACACTGATAAAACACAGCTGCAGATTGCTAAACTATATACAAGAGTGATATTCACTTCAACACGTGTAAGACAAACAAATCGAAGAAGTCAAATCCAGTATACACACCAGGAAAGAGAAACATCACTCTTTTGAGAAAGATTAACAAATTAGAAATTAGAATTTTATCCAAATGATTTTCACGGCTGGCAGGTCCTCCCTATCGTATCCCTGAAAAGATTTGAAAACAAGGGATATCAACAGGTGCAGTTGTAGATGACAATTACAACTCAGATATGAAGACTCGAACTCCAGTCCTTCGGCTTTTCTCCAAATTAGGTGACAATTGTTAATTTTAGATCAGATTACACGCTCACATTGATACATATATGCACACACAGAGCATATTTGAATATGATACCTACACCGAGATAGATGTAGATATTTTCTAGACAGCATTACAGCTTTAAACACTAAATATATGAAAAAACTTTTCTCCAAAAATTGATGTAATCTTTTTTATGTATATATATACATATATATATATATATATATATATATATATATGTATGTATATTTATACATGTATATATATATATATATATGTATATTTATACATGTATATATATATATGTATATATATATATATATATATATATATATATATATATATATATGTATATTTATACATGTATATATATATATATATAATATATATATATATATATATATATATGTATATTTATACATGTATATATATATATATATATATATATATATAATATATATATATATATATATATATATGTATATTTATACATGTATATATATATATATATATATATATATATATATATATATGTATATTTATACATGTATATTTATACATGTATATATATATATATATATATATGTATATTTATACATGTATATATATATATATATATATATATATGTATATTTATACATGTATATATATATATATATATATACACATATGTATGTGTATATATATATATATATATATATATGTACAACAAAAAGAACCAATTTTATGCTATCAATACAGCAAAGCATGCATTTAGTCATTTTTTTGTGATTCTGAATGTTTTTCCATTAGAATCGAATCATTAAATGAAAAATAAAGCAAATTTTTGGTTTTAAAATCTTGTTCGAAATTGATCAAGAAGATTAAAAAAGTGAAAGCGCGTTGCAATATGGAGGACTTGACAAACTACAAAATAATTTGATTTTGATCCCCACCCTCTGCTCAAATTTTATAATGGCCCTTGCAATCTCAGGAAATCAGATTTTGTGCTTGTTCAAATGATTATGAGCAATACCTTTTTATCAATGATGAAGAAATTGGACCCATCAATGTATGTCTATATATATATATATATATATATATTATATATATATATTTACTCGCTGAGATACCCGCCATCGCCTGAGGAAAGCATAACTTCAGATTAGACAACACACTGTAAAATAAGTTCTTTATTTCATCTTGCCCAACACAACAAATGAAAAAAATGTATTATTCACACGAGAGATCTTGATTGTTACTTTCAATCTGCACTGTTCACTTACTATTGTAGATTGATGTCCTTGACAAAATCAAAATGACGATAAATGGGAGTCAAAAATCAATGATAATGGTTTACAATACTTAATCCCTCCCCCACAAAATAGAATAATTACTTTCAATTTCCTCATAAAAACTGACCTGATTTAGCAGTAACACTCAAAGTCATGTGTCCCTGTGCTTCATCCCCTCCACCCACTTCCCTTCCCTATGACCTGATTTAGGGTAAATTTGACCTTGGGGAAAGAAAAAGGGGCAGCAGGAGAGAAAAAAAAAATCAACAGTTACATTCCCCTGAAAACAATATATAACCAGGATAGCAAAAGTTGTCTAAGAATTGAATTTATTGAAGAAATAAGCATGTCATTCATGAGAAGAAAGACTGACAAAAATCCTGGTGTAAAAATCATTTGTTTCTAATGTTTTGAACTCAAGATAGGCAGGAGAATAGCCAATGGTGACCACTAATGACCTCCTAAGTTTGTCTATATGAAAAGTTGATTTTTTCTATATTCTTCATACCAGATATTAAGTCAACAGGCCTTGCAGTTTTAGCATGAAAGAGGTACAGACAAACAAATGGCTCAAATACTAGTGTATATATATATATATATATATATATATATATAACCAGTCATCCATACAACAAATATATAATAATAATGGAGAAAATTTCATAAATTGCATTTATGGATGTTGGGAAATAGGTTTTTGAAATAGTTTTTCAATGTTGAGTGTTAAAAGCTGTAAAGCTTTCTAGACTAAATATGATTTGACAGCATGTTTTATTCAATACTTCTTTGATTAAAAATGATGGACAAGGAGCATCTTATTAATTTTCATACAGGTGATTGGATCTTTGGTTTCAATGTATATAGATATTTTCCAAAAGATAGCACACTTTCAGCAACACCTGTCATTTTCAATATCAGGGTAGAGTTGTAGAGGTGTACCTTGTTTCATGATTCCTTTTAGTATTTGATTCTACCATTGAATTCTGCATTTGCGGTCAAGTAAAAGAATAAAAAGATGCTCCTTGTCTGTCATCTTTAATGAAAGATATATATATATATATATATATATAATAAAATCATAGCTGAAAGGGAGGTGATGTTTAATCAGCACTGCTGGGGAGCTATGTTAATACGACTGTTTTGATTTAAAATCCCCAAAACTGTTACATGGTAAACAACTGATTATCCCAACAACAAAAAAATTGACGCATACTACCATAATATCAAAGTCTGTGTAAAACATAAAAAAAACCCTGAAGAAAATTACATAAATTATGTTAATAGATGTTAGGAAATAAGAGACTGAAGTGACACAAAAATATTTTTGAAAAAAAGGTTTTTGATGTGTTCTGCGTTAAAAGCTGTAAAACTTTCTAGATTATATATATTCATGTATATATTACATTCACACACACACACACGGGTCAATTTAATCATAACTACATAC
>OY735224.1:25718882-25726382 GCA_963457665.1 Thysanoteuthis rhombus | reverse complement strand
GCTAGATAATAGGGCAGATATGCCTGACATTTCAGTAACAGTATAACTTCATTTCTGTTTTGATTTTTGTGTAACAGCAATGATTTCAGTTTCAAATTCTTTATTTATGCATTCTACATATATCACATAAAAACCCAACTCCCATTAATTCTTACGTTAAAATAATTACCCCAATCAAAGGTGATATTTTGCTCACATTGTTAACCTTAAACACACAGTCGTTCATGAAATTGAAGCAGAAGAGTGTTATAGCAATAGAGCAAGTGCACATTCACTGAATCTGAATTGATAGACTGCGAACATTTGGTGAGGGGGCCCTTGAAGATGCAGAGCCCGCTACTTTTGCTACATAGTTGATTTGGCACTGCTTGTAACATAGGACCTACCCATATAAATATCTACCAAGCAAAATCTGGCACAAGGTCACTACCACTTGAAACGGCTCCTAAACACTGCGAAACTCTTCAATGTACAGAATTCTTTTTTTTAATGGAATTCTTTTGTGTATTGAATTGGAAAGAAATTAAAAAAATTGCCTAAAAGTCAAAAAGAGATCCTTTAATCAGTAGTTATTTCTCTTGAAACAAATTTTTTTAATATGAATTTAAAGGTTAATATTAGCTTGGTGTTTGGTACAGAGCGTCAACAAAGAAGCATCTAGAGATTATCGTACATAGTAGATCAGCCTTTTTCAACCCTTTTTTTACAAGGGACTGTTGAAAGAACTTCTATACCTCAAGAAAACCCAGCATAAAAATATCATATGTACAGCCTATGACACATCAGCGTCTTCTAAAATTCATATAAATGCAAAATATACCCAAAGATTCAAGTAAAATATCAAACAACATTTAGTCATAAAAGCCAGATTTAAAACAATTGAGAAAATTCCATTTGAACAAATCTGAATAACAAGCAACTAACTGCTTTTTTGTATCTGGCTCCGCCTACAGAAATGAAAAAACAATTCTTCAGGATTTTTCTCAATCAAAATCAATGTAAATTTTGTGAAAATCAACAAAAATAACAATAAAAATCTGTAAATTTTTCACTACTGACAATATAAATCAATGAAAGTCAATAATGATGAAAATCTGAAACCTTAATTATATGTATTTTATAATGTTATCTGAGATTGTAGCTTTTTTTAGAGATTTTTCCTTTAAAAATCTGAAATCTATAACAATTGTGCAAAATGATAGCTGGAATCTTTTGGTTGGTGCTTCTAGTGTCAAATGTCATGAAGACAAGGATACTAATAGTTATAAAAAAAAATTGAAAAAAAAAACAAACCCTCAAGTAAAGCAAAAATCAGGTGTTTCTTTTTCTTTTTTCTCCTAACAGCATGTCCTCTCGGATAATGTGATAGTTAACACATCTTCCTCGCTCACAGGAGGCTGTAGGTTCAATCCTCAATATGAGCAGACAGAGTGGAAAATTCTTAAGTATGCTTCAACTGTGTGATTAGAATGCTATTTATTCACTCTCCCACCAGAGCAAAATGTGACATAAGGTCGGGGCTTTATGTGGGGAAAATAGGAGCAACCCTTGAAAAATAGCTCCAGCCGATGCGACTTTGCTTGCCAAGCAACCAAAGCATCAGGATAATCCCGACCTGTTCCATTCAGTGCAATGGAACAGTGCTGCCCTGGGGCGTCATATGCCCCACAGCTGGGCCGAGTAATAATAGGAGAGCCCAAGGATGAATCCAAAGGCTCCCAATGCACGTAGCAATGCGCAGCCTCAGTATAACCTCATTGGCTAACGCATTGCACCAGCGCACTCAGTCTTTGATGCCAACCATAAGACAATCTCTGGCCCATTCGACAGACAAGTGTCAGTACTGACACCTCGGTCTCTGCCAGGGAATAGATACTGCACTTTAATCCATGCTGAAAAGGTCGGAAATAATGGGGGGTTGAGCATGTGTGATTAGGATGGAGGCATCCCTTCAGTGGACTTGCATCCTACCAAGGAGAAGGTCATAAAAACTTATAGGTATCAAGTTCTGGTCTTGAGACTTGCAAGTGTCACAAAGCTGACGCATGCAACAGAAATCAGGATGTTAATGGCCGTCATACTCAATTGAGAGTGTCTCTTGAGAGACAGACACTCACCTTTACCTAAAAACCTCATGCAGAACCCTAGAGGCTACACTAGGCTAAACAGTGGTCTATGAGGTGACCTTGTTAACTATTCTCTTATGCTAGATATCTAGTGAGGATTGAACTCACAATGCAGACTATATAAAAATTTACAAAGCTTAGTATGGCAGAAGAATAGAAGAATAAAGAAGTCCCTTGATATAGTATGGTTTGCAATAGACGGCAGGAGGGTGATGGATCCAAAAATTTATTTGCATATTAATGTCCACTTGTCTACAAAACCAGGAATGAAAACAAATTTTCATCAAAGGACTTACTACTAAATACGACTTGGATATTAAATTTCTTCAATTTGAAGTCAATTAGCATATAATTACTCTATGTTTTGAACGTAATTTCTTTGATTTTGTAATGAAAACAATACCTTTGTTCACCGGTGAACTTGTCTTGGTGCACATAATTGACTTTTAATGATCCCTGGTTCAGTTATAATGCAGTAGTCCTTCTTGGACCCCCACGTCCACATTGCTAAGGAGAACTACTTTATAATTCTTTTGTAAGTAGAAGTTGATCAGTTTTCTCCAAGTTTCACCATTAAATTGAATAAACAGTTGAAACACAACCCAATATATAACTTTATTCAGAACTTGTTGTTCCTATTGATGATGGTGCAGTACGAAGAAAAAAAAAGTTGAATCAAATTAATGCAAGCATGCTGAACTAGAAGTATACATCAGAATAATGGTAGATCAAATCTAAAATCCAGAGTTCAGAAATGGATGAAGATTTATTTAGTTCAATTGATTGGCTAGTCAATATCTGCAGTTTAGTTATAACACAATTGTCTCTCTTGGATCCCAACACTGCAGTAAGGTCCCCATAGAGGATCGAACTTCCTTTATATACTTGACCATTACTCTTCTCTTGAATATTTTGTGTGTCCAGTGCATAAAAGCATTAATTTTACACATCAAAATTTCTCAGTATCTGGTAATAACAATTCAGATTCCCTTAGTAATCAGAAAGTTGAGATTTCCTATAATAACCTTTCAAGAGGAAATGGCATTAGGCAAAGAAACAATTACTGTTAATTTATACGGGGAAATTTTTTGAGCATTCCCAGACTCAAAAAATGGTGATGGTGATAGTTATTAGAGACTGGGGTGTAAAAGGGAGAGGAAGAGGATGCATGCTGCCTCTATAACAGCTCCCTACAAAACAAATGCTGAACGTTAATTTTGCTTTTCGCCTATTTTCCTGAAAGCAACATGAGTGGCGAGAAAACAATTTTCGAAAAGCGGGGGATACCTTTACTACCAAGCACTTAATCTGCTGATCTGAAACTAAAATTACTTATTTAATCATTAAGCAGCAATTTTAATTAGAAGCTTAAAACTGTTAATATAAGCCAGTGTTTCCTAGACTTGCTCAGACTACCCCTTCCTTTTAGAGCATATATTTCATCAATGTGCCCCCACCCCCACACTCACCTCATAAAGTCAGTCAAAAATGATACATTGAAAAATTGAATTTTACTAAAAATAGATATATTAGTTAATAAGATTATTTATGTTTGAAAAAGGAAAATATTTCAATTCGAACAGGTCTACTGATATATCAGCTTCTTTCTGACGAATAAATTCATGCGTAGGAGGTATCGATTTGTATTCTTTGCCACCCGCTCGCCTTTCAGTACCCGCCTTGGATTTTCAAGCACCCACAGGGGAGGCATTAGCACCCACTTAGGGAATCACAGATATAAGCAACCAATTATTACCTTGAAATTCACATAGAAAAAATAGATTAAAAGATTAATAAAATTCTAAGTTGAAGACAGTAGTGAAACAAGGAAATATAATTTTATTTCCAGCTCCAAGATTTTACACCCAATTATGTTTTTGTTTTTTTTGTTATTTTTTTGTTTTTTTTTGTTTGTTTTGTTGTTGTTGTTGTTTTTTTTGGGAAGCCATGGAGCAGCAACATAACTGAAGGAGTGGGGTAGAGTGGGGGCTATTTAGAAACGCCATCCGCACCTCAAATGGAGGGGGCCCCAAAAAGCTTTATAAATTATAGTCCACCTACTGAATTTCTATGGGCATTATACTCAGACAAGGATATATTTGTACATACATAAATTGCTAAATAATAATTCAGCCTTTCTGGTTATTTTTCACTAATTAAGTGATAGGGCATGTCTATTTTTTCTAAATTTTCCTTTTTCATCAAATTACACAAAATTTTGGAGTGGGCCCCTCAAGAAAGCCAAGCCCCCTAGACACCCAAATCTTTAGCAATACAAATTGTGTGGGAGAGACTGATGTTTGCACCCTATGCCTCTGTAAAGTTTTCAAGATGAAGTCTATCATGGGAGTTAGTTACTAAAAATAAGTGAACGTAGATTTATTTCAAAGCTGGGATCCCATGACAGCTGAAATATGGCCGACCCAAGTTGAAAAGCAAAAACAACAACAACAGCAAAAAGACCAAAAGAGAAAGAAAATAAATTCTAGAGAGAAATTGAAATATATTTAACATGAAAAAAAAATCAAGATCTTCACTTTACAATTTTTTTTTAAATGCTTCCTGAAAATGTCAAGTTGTAATTCCTCCCTTTAGTTTTGACATTTAAACTTTGAACTGTATATGTTACAGTAAAATAGTGAAGCTAGAGATTTCGTGAAATTCCTAAAAATTCCTTGAGATTTCAGTAGTTTCATGAAAGCCCTAGATTCACAATCAGTGCAGTTATGATTCACACACTAGTGATGCTGACCATCAATAATGAATTGTGTACAACCCTCACAGGATGCCCCACTACTGTGGCCTGACGTCAAGCCAGGCTGAACTTTGTAAATACCAAGAATATTCTGCTTTAGTATTTACAGCTTAGTTTGACACAAGGCCACAGTAGTGGAGCACCCATGAAGGATCAAACTCTTTATAGTATCATAGGGATTACATGTAATTACTGAAATGTCCAGGGATTTCACAATGTCACTAGTTTCACAATTGTTACTCTAACATAAATCAACTGAAAGAGAATACATGAAGAATTTCACAATTTTCACAGTATTCAGATAATCTAGCTTTTCTTCCTGGCTCAAGATGACAATTAGTTTTACGAGCATAGGATGTACTGCTGTATAGGTTTGAAACTTAGTTCATGATTCTATCAGTTGAGTGAATGTGTGTGAGCGTGTGTGTGTGCAGGTAATATAGCCCCCCAACCCATTATATCATTGTTCATGATATAATATGAGTGGACGGTGGACCATAAAATATTAATCAAGCACCAAAATGGCCAGATGTACCTCCAAAAGAGCTAAATAGCAACTTGCTATAGCGGCTTGGTAATAACACTGTTGGCTTTCTGGGACCCCAAAACCAATGTTGTAACAGAGGACGCCTATATAAACCTAATCAATTTACATGATAATAAACTCCTAGATAATTTTTTCATTTCAGTCTGTTTAGAAACTCAATATCAATGCAGTCTTATCACATGGGTATACTGGGTAGCTGCCCAAGGGCCCTACAATTGTAGGGGCACTGAAATTCAATTTGGAAAATAAAAATTAAGGTTTCGTAATATTGGATTGCGGACATAGTCGAACTCTACACCTAAATTTTCTGCACTGAAATGCTTTAAATTTCCCAGTTGAAAAAAAACTAATGTTTCGGGGGCAACGGGGGGGGGGAGCAGGGGGTAAGGGGGGGTCAGAGGTCTCAATACATCACTTGGAATATTCTTGAATATTCTCAAGACAACTCTACTCTATACTGAAACCTAGAATAGATATCATTAAATCTGAAACCATTTTAGTCAACTCCCTGTTACTTCAAGATGGGGCGGGCAATACTTCAGAGATTTTTTAACAATTCCAAGAATTATTTCAAGTAATAATATCAGTTGACTAGCATCTTGTGCCTAGGATTACCAACTAAGATACAAAATACAAAGTGATTGATCAATTATCTGAAGTCAATTAAATCAAAATTATTCTGGCACCTGCTTAGAACAGCAATACAGACCTCCCTGTTATAAAATGGTTTGTTATAGTGTGTTTTTTTTAATTATTTATATCATTCTGACTTTGGAAATAGCTAGATTTAGCTCCAAAATCAGCTAGATTCAGCTCCAAAATTGCTAAATCGATTGCAGCTTGGTTATAATGTGGTTAAACCCAAATACCAGTATTAAAACAGGGGAAGCCTGTATTAGCTCTGGTGGCATTAATCTAATAAGTAAAGTTTGCTTTCTTTTTAGCAGTTTTTTCATCACACACACACATGTATATATATATATATATATAAATGGTCTGAAGATCACAGCAGTGTGGAACTTGGAGTCACCATCAAGCACTGATACTCTGCCTCAACCTATTTACATATGCTCTATCCCTGATATCAAGCAGAGGAAGATTGTATAGCATCGATTTTTTTTATGTGAGAAAGACCTATCTGCCTCAGCATTTGAAATCATGGCTTTTTACCGGAGTTTGAACACCAGTGGTTAGTGTTGGTGGAAAATATCCAACTATTTCAATCATGAAGTACACCCATTTATATAAATGAATATCTATATAAATACAGGCCTCCCCCATTATAATGCAGGTGTTGAGATCCAAGAAGCCAGAACTGTGTTATAATTGAGCAATTTTATTGCTAAATCTAGCCATTTTTTTAAACTATAACAAACCACATTGTAACTGGGGACGCCTATATATATATGTTAGTGTGTGTGAGTGTGTGCATGTGTGAAGAATCTGGTAAAGAGAAAGTCACTTCATTTTGTAAATCATCCACATGTACTTACTTATAAGAGTATAAACAATATATGCTATGCATGTTTAAGTTTTACTTGAACAAAACTTACAAGAATATTTTGCACAGACCAAATTATAGACACATAAATTTGGATAAAAACCATGTATATACATTCATTTATAAACATATCAAAGTTCTTCCTGAGGGTAATATCTGTGAAACCTATACTCAAAGAATGGTGCCCTAGTTTACAAAAACATTTGTTCTTCACATACATACATATATTATACACACTTGTAAATGTATACATACTTTTATAGGAAATAACTTCAAATTTTTAAAAAGTCACATCTCCTCTTCACTGCTGTAAGCATATCAAAGTTTGGAGCCTTGAAAGAGGTTTAGAGTCTGGAATAAGGGTTCTTAGTTCATGAATTCAAGCATTTCCTGGGGATCATTGGCAGAAAAGAGAAAAGAAAACAAAGAACACCAGACCCCTAAAATCGAGAGAGAGAAAATAGCAGAAAATAAGGAACCAGCTGAAGACTGAATGAATTGTCAAGAAAATAAGGATTCCTACCTATAGAATCATTTTTTTGAAACTTTTTCCACAGAAATTCCTCCATGT